>JAWRVF010000606.1:0-221355 GCA_036785485.1 Physcomitrellopsis africana | reverse complement strand
ATATCATGGCCTACCAGATGATATCATGTCGGATCGAGGAACTCAGTTCATATCAAAGTTTTGGAGATCTCTTTTTGAAATATTGAAGGTGGATATCAAGCTTTCTTCAGCTTTCCATCCTCAAACTGACGGCCAAACGAAACGGGTGAACCAAGTTTTGGAACAGTATCTAAGATGCAGCATCAACTATCAACAAGATGATTGGGCCGCATATCTATCGTTAGCCGAGTTTGCATATAACAACACCTTACACGCGTCAACTCAACAAACACCATTCTTTTCTAACTATGGGTACCATCCGAAGCTTGATTTGTTAAGTCTGTCAACGAATAACAACCCAGCAGCTGAAGGATTTGTGAAGCAGCTATCAGAGCTTCAAACTATGTTAAAGGTGCAATTGCAGTCTGCTCAAGAGTCTTATAAGACATCCGCAGATAAACTTCAAAATCAAGCACCTATTTTCAAAACTAGAGATAAGGTATGGCTACTTCGACGGAATATCAAGACCAAGCGGCCGTGTGATAAGTTGGACTACCGGAGGTTGGGACCATTTGTCATCTTGAAGCAAATCAATCCAGTGGCGTACTGTCTGGAGTTACCAGCTGCTATGAAGGTACATCCAGTCTTTCATGTTTCTTTGTTGGAGATTTATCGAGAATCGTCTTTTCCTGGAAGAGTGCAAAGTTCGCCACCTAGTATCGAAATCGAGAACCACGAGGAATACGAGGTAGAAAAGGTACTAGATTCGCGGCGTAAATGGGGAAAATTGGAGTATTTTGTACATTGGAGAGGCTACAATATCAATGAGCGAATATGGGAGCCGGCCGAAAATCTCGCCAATGCGTCGCAAAAGGTACAAGAGTTTCATCAACAATATCCTCAAAAACCTAAGCCGGTTCAAGGATAACTTCTTTCTGAAGCTTGCTCATCTAGTAACATAAAAGGAGGGGAGAACACTACCAAAATTCATAGTTGATGTAGTTATTTTCTCCAAGATAGAGTAGATCTTTTCTGATAGCCATAGTTTGGTCTTTCAACATGGATAGCCAAGAGATAGATACCATGCCAATCATATCATCTCAACCTACTAGCTCACAAAGGCGATCTCGAGATGAAGAACTACCTGCACTACGACGACGATGGAGGATACCAAATAACTGATCGCTGGTGATTGTATTTGAAGTCGAGTCTGCTTACAATGGTCAGCCAGAAGGTGTGTTTGCAGGACAGTTTCACAATGAAGACACTGAAGTTCATGCTTGGTCGGAAGTTGAGGGTGTGGGCCACTACCGTTGACTTCAAGGATCGATGAACCACTTGTCTCGTGAAAGACAATTGGAATTCATAACAGACGTTATGCGACAGATCTTCATTTTTTTGCATTGGTGTTGACTGACAACAACATTGCTTCTCGAAGACCTCGAAGCTAAAGGAGGGGGTGATGTTAGGGACATAGTCTTAGAACCTTCTAGAAATTAGAATATTCTAGAAGTAAGTCCCTGGAACCTTCTAGAAGTTTCCATTAGCAATTAGTGGAAGTTTCTTGAGAAGCTTCCTAATTAGTGGAAGTTTCTTGAGAAGCTTCCTAGCTAGTAGAAGTTGCTTGAAAAGCTTCCTAATTCATGGAAGCTGCTTGAGAAGCTTCCTAAGTTGTTAAAAGTCGCTCAAGAAGTTTCTTATTTAGAAGTATATATAGGAGTCGAGGCTGAAGAGTTCTTCAGTCTCGATAACACATCTCTTAGAGCTCTATCTCACCTCTCTGGTGTTGCTCTTGTACTCATCTGATCAATCTAGTTCTTGCCAGTTCTCTTTGAAATTCTTGTTTAGATTTCCTCTTCGTATTCTGTGTCCGTGACACCTACCATCAAGACATCTCTTAGCATCTTCTATATGCTCTTACCTATTCTCAAGGCTATTGTCCTTGTGACTCATCCATAGGATAGTCCTTCCACATTCTAATAGTCAACCTTTTGACCATTAATAATTTATTCTATTATTATCTATTTTCTTTAATACTCCGACTTTGCTATTGGTCAAAGGCTTTTAAATCGAATGCCCATATATTATATCATGCCTATCCTTCTCTAATACTTTAATCAACAATTATGTCTTCCATAGCATAATATGTCATATCAATCACTCCCATTTTAATCTTCTTCCTTATGAAGTAACATTGAATAGACTTCAAAGCTGGTGTTAATTAAATTCCTTCCATTGTAATATGACTGGTTGGCATTTATTCCTTCTGTATTGACAACCTTGTTATTATTGTTGTTTTTTTTTACTAGTCCATAAAATAGCTCCCACTCCAATAAAGAACATTTAAACCATTATTGACCTTCTATTATTTGCATCTCAAATAAGGTATTACTTATCTTTATAAACAAATCCATATAAATGTCTTCTTCTAACTTTCCATTCAAGAAAGCCATTTTCATGTCCATTTGATTCATCTCTGTGTCTTTGAATCAATTGAAGCTTGATTTGATGGAAGTTGAATCAATTTCCATGTTTCATTATCCAAGAGAGATTTCTACTCTTCTTCCATGGCTTTTCCCACTTTATAGCATCTGTGGACTTCATTGCATCACATAATATCAATGAATCAGAAACAAGTGCAATATTAGCATGTTCTTTACTTACTTGAGGAAAGATATGATTCTTCCACCATTCACCAAGTGGTTTTCTTTCTCTTAAAGGATATCTTCTTTCATTTGAAGATGAACATTCACCTTTTTCCATAACTTGTCTTTTCTCATTTAAAGGTATATATTCTTCATCATCATCATCATTATCATCATCATAATCCTTCATATCATCATTTTCTTCTATTTTGTTTTTACCAACTATTGAAGCTTTCATCTTTTCAATCTTATGTGGCTTTTCATGTTCACTCATACCTCCACCATCTTTATTTTTTTCATTGCTTGTTCCAACAATTGTAGAAGCTTTCATCTTATCCATCTCCTTAAGCTCTTTTTTTTGATATACATCTCCACTATCTTCATTATTTTTAGTTTCTTCTTTCTTTACTGAATTTAAAGATGTGTCCACAAATACACCATTACTTCCACTTGGACACATCTCTAAGTGCTCACAAGTACTCTTATGTTCCAAAAACTCAACATCACAACTTTTGATGATTTTGTTGCTATCCAAGCACATTAGCCTATATGCCTTGGTACCTTCACAATATCCTAAGAACACACATTTCGTTCCTTTTGCATCAAGCTTAGACCTCATACAATTTGGTGTCTTTGCATATGCAATGCATCCAAAGGTTCTCAAATGTGAAATACAAGGTTGTCTCCCACTCCATGCTTTTTGAGGTGTCATTGATGCAAGAACACTTGTTGGACACCTATTCCTTGTATATATTGCATTCACCATAGCTTCCGCCCAAAATTCATAACCAAGATTTTGAATATGAAGCATGCTCTTTGCCATCTCTACAATGCTTTTATTTTTCCTTTCAGCAATACCAAATTGTGCAGTAGTTGTTTGTCTAGCAATTCCTTCATTCTTCAAATAAATATCAAATTGCTTAGACATATACTCACCACCATTGTCTATATGCAGCACCTTGATCTTGCATTCACTTTGTTTTTCAACAAGTGCTTTAAACTCCTTGAACTTCCACAAGTACTCACTTTTGGCTTTAAGAATGTAGATCCAAGCCTTTCTTGAAAAATCATCAACAAAAGTGAGGAAATACCTTGCTCCTCCAATACTTGTGGTCTTCATAGGTCCACGTACATGAAAATGGACAATCTCCAATAACTTTGTAGCACGTTGTTGTGGTGAGAGTCTTAGCCCTAAGAAACACTGGGTCTTTTTTTGCCTCTAGTTTCTCAAGTGCAAGATGAGATTCATAAAGTTCATAAAATTGAAGAATTTATATAAAAACATACTTTATTAACCCTAACATATTCTGCCTTTAGAAACCCGCCTTCAATTTTGCTCATAAATCCTAGGATATCATATCAATTGAAGCAAAATTTGGATACAAGGTACTTAAGAGAGTAAAGAAGCAAACCCCATAAACCTTTTGATTATAGCTCATGTGGTTAGAGAGAACCATGTTGTCAAAGTAATTCCTCCATGCTGCCTTTGATTCTGGACCCCCTTTGCTTCACACCTTCATTGCTCTTCATTAAAGAAGACCTAAGTGCTGAAATTTGGTAGGCTTATAGCTTATCTCATGTTGTAAACACCCTCCAAATATTGCTCCAAGAGCCTTCTCCAAACTTGAGTTATAGGTTCCATCCTTCTTCTTTAATTTTGCCTTCTAACAACTCTGGATCCGACCACAATTTTCCTCATAACTCCTCGAATATAACTCCAATAGCAATCAGTTTTTTACACAACTTAATAGACTCATATATCTACAAACTCCAACAAATTTTACTCAAAATGCTACTCTGATCACAAAAATATGCTCCCTCAAACTTCACTGATTTGGAGATAGACCCCTGTCACTTTGAAAGAGCATAACATTTTATTTATAAGACTAATGAGTATCAAACTTACACTCATCTCTTCCTTAAATTACACAGATCATGTCTATCAAATTTCACACTCAAATTCGTCTCCTAAATCTCTTTATACCCAAAAAACCCCACACACATGCACTGCCTATACAAACCCTCAACCTTGCCTTCACTCTATTTCTCTTTTCATTCAAACCGGTTACAATTTCACTCATAACTCTTTGCTTAGAGGTCATATTGACTTGAGATTTTGACACAAAGTAGTTAACTCTATAAGGAACAAAAACCCAACAAATTTCGCCACTAAAGTCTAAGTGGTTTCCAAGAACCAAGGCCCGAAATTTAGTAACCCTCTCTGCCCTAGTCTTAAACACCTGCAACTTTCACGACTCATATCTCCCTTGATACTTAATCAAAAGACATGAGAATTGTTCTCTATGAGTTTCTTATCTTGTCTACTACAAACCACAAAAACTCGCATCTAAAATCCTCTCAAGCTTCTTCTACACACAAAAACGTATACTGCCTATCAAAAAGAAACCCTATCTCTCCAAAAAAACTCTCCTCCTTCTTCTTCACGACCCTTCCTTGTCATCTCCCTCCTGGTCTTCTTTATCCTCTTGGTCAAAAAGACCTCTTAGCCCATGTCTTTTCCACTTCTCAACCTTTTCTTTTTACTAACTTGAAGAAATTTCACTTTTCAAGGTAAATTTCCATTGTATCTTCTTACTACTAATTTTCTATCAACCTTTCTTCTAATCTTAATCTTTTTATTTTAATGCATTCTTTTATGTTTTTCACACTATGTTTTGATTTACAACACGACAACGTATTGCCACTCCACTTGGAAATAAACCTCTTTGTCCTCTGTTGTTTACCTTGTATGCATCTCACATTCAAGAGGGAACACAAGCATTATACCTGGACCTAGGTATCTTTGCGCATCTCGAGCAATAGTAGCCACCGGTAGCTATGGTATGAAACTTACCCTTTACTAACTTGGCTTCATTTTGATGTACTCCACTCCATTAACCTTTCTTAAAAATTAGAGAGAGTATGCCTCTTTAGTTTTAGCAACCTAGAAGTCACTAAAATTCGGCCAATGTCCCGTTATCGCCACGCTTTCCTGCGAAAACCTCCCCATCATGACCATTGTAGATTTTGCTTCATTTTGGGCACATGGAGATCGTCTTTGATTCTTATCCTATTGGTTTGTCCATTCACAACCACCTCCACCATAATAGAGTCAATTCCAAGGGCTTCAAATGTGCTACTATCTCCCAAGACCACATTTGATGCTGGAATAGCCTTATAAGTGTCAAATAAACACTTATAAGGTGACATATGCTTGGAATGATTTTTCACTCAAAGCACTCTCAAATGATCTTCTAAAGCTTCTAATTAGTATATGCACTCTTATGAACCTCTCAATCAAGTTCTTCCACCCTTTCAACTCACTATTTAATGAAATGCACAAGGTTGATGAAACAACTTCAATAACACATAAAGACACTATCAAGGTCTTTCACAATGGTCTTAAATTCACTATCCAAGGAGATAAGAACCCACAAAGCAATGTTAGAGATCTCTAAGCTTACAAATCAGAACCTCTTCTTGCCATAACATAAGCTAAGATCATACAAACTCTAACATCAGCAAATACTATAAGACCTATTCCATACAACAACAAAGACTTTATAAAACTTCTAAAACTCACAAGCAAATGTGAGTGGACCCATAACCTGTTAAAGAACTAGAAGTTAGAAGCCACAACACTTAGCATCAACAAGGTTGCACACAAACAGAAGTGTGGAATGAGATAACTCTCATTTCCAACTTCTTTTACTTATAGGTTGTTGTCCTAATAGACAACTTCCATTCATTCTTTCTTACATTCATCCAACCTACCATTAAGACATCCTTTTACAACTCACCTACCATCAAGACATCTCTTAGCATCTTCTATATGCTCTTACCTATTCTCGAGGCTATTGTCCTTATGACTCATCTATAGGATAGTCCTTCCACATTCTAACAATCAACCTTTCGACCATTAGCAACTTATTCTATTATTATCTATTTTCCTTAACACTTACAACCTATCTTCAGTGGTCCATCTTATATTTATCAAGTATAAGTCTGAGTTTGTTATGGTGTTCTTTTGTAAGAATTCTCAATGACCTGAAATATTGGAAAATGATAAACATCTTTAGATTATACAAAAAATGACTGTAGACTTAACACTTAAACAACTATAAATATATATATATATATATATATACATACATACATGTAAATGACTATATGCAATTAAAGGCACTAACAGTAAACTACTCAATATAACCACCCCTGGTTGTCAGCAACCTTCAAGCCAACAAATAATTAGAACCAGCTATGATGTTCAAGATTTTATCCAAGGAAGAATTATGAATTCTATGCTGCATACTCTTCATTTGAGAATTACAATCTGAAACGTCTGGCAGTGCATCTGCTTTAACTAGCGTACCGAATCTTGCAGGGCAAACCTTCTATTTCGAGAGCACCACAAAATACTTGGTTACACAATATTTGCTAAAGCCCAATGATGCCAACATTCTACATCCGGCGCCAAGGTGATGCAGATGACTGAAATCTCATCATGGAGAATTATTATGAATCGCTACATACAATTTGCAGAAGACCTGAATATTCTCAATTAGTTGGCAAAGATATAGAAATCCAATCCTCTGCAAGATGTACACTACGCATCATCCTCCTCTGAGCAAGTGTTGAATGAAAATGGCTTGAATTTGTAACCATCTCCTTGGTAGAACTTGTTCTGAAACTCCACCCAGTGAAGACGCAGAGCATGGAGGAAGGCACTCAGCGTCTCCATTAGAAGCAACACACCGAATGTTACAAACGCGAACACAATCAGACCAATAAGCCTGATCACCGGATTTGAGTACCTGTAGTTTGCAACAAGCATGTTAGTCCTTTGATACCTACGAAGTCGCATAGACAAATATCTCAACTTCTAAACAATTCGAAACGTTTTTTTTATTTAATATTAGAATAATTTAAATTCGGACTGTGGCAAATTATGTAACTTCAGTTTCAGTTTATCCTCGCTAGAGACATTCTGTATTAAAATTTTACCAGTGCCTGACGGCAAAAAAACGACTCCAAGGTATGATATGATCAAGGATAGCACCTCAGGGATAAAAAAATAAAAAAATAATAAAAATCCAATGCATGACTGTGGAACTTACGCCCAGGCAAACATGAGGACTCGCTCATAGAACACCGCAGAAAGCTGTGCATGTGCAAGGCTGCATACACAAAGACCAAGTGCAAAACTTCAAAATGTGTAAAACAACAGCATCAGAACTTTAAAAACGGGCACCAAATAATTCCTCTGCATTAAAGAATGCCATTATCACAAACATGGCAAGTACCTCAGTGCCCAAAGTCGCAGATAGGAAGCAGTGTTGGACACGGCACCCAACACAAACTCAATGGTGTGAATCATTTGGTGGACGAGTACTTCACCAAACTCGAACTCTTCTTCGTCATGTTCACCCGTTCCCTCATTATCTGATGACGAGGAATCAGAGCGGCTTAAAGCAGTGTAAGATCTACCCTGCAATTTCTGATGATAACATCCACCACAATGGAGAGTATTTTAGTCCGATTCACGAACATATCTGTCTATGACATGCTCGAGGCACGGTACACTATATGACATTTGTAAGTTACAAATGTGAACGTTACATGAAGACATGTTTCATGAGGAAAAATTTGCAAGACCTGCAAACACCTACGATTTTCGCAAAAATCATTCCGAATGCTGGTTATATACCAAACACTGGATGGTTACCAGCTTTGCACCCAGACTAGAACATGAACGCATACACGAATGCTACATAAGGAACTTCCGTGAAAGGAAACAAGGGAGGAAGAATTTGCACCTGCATATGCTGCCTTCGCAAAAGCAAAGGCTTTGGGAACAGCATCCAGGGAACAGCAACTAAAGCAACAATCAATAGAACAATCTGCAGCCAGGGCAATGATAGTCAACACAACATAAAAGAGAAATAGAGAGAGAAGTATGGCCTTCATATCTGCACCAGGAAGCGGAATATCGTTCCCAGTATAATCAATGGAACCTAATGGCAAGTTGTGATCATAAGCTCAATAGAAAACACTAAAACATAAACTTTCGTACCTGAACATAACTTTGGCCTGAGAAGAGCTGGTTGTCTTCAAGATCACCAGTAGGACTTAGAAACATGTAAATCATGACATGGTAAAGGTCGGGCTTGCTGCCTTGGCACCATTTCAGAACGATCAGAAATGATAAATACCCAAAGAGAGCGTTGAGGAACAACAGCTGCGGAATAAACTGATACCTGAGTTCGTTTCAACAAACACAAATTTCTGTTAGAATTTAAGCGCTACGATCTAAACGCACCGCTATTATTTGAAGACATTTAGACAAAATCGGAAGCAAATAAATGTCTGAAAGATGCTAGATAAACTAACCAAACATCGAGAGCACTTCGAAAGTATCTAGCGTTGAAATAGCTCAATAGAATGCCCAGATTCATCTGAGAAATCCCCAACAGAATTGACATCTTCATCTTTAATGAGTTGGTAAATGGGAGCTCTGAGCGGGATCCATGCCAAACGGGATCCACCCCAAATGCATAAGGCTCGTACGACCATTTCTCCAGTCCAGAAGTAGACGCCACTCTACAACCAAATAGAACCGGAACACCTCAGTAGGTATAATCATAGGTCACAGATATTCCTAAGAAGTACATTATGTACATTGCGAGCAGAAGAGGACTCAAATAAGAGTGTGCAAATATTCGTCACTTGTACACGTGTCTAACTTATCTCAAAGAACTTGAATCGCGAAAAAGAGCTCAATGATAAGGGGGAAGCTTACGGGCAATTCTCAATAGAGTATAGTGGGTCGGGACACCTATAAGCCGTTCCCCCAAAAATACCGAAAGGAACTGAAAAGAACTCATTGTATATGAAACCAGTGTAGATAGAGAAAATAGCCATCAAAAGAATTACATAACGACCTCCATAAGCCATCTCCATAATATCACCGAGTTTCTGCAACAATGTCATAATATTAGTTTAACCATACAACTTGAAACGAATCTTAAGTTCCCGCTACAGTTTTGAAATACAGTGCTCATGTTGTAAGCACACACAAACTTCTACAAAACCACAAGAGTCAACTGTTCAAAAGACTCTTCCATGTTCAAGAAATGTACCTGTTTTCCAAGTTTTTTCTCATTCAACACTAAATAAAGCGCCCCCAAAAGTAGGCAAATACCGTGGCCCCAATCACCAAACATAACAGCGAACAGGAAGGGGAACGTTATGATAGTAAAACATCCAGGATTTGCCTCCTGATACCGCCCCACACTGCGCATGTTCAACAACCCCTTGTCAATTGTGTGTAGGAGAACGAAAAGCGCACGGTACAAAGATTCCTTATCCGTTTGAAATAGACATCATATACAATACAGTTTCTAAGTGCCAAAGTTACATAGGTGTATGAACACTGACCCATAAGCTTCCACGATTTCTTGGAATGCATTAGTGAACTTGTTTGTTTCAAAGTAACTAGGTGGAGACTCCTTGGTACGAAGAACTTGGAAAATTGTATTGACCTGAGAATTACTGTCGTGTGCTGCTCTTTGGAGAGCATCTTGAATCTGTAATCACAAAACAACATGGATAAACTAACCAATAAATGTACACGCAAACTGCATCGAAATAATATATAATTGCAGACAGAATACTACGCTGCCCTCGTGGTCCAAATCAATATTCGTACACCAAGTAAAGATGATTTCACCTTGGGCTTTGCAGATACAGGGCACCAGCCTTCAGCAACGAGGCACTTGCGCGTGACATCAATGCTCAACATATTGAGCGTGTGATACACTGCCTTCTCTCGTCTTACCTGTATACAAAAAATAGTTATTTAGCACAAACCAGAAAGTGGGACTAATGTAGAACACATCCTCAGCAGGTACTTGTCTACGACGTTTTGCCCCAACATCTAACAACTCTACAGCATTCTGACATACTGCTGCAAGACTGTGGACGTAATCAACCCTCCAGCTCACCATCACAGTCCAATGATCCAGATTGGATCCAATGTTGTTAATAACGTTATCCTTCAGGTGAGTACCAGCATCCAGCGTGTTCTGTAACTCATTCAGCCTTGTTTCAACCTGTGAAAGTACAAATCACAAAATGAGGAAAGAATTTGAACGAGAACAAGAATGAGCTGTAACATTGTCAACACGAAATCTAGATTTGACCTTCAGTACGCCTATACAACACAGCTGAGACGAAATGTACATCACAAATTAGCTTACATTTGCATTATAAGAAATAGCCTTTGCATTCGCTAAAAGAGGAAAATACCGAGGAAACCCTTAAACATATATATAAAAAGGCACGATTTAGAAGCTTGTAGGCTTGGTACCTCAGACTTCATCTGCCACTGCCTGTTGGGGTCCTCAGGAAAAGGATAGCGATTAGCCCCAAAAGCCTCACAGATTTTGACAACCTTGGTTTTCGCACGCTCTCCAGCAAAGAAAACTACAAACACTGTTTTCTCTACCTGCATTTGGTCAATTATATACGTCAGATAGAAAGGACATTACCCCTAACCTTAACGCAAGGACCTACAACGTAAATAATAATAAACTTTATTTTTTATGAATAGCTATTGGAAGATGAAAATAAAACATATAACATACAAAGACCGTTTCGTAGGAATTAGTGGTTGTACAATAATATGATTAACATTACCAACTATAGGTGATAGCTAGCGATAGCACTAACCTTTTCACCAGTGGCTGGATCTGTAACAGCATCTTGGATTGGAGCCTGTTTAAGAAACATGTTGCCTCGAGTGGCTCGGAAAAGAATGCGCTCGAAAGAAGCTGCTTTAGCCTTGGGAACTACACCTGAAATAAAGCCTAATCTGACTGATTTCGAGGCCTCGGTCTGCAAGTTCCGTGAGAAACGATCACTCCCCTTAGATAAAGGGGCAAACAAAAAGCGATAAAATGGAGGAGCAACAACATGCACACAGTTTGCCATAGAAAAATTAATTAATTAATTAAAATTGCATCGTCCACACCGACACAAGGATGCATGCAACTGGTGAAAGAAGCACACTTCACCTGTTCCTGTAGAAGTGGGCGCTCAATGCCATCTTCAATTGAAGATCCTTTTTCTTCAGCTCTTTGCTGTTGCACATTCTTTGCTGCATTCTTTGCGGAACTGAAGAACTCACTAGCCTGTCCAAAACCGAAGATGTGACAAGTTTGGCTTCCATGAATAAGACCATCTAAGTCTAATAGAAAACTGGAGATGTGAATATTCTCAACAAGGCCAAGGCGACTTGCATCTCCACGAATACCAGAGAAATGTACTCTGTGTAATGCTGCGTCGGAACATTGTAACATATTTTAAATATATTACATTTTACATGTTTATGTTATATTATATTATATTATATCATATTTATCTATAATACATGTTCTACATATTCAAATTCAAAACACAAACGCACAGTACTTTCATCATTTCATCCAAACTAACAAAAGCGGCACCAGCCAACCATTTAACAATAAAGTCTATCTATTGATTCAAATACAAACACAGGTTAAGTCTTGATGTTCAGATTAGTTACCTTGTGTAGTACTAACTGGAGTTCCACAAGTTCACTATGACTGCGTTGAAGTTTATTCGAATTTGCATTGATTTCTAACAACTCGGCCTCAAGTTCCGTCAATTTCGTTTCCAGTTCATCTAAGTCGATACTCTTGTCCGACGTAGCCGTGAAAGTGGCTGTTTGACCAGCTTTGGCGATTTGGTCTTGAAAGAATCGTAGCTTCCTGGCCATCTCTCCACATCTCTTAACCTGAGACAACACAATTCGAGATTATAAGATGATACTCACTAACTGATAAAGGATCCAATGAGTAGTCCAAAACAATAAGTTCGCAATCAACAGAAACGAGTGCATTCCCTGCCAACAAACTTTCAAAACTGGTGAGATTGATCACCTGGTTGGCATAAGTTCGCTGAAATGGACTTTTATCTGGATTTAACTGCCAGTAGCAAAACCAGATATTTGTAAGAAAATTGAAGGAAATACTTTCCCATAAGATAGCAGAAGGCACACACTCGAAATTTGCAACTTTATCACCATAGAAATAGCACCCGGGCTTCACTTGGCGACCCTCAATGCACAATTTTTTGAGAAACTAGTTCACTCAGCTCCGTGAACAGAACTTCAATTACAAAGTGCCGAATCTTCAAAATTTCGCACTACCCTAGTGTCTTTCTAAAACGCAATTCACACACGAAACCCGTATACAACAACTTAAATTTTTCTTACAGTAGCAGTTGTGATGTGTAAGAGGTAAAAAAAGAACTACGGAATTTACGGAAATTAAAGATACACCCTATATTTCTCTAAATACGTATAACTCGGATCCATTCACGATTTTTCTGGAAGATGGTTCAAAATTGGCAGGCCTAACCACAATTCATGCTCTAATTTCCAGCTCTTACTATACAGAAGCTGCGACAGAGAAAGAAAAACGATAAAAATAATCAACGTTGTTGAATCACAAACTGGCATTCCTTTGGAATTCAAAAGCTTAATCAAATTATTACATGAATCGCATGTACAACCTAACACAATCGAGTAACTTGCCGACACAATCAAGGCGTAGAACTTTCAAGGAAGAAAAGGTGGTTAACTACCCCATCCACGAGACATTCGGAATTCGCAACCCTCTACGATCTCTTAATTCTAGACTCAATTACTAATCATAGCTAAAGAAACTTCATCTTTCTGTCAAAACTACTTCGTGGTATCAGAATATCAGATCCATCGCACATTCAGATAGAGACACCAATGCCAAATTGTCAAATTTCAAAGTGACGTCCCATTCACCTAACACATCGCGTGTTGTATAAATCTATACTAAAAAAATGTGAGCTGCCCCCCAATTGCTAGTTATGAATCCTCTTTCTACAGTAATTCACGCACCCAATACAACAACCGCCAATGTCAGTGACCTACTCCCACTTGCGTAGCGTTAATCGAAAAGCACAAGAATCGTTGCACGACTATGCGAGAGGCGTACTGGAAGTGGACAAACCCAACAAGGCCCAAGCATACTTACATCTTTAAACTGGATCAGTCCGATTTCCGCCAAGTAGGTGACCGTGTCGTGAGCCGACTCAGCGGGGATGATGAGCTGCACGAGGGACATCTCCTCGGACCGGAACAGGTCCATGGCGACCATCTTAACTGCTTCCAATCCAAAACCGCAACAACAATCCTCCGTCCCAGAATCCAAGCCGCTTCGACAAAAATCGAAAAAACGAAATTAAAAAAATAACAAAGAACAAAGCCCTTCTCTTAAAACCAATCACTGAACTTGTGCTACAAAGTTCTGCAAGCTGCTGACAGGCTAGTAATCCGAGTAACGAGACGAATTGATATCGAATCAAAACCCAAAAACACTCCTGTGTCTCGTCAAGCTTCCCGAGATATGGAAAAAAGGGGAGAAAAAACGAGGGAAGGGGGAGGTGGGTCGGGTGAGGGATTAGGAAATCCTCACCCGAAGAGAGCAGCGATGATGCGAAGTGAAGAATGGGGAGCGGGAACTAGGAAGGACATGATCCATAGAGCCAGGCCCTAATAAACAACACCCATTCCTCCCCATTCAAGCAAAATGCTTGCTGTTGCCACGCGGTGCAGCACTGGCCATGGCCCCACCTCCCTCGCCCTCGCCCCACGGCCTAAGCCCCCGCTCCTCGGTCACCCGACGCCACGCCACACCACGCCGCGGGTTCGGGTTTAGGGTGTGTGGCGACCGCCTTGGGCCTGGCCCGTGTCTTGCTTTTTTTCGGGCTGCCCGAGGAGTGTTACTTACGATAAAAATAATAAATAAAGGGTGGGGGGAATAAAAAGGCATCTTTACAGATATGTTTGAGGTCACTTTACGATTTCTCTCAGATTAATTGTTGGTAATATTTTTTTTTAAACTAAGGGATTTCCTTTTGTATATAGTGAATTTACTCAGAAAGAAAGAAAGGCAAAATTGAGGTGATAATAAAGTAGGAAAATTGAATAGTGAAATCGTTTATCATTTTCTTCTTCTTTTTTATTTATTGAATTTGTAATATTTATATAATTATTGATTTTGAAGTATATATATATATATATATATATACACACACACACACATTGATTGAAATTTTATGTATATTTTTTGCTATTGAAACCAAAAGCATAAAAAGAACTTCTGTGTTTATATTTGCAAAAGAAATGTATGCATGCATGTATGTAGAGTTATATGTGTCCATATATATATAATTGTCATTCTAATAAAGCATCATTAGAAATTTAATACATAATCAACTCAAAGTTGTAAACATTTATCAAAACTCTTCTTAAATCTATAAAATATGCTAAAATGGTGCATAACTATTTTAAAATAAACACTATTATGTAATACATACTTTAAATTTTTTATATAAATGTATGTTCACAATCTCTATATAATCTACATAAATTTTCTGAAAGTGACAAAAGCTCTAATTTTATAAAACATTGATTAATCACTTCCAAATACTTCATCAAATAATGATTCTTGTTGACACATGGCATCTGCATTATAAAAATTTACATTCATAATTATTTCAATATCAAAAAATTTACCAGTTTATTGTTAATAGAAATACATGTAAAATCAATTACAAAAATAAAACCATCTGAAATACAAAAAGTTGATGACCATTTTAATATTATTACCCGTTTCATTTCTCTATCTACAAACATGAAAATACATTTACTTAGACAAAATTACTATTTTATTTACTCAATTAATTATTACATGTTTACATGGAAGTTATTTTGATGTCGATGCAATCTTCATGCAATCATCTCATTAAGCAATTTGTATTAATAGCTTGCTATTTCGACCGATATTTGAAGTTGCCACAAGCCCTTGGATGCGGAGGAGGTTGTAAAGGGAACGTTGCAATGGAGACAGCTCATTCGACTCATCACCGAGTTTTTTCATCCTCAGATGAAAGTTGGCCCAGAGACCAATATGGATGTAAGCCGTGTCCCTCATCGAAGACGTGAAGAGCCGCTGAAAGACGCGGCCTCTGCAAACGTTACGGCTAGTGGCGGCAGGAGTCAAGCCGCTGGGAGACGCCTCGGCCTCGGGCGGCGGAACTTCTCAATCCTTTGCTTCTACATGCGATTCCTTCACAGCAGGATTTTCGTTGGGCGATTTCTCTAGCTTATTTCCCGTGAGCTGAATCTAGACTTCTATTTTTCGTTTGTATAACGAATTTACAATCGTTTAGGCGTGTCTGTTTTTTTTTTTCCTGGGGAATCGATTGAGTCAGGAAGGTTGCAGTCGAGAATTTTGTGGCCATATTCGGTTTCGAGAGAGAGAGATTGAGCGAGAGGTGTGTTGATGTTCTTCGGAGCCTGCTTTTGACCAGTGGGTACATACATGTTTCTCCGATTCCCCTGAAGGCTTGTGCTGTTTTTTTTTGTTTTGTTTTTTTGTTTTTTGTTTTTTGTTTTTTTCCTTCCAGTTCACTCATGTGTTTTGGTTTTCGAGGTTGATGTTAGGAGGTGGAAGTTGTGGAGACTTGATTTTAGAGGCGAGGGCAATGAAAAGGGAGTGAGTATTGGGCACGAGGTTTTTCTCTGATTTGTTGTGCCACGCCATGGTTGATGGATTTGGGTATTAATTGGGCTCAAGAAAGTTGAGGTACCACTCTATAAATGATCCCTTGATCAGTTTGGACTTGACGATCGTAGACCTACTCCTGCAGTAGTGAGACAGATGATGAGTTTCGGAGGAAAACAATGTGGATTTGTCGTAGTGTGTTGCAGTGGTGAATTGATTTTGTATTGTTTATTTTAGTGACACTTTGCACTCAGCATATTCGAAAAAGAGTAGAACTCGATGTAGGAGAGAAAGAAAGTGTGCACGTAAATTCGTGCTCGTGAAGCAACTGTAGTACCGAAGTTGCGATGGGAAGTAGGGTTTTGTTGTACTGTAGATCCTTTTTGTGGTGACTATGTAGTGGCATTCTCAGTAGTATTGCAAAGACTTTCTCTGTCAATCTGTTCATGAAGCTAGAAGTCTCGAGACGTTCACAGAGCACGGAAACAGTATTTCTTTCTACAGAAAGAACACGTTGGTCAGCATGTTCTGGATCGTTTCATTGCCTCTGTGATTCCTCTGCCTACGTTTTTTCTCAGGGAGTTGAGGGTAATCTAGGTCTTAGGGTTTATATGAACCGAGACTAATGATGACTAGAATTTCTATTTAAATGCGAAGGTTTTTGAATTGTGTGTTTCATACATGAGAATTCATGGTAGAATCTGAATCTGTTAGACCGTGGACAGCTGTTAGGGTTTTCTGTTGTGTTAGCAAAAAATATTTGATATTGATCAGTAATTGGGACGGCTTGTACTTTACTCAGGGAAGTAATAATCGAAGGTAAACCTATTTAAAATCATGGCCTCTGACAAGTCAGCACCCAAGGATACAGCTTCGGCACTCTCTGGTATATCTCTTGGACATTAATTCGTCCTGAAGTTCTGTTGTTTTCCATATGTTTTACATGTTGCGTTTCTCTTCCGCGTACAATCCTCGTCCCACCCCGTCCCTCCATCACCCAGCTTCATACTCCTTCAATTTAAGAGTAAACTACACTAGATCTCTGACGGGTAATGCACCAATCGGATTTGCTTCGTTAACTGACATCCTTTATCTCTTAGTTTCTCAAGTAAAGTCCTTTGGCTGTTAAGTAGAGTGAGCATCCGTAGTCTCCTTTCAGCATCTCAGACCTCGCCCTATCTATTGAGAACTGTTGATGGAGTTGGTTCAGTTTTACAGATGGGTTTGCAATGCTGGTTCATCCTTGCCTGATCTATTTCGTATCGTGCCATCAGTTCAACTTGTCATGGGAAATTTTGCCGTTGTTGTGACTGGCAGAAGTGTAATTGTGTGGTTTTACAGCTCGTGAGAGTGTATCCAAGCTTCTAAGTGCAGCACGTGATGGCAATGTACTAGCATTCAAAGGTATGTCCTAACATGAGTGAAGTTATAGCGTTCATATTTGTTTTTTTTGCAGCTTCCTTTCTGCAAATTTCTCTTGTAGTTTACTTCGCCTACAGAGTTCTTGCTTGCAAATTGAATCGTCCATAAAGTATCCAAGTCATTCGCTTATGAATATGAAATCGGATGACTTTAGCTTTGAAAATAACTATGAAACCTTTTACTTTACAGATGTGGCCCGAGCTTTGGATGATGGGAATGGATTGGGCCAAGCGTTGGCTGCTGTGAAGGATGGAAATGGACGTGGTCCTTTGCACTTCGCTGCCCGTGGTGGATGTGACGAGCTTTGCCAGTACATGGTGGATGAGCTCAAGCTTTCCATAGACGCTAGAGATAATGATGGTACCTTTTTGTTGGTCTTGGTTCCAGCATTTGTTGTCCTTTTTGGTGACTTCTTTGTAATTGCAGAGCAGTACTTGACAACGATAGTCCATTTAATATTCTCGAATATGTGTCTTTGAGGGCATAGAATTACTACGAAATGTTCTTTCTCAATTTTTGCGTCTTACACCCATGCCGAATCATTCACAGTATGACACAATCTACCCATATTAGTGACCAAGTTTAATATTGGTCATGATATGGTGACACAAGCTTCTTCTTTTGATTTTGATTTTGTAGTCCTGGTTACAACTTCCAGGGAATGCAGAAAATGTGATTTAGGATTAGTTCAGCCTCAATCATACATTTGATACCATATTATGTTCTACTAGGTGTGATACTATTCTGTCTGACCTGCTCAAATGTATAGCCCAAAAGGGATGTGGTTATGAATGCACAGACATGTCACGGCATGAGAGTATCTAACATCGCATAGTGAATTTTGAATTGTGATGCAGGCGATACTCCTCTTATACACGCAGCCAGGCAGGGTCACACCTCAACTGCTTTGTATTTGCTTGAACATGGCGCAGACGCTCGTGCCACTCCCAGTGAGAATCAGCCAAGTGTACTACATCATGCTGCCGGAACAGGTCTAATTTTGCCCTTTCAGGATGTTTTGCAGTAAAAATGAAACAGTATGTTCGTGATCTTTTAGGTCACTAATGTCTGCCATGAACGTTGCAATTTCTCAGTTCGAGATTTTTCTCATGTAATATTTTTCTGGTTCATTTGCATTTTTTTAAAGTATAACTCTGTTGAGCGTTTTACTATGTTTTGTAGGTTCTTTGGAACTGATTAAGGCCCTGGTTGCGAAAGGAGTGGATGTGGATTCCCCTAGTGACGCCGGTTCTCCCCTCATCTGGGCCGCAGGCCATGATCATCCCAAAGCAGTCAAACTCCTTCTTGACAGTGGTGCTAATGTAAAGCCCTTGAGACCTTTCTGGTGATGATCCAATTATGAACCCCCTAATAGAGATCTTGATAATTCTAACTTTACTCTTCGTTAAGTTGTCGAGCTTGATTCCTGAGCTTGATTTAATAGTTGCTTTAAATTGTGCAAGACCTTACGGAATACGATACTTTGGAATTGCTACTTATTATGCTATTCTTTTGATATTGCAAGGTAATTCCATTATTTGTCACAGCGGTCACTCGTTTTGATGACGATAATCTTGTTCAATCTACCCTATTGCTACTGACATGGTTTATTGTTCCATTTGAAGCCTAATGCCGCTACAGATGATGATGTGACTGCTCTGGTGACGGCAGCTGCAGCGGGAAGTTCTGAGAGTGTGGAGCTCTTGATAAAGGTATTTGGCTTCATCCGCTTTAAAAGTCTATACTTTGTCTTTGCAGCAGTGGTAAAATATTACATTATTGATACTTTGATAGCATGGAATATTTATTTTCATATTCGGATGTATTGTATTTCATCAGCTCAAAATACCCATTCTCTACAGAAAGGAGCAGATGTTAATGCAAGCGCTATGGGAGGAGTTACTCCACTTCATATTGCTGCAGATCACGGCGATGAGCGGATGGTGGACTGTCTTCTAGCTGCTGGAGCGAATCCTGATGCTGTTGATGACGTGTGTAACATTCATTCATTATTTATACATTTATTACCATAAACATGTGTGTCATCCTATATTTTCGTACTGTGTATTGCCCTTGTCCTTAATTACCTGATAAGCCTGGTGAATTTTAACTCTATAAACTAGCGGTGTGTATTTGATTTCCTTGACATGTCTACAAAGCTCAACGGTTGCGTAATGAATGGAGTGAGGGAATTTCTGATGCAGGAAAAGGCAAAGCCTATACATGCTGCCAAAGAGTCCCGAGCTATAGTGGAGAAATTATTTCTTGTTACAACGTCCGACCCCGCCATTAGGGATTGGACTGTTGACGGAGTCCTGTCTCATGCACGAAAACTAGCTGCTGATGAAGAGGTACTTCACTACCACGGAGAAATATTTCTCTTTTCAGGTATTAAAAATTCTACAGTGAAGCTGCAGTATAAGCAATAAAAACACACAAATACACGAATAAATGCCAAAATTAATAATCCTGAAGTAATCAACATTGCTTTTATGCTTAGTTGAGCTTGGTGTAATGGGCGATTTCTCTTTACAGGCTGAATTTCGGAAATCAAGAGAGGCTGATGAAAAAGCCAAAGCCGCTCAGGCCAATGCACGTAAGAAACCTGAGGTAAGATTTTGACTGTAGTTGCAAATGTATGATTTACGTTGCACTCAACTCTTAGATTTGTTGCTCTTTTATTTGTGTATGACTTTATGCTGTCATCAGAATCTTTTTGGAGTTGCACTTCATGCTGCAGTCTCTTAACTGTGGTTTTTTTTTAAAAAAATATTTTGTTTTATTTTTGTTTTTGAAATGTCAAGCTACTTTGCACTACAATTATATGCCATCATTCCAATTGCTAATGTTTCCGGTAGTCGCTTTTTGTATGCTAATGACTTGATTTTTTTTATTGAGTGTGTTAATTTTGCGCAGGTCTCAACTGAGATGAAGAAGAAGGCTGCAGAAGCAAAAGCCCGAGGTGATGAAGCTTTCAAGAAGCAGGATTTTATGCTTGCCGTAGATGCATATACCCAGGTCCATTTCACTGCCGCCCATGCTTTTTATTCGTATTTTCTTTTGCATGATGACGTATTCTTGATTCGCTCTGGAGAGACTTTGATGCTGAAAGACTATTTATTTGTGATAAGCCCAATTTTTTATTGGACAGTGGTATTCTTGGAGTAATGGAAAAAGTTTGTTATGTGACGCAGGCAAGTGACTTCGATCCAACAAATGCTGTATTTTTGTCGAATCGTAGCGTATGTTGGATGCGTTTGGGTCAGCCCGAACAGGCCTTAGCCGATGCCAAAGAAGCTAGAGCTTTGAACCCAGAGTGGTCCAAACCTTGTTACCGTGAAGGATCTGCGTTGCTACTACTTCAGGTTCTCCTTGTCAATCCCTTGCTTGTTTTGTTCTTTACAGTGCAGTTTCCAGTTTTTCTTACAACAAGCATCTGTACTTTCTGAAAAGTCTATTTCACCAGCGTTGTTTTGGTGCAATGATATTCAACAATAGTTCTTTTGACATATTTGATGCTGTGATAATTATCTAACATATCAACACATCATCACGGTCATATATGGTAGATTTTTCGTTTTTAGCTTCTTTGATTCTTATATTGTGATAGTGACAGACACTGTGGCATGATATGTTTTGATGCAGAGGTTTGACGAGGCTGCAGATGCCTTCTATTGTGGTGT
The DNA here is from genome assembly GCA_036785485.1 of Physcomitrellopsis africana. Taxonomy (NCBI): domain Eukaryota; kingdom Viridiplantae; phylum Streptophyta; class Bryopsida; order Funariales; family Funariaceae; genus Physcomitrellopsis; species Physcomitrellopsis africana. The sequence goes on along the minus strand of JAWRVF010000606.1, from coordinate 199,998 downwards.
AAAACTTGATCCCAATAATAAGGAGATGATTGAATCCTTTAAGTAAGTTCCTGAATTGTGCCTCTTCTTATTTGTCGATTGAACATGAAGTTAAGTTCTTCCTTTTTCTGTTACATTTACATGACGTTTAACTTCGCAAGGTTCTTTTACGAGGGTTACCAGATCTTTAGTATACATCATCTTTGTGCTGATGAATGGATTCCACCTGTTAATATGTCTTGTTACTTGCAGGGGAGCCGTGGAAGCTGGTAAGAAGTTTCATGGGACAGCGTAAACTGACTGGATCGTTATTCGTTCACAATTTCAAAGTTTTGACTAATAAGCTGAGAAATGGTTTCATGAGTTCCTGTGGTGGAAACTTCGTGATCAGCTGTCTACTGCAAACTGTAGCAGCATATGAACTTGTGGGTTACTTGCATGCGGGTTGAGTTTTTAAGACAATTGTCCGGGGTTAATTTTTGCTGTTATGTCTGTGAACAAAAATCCAATACAAAATTGAGCGTTGTGTGCCTCTTGTCGTCTGCTTTATGTAATAGTTAGACGAGTCTTATGTGCAGGAAAAGAATTTTCTTTGCACCTCAAAGGCTACTGGAAGCCGATGAGCACTCTATCAAGAGAATAAGCTAATTTCACTTGTACATGGTGTGATTTTAGATTCATGGATAATTGTGATGATTTTACAACTGGTTATTTTTCAACTTGCACACATGCAGTGTGCTGTGCGTGGTATGTTTCAGGAGCCATTGATGGTTTTCCATGTTTTTGGCTGTTATAGGAGGCTTTGAAGTCTTAAAAAACTACGGATTCATAGTGAAATTCACCTAACGCTCATATTTCAACGTCATACAAGCGTGGAAGCTGAAATTCTTCTCAAAGCTGAAATTCACCAGCTTCTCTCTTTTGTAACAACTGAAGAATGAACATGACATCTAAAGAATGAAACATGACATTATTGCAACTTATAATCTATACCTAAAATTTAGTCACTTACACTTGATTTGATATTCTCTAGATAAGTCCCTATCTCTTGGTCTTTTTAAAAGTTATGCTGGGCTACTTTTGAAAATAGTACCATAGAAGATCCTAATAAATCAAGAATTGGTTTGAAACAAGATCACCAAGTTATATTATAATATCTTATTGTTTGTTTTGTGGACAGTAAGGTGGCCACTAATAATCTATTTGCTTAGATAGAAGGGCTTGTAACTCTAGTGGGTAGTACCATTATCCTTGGGAAGAACTTAGGCTAATATTATGTCTATTTGAAATCATCTTTTGAAGAAATATTGTACCAAGTTTTAATACTATTATCATATATATATATATATTGATTCTTGGATTATGCATGTTTCAAGTATGAGACTCTAACTTTGATCTATAAGCAATATAGACTCTATATGGCATGAATTCTTATTCCTTCAAAATTTCTACTTGTATTGTTTTAAAAGGACTTTTAAAAGAGTTTATTCCAATGGCTATTGAAATAGCTTTCAAGCTTAGATAAAAGTTGGGCATTGAAATAAAAAATAATAAAATATTAGAACTAAGTTTTTGTATAGCAATGGATTTTGGAACTAGATAAAAACTAGAAGTGAAAGTCAAAAATTTAATTACTAACAAACAAAAAACAATGGTGATTGTTTATTTGAATCTACCAATTAGATATCGCATTTGTTTGGATGTTAAATATTAAATCAAAGATTGTTTGGCATTAGCTAAGACAAAATCTACACCTTGAATTCATCTAGACAAGTCCAAGTAAGTTACATTATCTAAGACTAATAAAATGAATCATGATTTGAATAAAAATAATACGTAAGATATAACTAATCTAAGTACTTTGAGCTTGTCTAGTAAATCTAATCTTCATACAGAGGACTTTACTACTATCAAAAATAAGAAAGAGAAGCTCATAAAGAAACAATCTAATAGCATACTAAGAAGTCAAATCATACTACATATTTAAACTTAATAGACTCTATCTCTACAATAATTTTTAATAAGAATACAAGCACTTAAGTTTTATTAGCATGTGAAGGAGTTCAAATAAAAAAAATTATGCACCCTATCATTTTGAATAATATACACGTAAAAATTTCTCAAACATGGTTGATATTAGACAAGCCTATGATCAAAATTACATCAAATACCATTAAAAAACATAAAGATTTTCAAAAAAATCAAGAAAACTAAGAAATGGCTTTAAGAGGAAATTTTGTTATTAAAAAGATTGAATACCTAAAGCAAGTAGTTGTTCTAAGCCAATGTTATATTATGTGTTGTTTTGTTTGAAAATGTGCTGGACACTTGGCTGTAGAAGGTATATTTATATATTACAAATAACAAAAAATCTAACAATACTAATATAATTCAAAATAAATTCCAATTAAATTTTAATCAAATCTTAAATAAATTCTAACAAAATATTAATCAAATCTTAATCATATTCTAATAAAATATTAATATAAATATAAATAAAATTTTAATAAAATCTTCAATCAAATCTTATTTATAATTTAATCTAATCTTTAATCAAATCTTAATCAAATCTTAATTAAATCTTTAATCAAATTTTAATCAAATCTTATTCAAATCTTAAATAAAATCCTAATCAAATCTTAGTCAAATTCTAATAAAATTCTAATAAAATCCTAATATCCTAATGAAATCCTAACAAAATTCTAATATCCTAATGAATCCTAATGAAGTCTTTATCAAATTCAATAAAAGATTTAAAACCTCAATAACTATCAAATTAACCATTGATCTTTATTCAAAATTTGAACACTTCTTAACTTTTTAGTTAAAAATAAGTATATAAAATTTGAAAAAATCAAACTCATCAATTGGGAGAAAAAACTCCTAATTCTCTCAAGTGATGGCTACACTCCTTCTCTAACCTTGATGTTGATCTTTTAGTATCAATATCTCCTTTTTGTACTATTCATATGTTTTAAAATTTCATAGAAATGCTGAAAATTAAGTTAACTATAAGTTTAAAAAAGAATCATTTTAATCTAATTAGCAGATTGCTCAAAATCAAAAATCCTTACTGATCCTAAAAATCCAATTTTGGAGACCCTAGCTAATTTAAACTCCAATAACCTTTGATCTAACTATTGGATTAAATCCAAATTTATAGCAAATATTTAATACAATTGTATTTGCAAATCTACAAATTTTCATCCATAGATCTGCTACAAAATTCTTAATATGCTCAAAAATACAAACCTACTTTATTTCTCAATATTTAGAGTCACCCAAATAGAACCCTGGCTTTTATAACTCTCACAAGGTCATTAAAAATCCAAAATCCTTGAAACTAATGCTTAAAAAAGTCTTATTGAGTCCATTATCAAATTCTACTTTTTAATTGACAAAAGAAGATTCTATCTGCTGTAGATACACTGTTTTGTATCTTGGGGTCTAGTTTTAATCCTAGTTTATAATTGGCCCTTTCTAGGTGTCAATCCAAGATTTTTTTAGATTTTTATTAGAAAATATCCTCTACTTTGATCTTAAAATTTAGTACAACTTGGGAATACAAATGTTAAAACAAATGCTATAGATAAAATAAACAAAGATCAAGTTTTGAGTTCTGATATAGTTAATAAGATAATCAATTTTCACATGTTAGAGATGACACATTCAGAGACATGTATAAAAATTGAATACAAATTAGAACTTATGGCAAAGGCAAGTAATTTAGAATTGGTGATAATAAATGCAAAATTAGAATGCTTTGCAATTACAAGCAACTTAGAATTGATACCTTATATGTCAAATGCATTGATTACAAGCCAAAGTGGTGTAGAACAAAATGAATCAAGGTCAATTTATGGAAAGCAAAAAAATTAAAGTGATATTGTTGTGGATAAGTGTGACAAATGTTCACCAAGGCAATTAAGAAAGGGGGTGGTTGGTATAATAAAAAAATTATAGATGGCAGCAAAACAATATATTATTAAAAATTCTTGTCTCAACACAAAAATACTAGTAATGATAATAGAGGAAGAATGGGACTTAAGACAACTAATTCATTCATCTATGGATTATGAATCACTTATGTTGATAGATGATTATACAAGATCTTAGGAAGGTATAGGCACTCAACAAGTTGAGGTCCAAATTGAGGACCGAATTGAGATTGTCCTATTGGAAATTTCAATCTTATCTCATCTAATAGCATGTTGTTTTAATTCTATATCACGTATTATACAAAATCCTTAAGAACCACCATATTCCAATGACTAGAGCGAGATTGCACCCTACCAGGTACAAGCTCGGATATGTGTGGTAATATCCATAGTGATCATCCTAGTAGAAGGTATGTATCTTGATGGTATCAATAATACTTTGAATCCAACAATCTATAACATTGCATCAATTCTGAATTTACCATGTTTTATAGGAATATATCTTGATGATGGATCCTCAACAAGTAGTGGATTAGAAAGAATACATTATGGTAGTGGATCTTTAATGGATAACAAATCATAGGGAATTTATTATGGTAGTAGATCCTTGGTAGATAGTAGATTAAAAAGAATACATCATGGTGGTGGATCTTAGATAGGTAACAAGTTTATAAATAACTCTGCCTTCTCAATTGTGATTCTAATAGATCATGACTTTGGAATTGAAATTGAGACAAATGTATAAAACAAATCTTAAGAATTCAATGGATTAAATAAAAAGAAAAAATTTCTTTTTTTATATAAAATTAAGAATAATAGTAGAAAATACATATATATAAATAAAGAATCTTCTATCTCTATCACCTTCTTAAAACCATTTAGTATATACAAATTTGAAGAAGTTATTAAAGACATGGCAAAAGGCAAAGCACTTGGCCCAAATAGAGTAGGTATTGAATTTTTTAAAATCTTCTAGCTCATCATTGGTAATGACTACCATGATTAATTTTACTTTAGCTACAGATCAATTCCTATCTTATATTATTAAAAGATATATTGCTCTTTTGCATAAAGAGGATGATAAAACAAAGTTAGGTATCTCAAAGCCTATCATCTTGTCAAATACTTTTTTATAAAATTTATATTAAAATAATCCAAAGATGGCTCTAAACAATTTTCAAGGAGGTTATTCACTTTGACCAAATAGCTTTTTTTCCTTTGAATTTTATCTTAGAGAATATATTGATTATCTAAGATACCATAAATTAGGCTAAGACTTCAAAAAAATTCCACCTCCTATGAAAAATTGACTTATCTAAAGTCTATCATAAGGCCTTTTAGGATTTTACATTTAATGCACCAAAATCACTTAGCTTTGATGATTCTTTTCTTGCAATAGAATACAAACAAGCATAGAAGAAATATATTAAAACTTTAAATAAGACATAAGATATCTACAATGACTTCTTTCAACAATATGCCTTGAGATTTTCAATCCAAGAATTTATCATTTTATTAATAAAAAATTAATTAATATTCTATGTATTTAAAAAAATATCAAAGGAGATTCTAAAAAACTTATTAATATTAATATTAAATATCTATGCCCATCCAAATTGATTTGACCAAGTTGATTTGGTTTGGTTTGATTTGGTTTGGTTTTTTTTTTTTTTTTTTTTTTCTAAATTACCAATAGATAGCGGATTTGGACCAATTTATTTCTAATCTTGAATCCAAGCTAAATTGCTTAATAATATTTACTAAGTAGATAATATTTTCTTCCTCTCTAAGGATTGCGATTATAGAATCATCAATATATTGGCTAATGACTTATTGATAAGCGCACCAGAAAATAGAAATACCTTATAGATGGTATTGTTAGATAACATGGTAAATAATAATATTAAAAACTTCTACAACCAAGATGAAGAGATAAAGTACCAAAGGGCATCCTTATTTCACATTTCTTTCTATTAAGAAATAATTTATAAAAGTTCCATTGATGCCTACTAATGTGCTTGCACCTTGGAAACTAATTTTAATGATTCTATTGCAATATCTTATGCTATCTTCAAAAATTTATTTCAAAGACCTTAGAACATTATTTAAGGAATTTTTTTAATTGATTTAATTTCTTCTCATGTTTTACTAATCCAAATTCTTTTCACTTTTTAATTTAGATAATTTGCTATCATAAAACTATAGGTACTCTATGAAAATCAATGTAGCAAGTCAAGCCATTATTATAAATAATATTTTACTTCTCTCATTATATTTATTTTTTAGGCATTTGGATTGGCTCTATAGAGGCTATTTAAAAGATTAAATTGATGATTAATTTTTTTTATGAAAAAATACTACTTCCTTAACTCGGTCCAAAGTGGCATGGATTATTTGTTGTAAAGCTCATAAAGAAGATGGCTTTGGCATCATCAACTTAGAAGATGCCATCAAAGCCCCCTTATCCAAATGGATGTTAGTGGTTCTTCAATTAGGCCAAGCAAATATTCAATAATTTTTGAGATATCAAATGATAAATGCTAAATCAATGGCTTAAAGAAATTGGATATTAGACCTAGTTTGGTCACTCATTCCAAATCATAAATGGAGTACTAGGTCTAAAATGTAGAACAAAATTGAAAAAATTTGGACTCATATGTATAAGTTTCTTTGGCTCAAGCCTCTTACTTCTTTTCATAACATGTAGAATTGTTTCTTATGGTAGGATCTTCAATTTCTTTTAATTGATATTTACTTAGAATTCCATTAAGGTGCTATTTCTACTCAAATGATCTTCATCATGTTAAGAACCTTTTTAAAGGGCCAATGTCTCCACTCTCTACAAAAGAAGCTATTTTTGTATATCACATTTCACTATTTTATAGCTCTATTTGGAATTTATTTTATATTCATTTTCCAATCACTTGAAATAATATACTTTATTAGAATAATAGCCTTTCAAAATCCAATGATTGAATTAAATTATATAAATCAAGATTTGATCATCTTTCTACGATAGTATTTCAACTCTCTTTGAAATATGTTGGTAAAGAAGAAAATAAATAATTTGTTCTACCTTCTTCCATGGAAATAAAAACATTTTGAATAGGAGTTTAATCTAAAACCCTCCACTTTGATGAAATTTTGATTGATCAAGAATTATATGATAATGTAAATCAACTAGAGGGTTTTTTAAAAACTATTAGAGTTGTTTCAAAATTGTTAGAATACTAGGAACATGGTTCTAGGTGTGACAAAGTAATTAAATGGAATTCTAGAATATCTCAATGTGGTATGATTATATACAAATTTGTAAATGAACTTGTCTTAGTAGTTACTCCATGTTCCTAATATTCTTAGCTTGCCTCTAGGTATAAGGAGTTAAGTAGTTTGTTGTACTTTTTCTACTCCATTAATGCATTGGATACACCCCGTTTATGTATTAAAAAAAAAGAAAAAAGAAAAAAAAGAAGAACTCTTATAAATTTGTATTTAATTAGATAGATATAGATATTATAAAAATAAACATGAATATTTTGAAAGTATTCTTTCATTATAACTATTTCTTTGTGATGTATGATCTTACTTGATTTATTTTTTAAAATAAGTATATATACTTTTTTCACATCCAAATTGAGGTTTATTAAAATAATATAAATTTTTTTATTAATAATTTTTTTATTAAATCTAATATTAATATAATCTATTTAAAAAAAAATTATATATTATATTTTTTTAAAATACCAAAAAAAATACTATAGTTATGTTTAAGCACATAGTATTTATATTTAGATGAAAAGATTTGAATGCTCTTGGGTTTTTTGTAACTTTTATTATATTTTCATATTACTCATTGATTTTTAATTTTTAATTTAAAAAATATTATAAATGATAATATTTTGTATGCTTATTATTTTATAATCTATTAATATTTTATATTTTATTAATGATATTTATATTTAATAAAAAAATCTATAGCTATAATTGATATCTTTTATTTTATTTTCTATTTAATAAAAGAAATTTTAAGTTATATAAAATTGTAATAATAGGAATGAATAGTTATATAATAATAATAATAATAAATAGTCTTATAATCATAAATTTTATACTTATTGTAATTTTAGATGAATCATAGGATAAATATATAATTTTTATTTTATGATTTCCTAACTAATTGTGTCAATCTAATCAAATATATATAATTTAACTACATGTGGCACATAAATCTGATGTAAGCAATTTAATTACTTATGGCACTTTAGCTACTTTTGAGCAATTTAATAACTTTTTCTAACAAAATTTCTATTGAGCTGAATTTATAATTTTACTTTTGCTTTATACTTGAACACACTTCTTTGATTTGTATTTAAATTTGATTTATATTATTTTTTGTAGATTTTTTTGTCTACTATAATTTATTTATTTTGGCTATTTCTATTGTGAATATATATATATATATATATATATATATATCTCTGATTTTGACTTATTCTTTTACTCTTTATAAGTGGTTTAATTCATATTTAACCTTAATCACATAAAACTTCATTATAGTACATGGATTTATTAACTATCAAAGAGTAAGATTGTAAGATTGTTAAGTAGCAAAGAAGAGCAAAATATCAATCTTTCTCTTCTACTTTGGTTTTAAATGCCTTATATCTCAATAAAAAACCAAGCATCCAACTTGTCTCTTTTAGAACCTTTCTATTTGACAAGCTTGTAAGATATATTGATTTTTTTAATAATCATTTAATGGAATTTTTAATACATACTAGAAAGATTTAAAATATGGATAGATTGAATAGTAGTTATCACAAATCTTTGGCATTTCACAACTCTAATTGAATACAATATGATATTGCAAGACATTGGTAGAAGAATGGCTTATAACTACATAAAGAACTTTGGTAGAAAACAAAGACATCATAAAGTCTAATTAATCTTAGTAGTCAAATATATTAATTATAATATATAATATTAGATATTTAAAATCATTCTTTTTATATCTATTAAATATGATTATAACTGATTATTTGAAAAAATCTATTAATGATTATTAAAGAAGATTTTAAAATTTAAATTATAATTAAAATTATTATTAATTATAATTTATAATTATAATTTTAAAATTTAAATAAAATTTATATTATTTTATAATAGTCTTACTATAAGTTGCTCACTATTTCTTGTAAAATAATATAATTTGGCAAAGATAGATTAATGATTCAATTATATTAGATTCTTTTAACTTCTACATAATATCTATTTCTTAAACAAATGAAAGATTAGTAGTATCACACTCTATTGGAAAATCATAAATGGTAATTAAAAAGTAGCCAAAATATATAAAAAAGAAAAAAAAGAAAAATCTTCTATGTATAATAGAAAAAATTTAATTTTAAAATATTTGGCATTAAAATTAATAAAAAGTCTCTGAAATCTTGTTGTCTATTTTTTAAAATTAATAATATAGATACATAATTATAAAATAATCAAAGAAATAAAATAATCTATTTAATAATATTAAATATATTTTATTTTTATTTATACATATTTAAATTAATCTAAATTTTCTATTATATGATTAAAAAATATAATTCTATTAGCCAATTGTTTGATCTAATTAATTCTATTCCATAATCCTTTTACAAGCCACAAGGTTAACTTTTAGAATTTGAAGTTATTTTTAGAGATATTTTAAGAATTAGAAGGTCTAAAATATATATATTTTTTACAAGAAGTATAATATAAATACCTTTTATAAAATTACTCAGAAAAAGTATATTCTACTACAATATTTTTTGCAAAGAATAAGCAAGACTTGCTAAAGGAAAATAAATAAAGTAAAAAGTCTTAGAATTCATCTAAAGTAGACTAAATTTAAATACACATAATAGATAATTCTTAAAATATCTCTAAATATATATATAATTAAAAAAAAACTAAAAAGATAAAAAATCACAACAAGAACCATATAAATAGGAACAAATAAAAATATATCTTTATGTGATTTTTTTATAATTATTAAAAAAATAAATTAATAATAGGATAGTTAGTTTTTTAAAAAAACAAATTATTATATTAATAGTAGTTTAAAATGATTATTTAAAATTGCATCTTGTTTACAAAACAAACCATAATTTTTAGACTTTCAAAGAAGCAACCAATAACAGCACATTCTAGAAAGAAAAATAAAAGATAAAATCTCAATTTGAGATTGCATAATATTCAAGGAATTTTAAAAGGTAGTCAAGGACCTAGCTGAAGGCAAGGCAATATGGTATAATAATGTGAGTTTAGAATTGTTTAAGATATTTGGCCTATTATCTAAAATAATTGTATTAAGTTTATTGTTAATCCTCTAGTGCTTAGAAAACTTTAAAAATTCATAATTATAGGTATTATTATATTCATCTTAAAAACTAAAAAAATTCTTATCAACTAATTAAAATTTTATTATGTTTTTATATGTTATATAATAAATATTTAATAAAATATTATAATTGAGGATTTTATTTATTTTAGAAAGAATAATTGATCAAGATAGAATTATTTATTTATTTATATTTTAAAATATAATAGATAATATAACATTTATTAATGTAATAGTTTATTAAAAAATAGTTTCTACATGAGATCTTTTAATATTTATATTAGACTTTTATTAAGACTTATGATTACATTAGATAGAATTGTTTTTTAAAGCCAAAGTCATAGAAACCTTAAGATTTGATCTCTAGTTTATTAATATGAATAAGATTTTATACATAATAGCAAAAAATATTATCAATATTAATGGTTTTTTTTCTTTTAAATTTTCTATTAAAAAAATTCCAAAGTGAATTCTATCATTTTTTATTTATTTCTTATAAATAAAAAAATTCTAATTATAATTAAAAAATATTTTAATAGAATAAAAATTATTTAATAGATATAATAAAAATTATATTAATATTGCTTTATACACTTCAATCTTATTAAAAAGTTTCTTATTGTCAAATAAATTATTCAAGAATTAATTATATAATCTCTTATTATTTAGAATGAATATGTAAAAGCTATAGGAACAATCTAAATTTTACCAAGACAAAATTTTAACCAAATTAAGATTTGTAGACATGCTAAGAGACTAATACACATGCAAGATTCTCTTAACAAATATTAAGTGAATGCATCTCTTTTTATGGATGCCTATATTATTTAAATATACGAATATGAATTAAAGTATATAAAAATAGATAAGATAGATAATATCTTCCTTAAAAAATATTGACTAAATTTCTAAATACAAATTAGATCTACATGTGTCTTTGCATGTACTATGTTGATATATAAAATTCTTATAGAAGTATATTATATCTAAGAAGCTACTATGGAAGTATCTTATAACTTAGATATTTAGATTAAAAGCCTCTATAATCATTACAAAGCTTCTACATGTCTTTTTTGTTAGCTAATACATATAGAAACATCACCAAGATCATTCTTGGTTTTATTAATATATGTCTTGTACTTGAATTTTTTCATATCTTTAAACTTATTAATAGCCATTTTAGTACTTTTTTAGCTTATATATATATATATATATATATATATATATATATATCTTGTTGTACTTCTTGGTTAAACATGAGTATAATATTTTTAAAATTATTTTATTTAGATTCATATTCTTGACACCTCTATTAGAAGCTTCACTTTAGAAGAATCCAAAAATTAGCCTTTATTGCTTAGAAAGTTAGATAGATGTTAAAAGTTCATATATCAAAATAATCTAACCTATTTATTTTTTAAAAATTTAAATAGTGTGATATATATATAGATATCTAATATATTTAATTTAATCCTATATATATATATATATATATATATATATATATATACACACACATACAAATATGCATATATAAAAAAATTAGAAGAAGTTTTTCTAATTTTTTAGATGCTTTTACATTTAAAGTATTAAAAAAATTCTAAATATCTTTAAAATAAACTCCAAAAAATGAACTTCTTAATATTAAGATATATTTTATGGAATTTTGAGGTATTTTAATGCTTTTTTATTACTATTATTTTATTTCCAAATTATGATTAAAAATAAAGATAAAGAAGATAGAAACACTTTTAATTTTAATTATGAAAAATACTAAGATTTTTATACAATAAACAAAAAAAAATAATACATATATTAAAGTATGAAACTTATTTAAAAGCTTTAATTAATTTTAATAGCTTATTAAATAAAAATCTCTTTTATCACCTTGTTATCTTAAAATTTAAAATAATTTAATTATTACACTTTTAGATTATAATATATTCTCTATTCACATATTTTAGACCAAATTTAAGCTTTAGAACATAACTTGATAGATTTTGTTTTAATTGGTACTTGCTTATTTAGAATAAGAAATTATAATAATTATATAAAAATACAAAATAGGCTACAAAATGAATATCAATGGCAAAATTATCATCTAAAAATTAAAACACATTCTTTCATTTATTTTAGAAATTTCTACTTATTACAAGAATATAAATTTAGAATATATGTTTATTATTTTCATTTAGTGACTACTAGCTACAATAAGTCCTATAGCTTGCTTTAAAACCATAGTAAAATAATTTCTATAAAGCATGATTATAAATATTAAAAAATTTGGTTTATATATATATATATATATATATATATATATATATTTATTAAGATATTTTTCTAATAATTAAAAAATAGAAAAAATAAATTTATAAGTTTAAATAAATAAATATATATATATATATATATATATATATATATATTATTTTATTTTATTTTTTATAATTTTTATATTCTATGGTTTTAATCAATGTTTGCATTTAAGATTATTACTAGAAAATTTTAATTTTGTTATTAAAGATAAAGAATTATTATTCAAAATTTAAATAAATCATAGTTTTTTATTTTTATTTTTTATTATTCAATTGTAATATACATAGTTTTTATTATTTTATTGAAAAAAAATACTTTTATTAAGTTAAATATAACACTTGAACATGAAAACTATATACAAACTAATTTTGATTGATAAAATCAATTACAACATATGGTATTGAAAACCTTTATATTTGAAATATTTTGGTATTATAAAAGATTAAAAGAAAAAATCCATTCTATTAATGTAGAAGTCAGTAAATATTTAGATTATCTTTTAATAATATTTTAGTATAAAAAGATAAAGATGTAGAAGTTATCGAATGTTTAGATAATTTATCTACTAATTTAATAATAACTTAAAACCTTGTTAAGATTGTTAATTTAAGGATATTTTAGATCCTTGGTGTAAAAAACTTATTATAAAAATATAAGAAGGATACTCTCAACTTGTTTAGTTTGGAGAATTTTTTTATAATTTTTATTATCAATCATTTTATTAATGTAACAAATATAAATAAAACAAATGAATGCTTAGAAAGAGAGATCACTGAAGTGATATCTTCCATATTATTAGAAAGTTAGGTACAACCATGTACAAAAAGTTGCTCTATACTAATTTTTAACTAACTTTTGAAAAGACAAATTCTTATTGAAGCTATTTATTATGCCCAATCTTGATCTCTCGCCAAGAATCATATCATGAATATTCTCAATAAGTTCCACTTCTTGGGCTTAGCAATGCACAACACTCTGAAAAGTTCATTATACTAAGCCTTCCAACAACAATGACAATATAAAACTTTCAAGTGCAAAAGTTGATTTTCCTGAAAACAGTTTGAACCTTCCTTTTATAAGAAAAACAATTGACCAATGTTTGACTAATTGTCCCATGGGTTGTTGGGTCCATTCCTAATCAATCCTCAAGATAATTCAGATTCTTTGCTCTGTCAAGCATATCAATCACATGCTTACTCTGTACTAGTTTAAGGTGCCACGTGGACACTAAAGGATGTGCAAAGTGGAGAGACAATCAGTGCGCATGTCAAAGGAGAGGCAGTGCCTTTTGACTGCACTGCAGTGGCGTCCTGGTGATGGTGGAGCTATGGCCTAGAGTAGAGCTTTGCTTGCTTGCTTGCTCACACGCTGGCCTGCTTGTTCAACGTCGCCTTGCCAAAAGACACACTTCGACTGCACTTTTATAAGCTCCGCGGATGGATCTGTGGGCTTTCCAGTCCCTTTGCCCAGATTTCGCAGTATCGCCACTGGTTTTCTCAACGCAGGGGCTGCGGGCTGTAGCCAGAAGCACACAGACAGCGAGAAAGAGGAAGAGAAGGGGAAGAGAGTATGACCAGCTTGTCTCCTGGTCTCTTCAGAACCTGGTGACCACGCCCTTGCCCCCACCCCTTGCAGCCTTTCCTCTCGCTTTGTCTGAGGTCAGACCAGGGAATCTGACCAGTGGGAGGTCCACCAGGTGAAAGAGGGAGTTGGAAAAAGGGGCTTCTAGATGGTGCAGTGATGGTGATGGTGGTGGAGGCTTGCTCTCCCAGCGGCGGTCAATTGCTCCCTGGAATGGAATCGAAGCGCAAGGCGGTCGGACTAGTAGCAGCAGCCTCTATGTCAGTACGAGTAAAAGAAGAAGAAGACGACGACGAAGACGAAGAAGATGCATAGCCATGCACGGCTCTCCCTTACTTCCTTCTTTTTCTTCTTCTTCTTCTGCTGCTGTCATCCTTTGTGGAAAGTGAGCAGAACTCCCACGGTGGGGTTTTCGGCACTGTGCGAGGTGGGGTGGAGGAGGCAGAGAAAGAATATCACTTGTACTAACGGTACTAATACTAGAAATACAAAGAGGAAGCAGCGGCAGCAGAAGAACAATGCTACTACTACTAGTGACAAGCAGCAGTAATGCCTTTCACAATGTGCTGTTGTGAATACGCCGTCCCCCTCGCTACTCGAAGATGACCGCCCCTCTCGATCACACATCACCGGATCTCTGTGACATATTTCCCTTTTATTGGCCATCTCTATCTCCCCTCTAGATCTCCATGTAGAATGCATTCTTGTCCCTCTATTTATAATATACAATAGGAAACCTAATAAAGCGTCATGTTGGATTTTTTCAGAAGATTTATTTTATATGAGTAGCAAAAAGGCTTGCAAAAATTTAAGAGAATTTAATGAGGTGACAAAAGGGGTAGGTGAAACTATATGGATTTGACTTTTTTGCAATTTTAGTAATTATAGAATACTAATGAATATTGCCATTGAAGGATTGGTCACTAAGCTATCATGTGTAGTAAAAAGATATAAGATTTGACAACCACTATTGCTTGTATAAAAGAAATTAATATATATTGTGTAACAGAGGTTGGATTTACTGTTGTAAGGCTATAATGTATATTGTTATCTTTTAATGGATGGTGACTAGATTGTGGTAAAGATAATATTTATTTGTGTCATTTGATAAGAAAATTAGATGTTCCATGACAGGATTTTTGTATTGTTTTTAGAAACCTTGATAGAAAAATTCTAAAAATTGTAGTCTTTGTAAAGCCAAAGTAGACATGCCTTATTATTGTACTAATTTCTTGTTATATTTGTCACTTATAAAGAAGGTTTAACTATACTCAATAGAAGAAAAGACAATACATAAATACATCCAAAGTCATGCTTTACAAGTTTATTTATCAATCTTATAAACTTAGTTTTGATTTAGCTATAGATTATTAAATATACAAAATTAAATGCTCTTAGAAAGAAAATATCTAAGCTTGACACTATCAATTGATTAAAGATAAATGTATATAAGAAATTTTTGACTACACCATCTAAATATCAAAAGATATATCCTTCCAAAGATCATGAATTATGTAATATCATGAATTTATAAAAAATAATTTTAATAAGATAAGTGTATTCTTTTTATAATTACTTAGTCCACATAATCTAATATTAATATAGAAGACGAACATTTATGATAAAAGCAAGATCAAAACAATATATTTGTGAACTTAAGTCTTAATGGACCTTTTATCTTAAATACCATACATGATATGTGAGATCTATGTATTATTCAACAAGGCATTACAACTAAGACACTCAAATTGTAATGGCTAGATATGTATGTTGGCAATTCATAATTAAAAGAATACATATTTTTAAAAATTGGAAGTATTTTTTATAATATAATATAAGTCAAAACCATTTCTACATATATGTGATTAGTAAATTTATTGTGAGGTGTTTTTATACATATAAGTTATATGATAATATTTTCTATAACAAAATTTTATAAAAAATAATTTATCAACCTTGTTGTTTGGATTGTTGTAATGTATTATTGCAAATGCAAGTAATGAGATATAGATTTTGATAATCAAATTGTTTAAAGAATATTGGTGCAAACTAATTATTAAAATTATTTTCATATATATTTGCTAATATAAATAATATTATTTAAATTTTAACAATATAAATTTTATTTTAAAAATATCACAACCTTGATAAAAGCTAGTCTTATTTTTATGCTCTTGAAGAACAAGAATGTACTAACCAAACTTTTTGGTCAATAATTTTCAAAAAAAATTGATCAAGAAGATTATACAATAAAGAATAAGTTATTCATGCATAGTTTTGGAAGTGTACCTATTTTTTATTCTTTAATACATATATTAATTTTTTTGATTATATTTGGTAGTAAATTTAGTTATAAATTTTATTTTTAATGGATTTAAAAAAAAAAAAAAAAAATCTTTATAATCATTAAAAAATAGTATCAATCAAATTTTATTTTATTTTTAAAAAATATTTTATATATATTTTGTTGTATATAAAGATTAACTTTTGTAACTTCTTACTAAAATTTCATATATTCTTTATTTTTTATTAGTTATGTATGGTGAAATTAGAAAGATTTATTTTTGAACAACCATAGTTGAACATAAGAGATACTTATATAAGAGACTTTTTACTATATATTTTTCCATATCCTTTGCTATAACTTTTCCATAATACTGCCTTCTATGATAAGATAATTTTGCATACTATCATTGTGCATTATAAAACATCAATAGATTGTCATATAAACATAAATGTTCAAATGGTATGGTTTTCTTCATAAAAAAGATAGTGCTCCAATTTCAAAAGCCTCAACCTACTTATCATTTGTTTGTGATATTTGTAATATATTACAAAAATCACATCAAGTACATAAAACAAAATGACAACTTAAAAAAATTTAACTACTTAAAAAATTAATTTAAATTTTTTTATGGTCAATATAAAATAGTTTTTTATTTATTTTTATTTTTATTTTATGTTGTTAATTTGTGATTTTATAGAATATATATATATATATATTTAAATATTAAAATTTATTATTATTATTATTATTATTATTTTTATTTTTAAAATTTTTAAAATTTTACTTATAATAATAATTATGTGTTTAATTGTGCAATTATTTATTTAAAACTTACTCGACATACCTCTTGTATAAAAATGAGTTCAAGCTTTACATTATTATAAAAGTTTTTTGTTAATGCATTTGATGTAAAAGGCATTTGATATAAAAGGCATTTGATGTTAATAATTTTAATAATGTACAACATAATATTAATATCATGTACTCTTTATTATATAGTATTGGTTAAATAGAAGACATCAATAAAAAATGTGTTATATCAAATTTTGAAGAAAGATATCTCTTGCCAATGGAAATTAATAATAAATATATGGAGTTGGAAGTAATATATTGCATATGTCCATTTCAATTGCAGCAATATATATGCTGCAATTAGAATTCATTTATCAAAGATAATATTTTATTATTAATATTAACTTTGTTGTGTAAAGAATACTTTTAGAAATAATTACAAATACCTTTAGAGTCTTTTTAGAGACTTTTGGAGAACATTAAAAATCACCCCGTCTTTACATATAATCCTACAAATATTAACCAAGTTTTATCAAAATTTTAATTAATTATTACTTTATTTAAATTTAAGTATTATAAAAATAAAACTTCTTGATAGTGTATTATAGAATTATTTGGTATCAAAGCACAAATTATAATATTTTTTATAAATTAAATCATGATTATAATTTTATTATTAATTTTTTTTAATATAATTACTAATTTTAATAAAATAATATCATATTGGATATAATATTAAAAGTTAAAGTAGATTTTTTTGGATTGTTGATATTGCCAATATAATTTATATTCTATTGATATATATATATATATATATATATATAAATTATAAATTTTATATTAATTATATAATTTTATTGATAATATTAATAATTTATAATTAGTATATAATATAATATAATTAATATAATATAATTAATCAATAAAGTTTTAAATTTTTTTATTTTTCTAAAATGATAGTTTTTTTTCTTAAATATATATATTTTTATTATGGCTATGTCTTTTTTGATTTTTTTGATTTTTTTTTGTTGCTATTTTTTTTAGATTTCTTCCTACATAACTTATAAATTTAAAGATTATGTAGGAATAAATTTATAATATAATTCATATAATATTCTTATTAATAGCCAATAAGGCTTTCAAAAATCTATTTTATTTTATTTTACTTATAGATAGATATCACAAATATAAGATTTATTTTAATAATTATTTAGATAACATAGATAAGTAGAAATAGCTAAAAGTAGATTAATTTAATAATATCTTATAGAAAAGCTTTTTAGAAGCTTTATAAATGGAGTTTCATCTTTATTCATATCTATAAGTGATTGATAGGTTAAAAACTTGGCCAACAATTTAGCCACATGTTGCACATGTTGGTAGCTTGTGAAACAAGTTAATTACATGGCATACATATAGGAAACTTGTCTTGTAAGTGTGATATTGTCATGGACATAAGATTTACTTCAACTTTTATATATGTCTATAGGTGATTGGTAGGTTAGAAACTTGGTCAACAAGCTAGCCATGTGTCACACATGTTGGTAGCTTGCAGAACAAGCCAAGTACGTGGCGCACATGTTGAAAACTTATTGTGCAAGTTTGACACGTGTCTTGCAAACTAGACACGTGTAGGAGGTCCTATAGAATATCGCCATGTAGCTCTTAATTAGATAGTATTTATAGAGGCAAGAATGAAGCCTTCTTCACTCTTGTCAATTCCTTTCTTGTTCTAGTTTAGATTCAAGAATCTATAATTTTCTTATCTTGTGGCAATAGCCATTCTAATTTCTTTTAATATACATACTTCCTTACTTCTATTTTGTTATTCTTCTTAATAGAAGTTTCATATGTTTATTTGCTTTCATTGAGTTCTTGTCCTTGACAGATTGATAAGAGTACATATACAATATCAGAGCTTTGTCTTTGCTTGATTAAGAGTGGATTATTCCTTTCTCTTGATAAGGCATAAGCATATTAGAAATTGTGGAGTACCCACTTTTAAACTGATATTGTTTTTAGAATTTTTTCTTTTGAGTATATTATTCTGTATTTCTTGAAGTGAGAGTAGACACCTTCCTTCCTATTGTATTATCATGGCAGAGCTTGTAGAAATGAAGAGTGCAATGGAACAAATGCAAGAACAAATGAGAGAGCTAATACTTGCAATGCATCAACTCAGTTTACTACCACAAGAAATAATAAGATTAGAAAGAAGTGAAGATATAGAGATGGTTGAAACTGCGTCAATATCTACACCGAATCATACTACCTCACCTATGATGGAGTACCGTTCAAATATTAGAGAGCCAAAAAATTAGTTTACTTAAGAAGTTTGATGGCACAAGATCTAAGTTTCAAAGATTCGTCAATTAGATACAATTGGTGATTGAACTTCAACCTCAGAGTTATCCTATGCAAGGATCTCAAATTAGGTTTATTGGAATGTTACTTTCAAGTTCAGCTTTATCATGGTTTTCATCTTTTTTTAAATGGCATGATCCAATATTGGATAATTTGGAGGCATTTTTAGTAAAATTTTGATCTATATATAGAGAACATGATGCAATCTGTGTTACAACCAATAAGATTCGGATCCTACGACAAGGCAATTGATCAGTGTCGTTATACGCTTCACAATTTTGACAACTAGCTACTGATATCAAGTGGGATGATGTTGCATTCATCAAGTAATTTCTATACAGATTACAATATGAGATAAAAAAATTAATGTTCAATTTATTCAATCCTCAAACATTGAGTCAAGCAATTGATTTTGCTATAAAGTGTGACAATCAACTTTTTGAGTTTCAATCCGAGAGTCGTACAAGGGAGCCTCAATATTATTATTCAATGGCAACATCAACGTCCTTACAAAACATACATTTGAAAGTAGAAGATATGCAAATTAATGCAATATATTTTAAACCTCTTATTGAACAAGAAAAGATTCAACGTTGTCAAGAAGGATTATGTTTATATTGTGGAGAATCTAAGCACACTGCTCAACATTGTCCGAAGAAATGACACAACTACAAAATGAAGAGTATGGTTGTCAAAGAAGACAACATGTTGAAAAACAAATTTGTCCAACTACAATAAGGACCATTGTTGTGTTGTGATTTGGCTACTAAATGAAAAAATTGTACATGTATATTTAATGAATAATTTACTACTTAGCTAAATGAAAGTCATATCAATGGATTTTATCGGTTATAGGATGTGATTAGGTTGCTGGTTTAGAAAGGATCTATTAAAAAGATTATTATTAAGGTTTATACAACCTTATTTTCTTTTTAGTAGTGACTTTTGAAGTTAATTTTATATTGATAGTAACTTGTATATATCTTAAGTCACCTATGTTAGACATTGGTGATCCTTAAGATCTTATTTATTTCTTTTATTTGGTGCTTAAAGCACCAAATATGTAAATCTTATAAGAAGAAGGATTAGCAAAGGGTTTTTAGTGTAAAAAGGGTAGTTTGGCCATCTATGTGGATGAATAGAGGTGGATGATAGAAATCTCTATTTTAATTGGCCAAAAATCATATCCAATGGGCTTCAAGGAGGCTACCCGAGGGTTTATTAGGAGTTAGGGTTTGTTTTTCGATAGGAGTCAAATATCAAAAGCTAGGATCATAAGGTTTAGATTTTTGGATCTGGTTTAGGTGCAAATTTTGTGTGATTTGCACTTTTTATGAAGGAGTTATAGGCGCCCAAAGTTAAGGTGTTGATTTTGGACCTACTATCACTCTTTTGAGTATAACTCACGCATACAGATAGCAATTGAGGATCGGCAATTGAGGTTGAAGAGAGCACTTTCACGTCTATACTTTTTTTGTATGGCTTGGTAAAATCTAAGCCAGAATGAAGAAGATATTGGGAGTTGAAGTTAGTGCTTACAAACTTAAGGGCAGTAAGTGACCTGCTTACATAGTGGTTATATTTTGAGCTATAACTTAAGAAATTTCATAGATTTTTGGCTCAAAAGTTTTAAGAGTGTATATGCTTATGTCACAAGACTATGTGCAAAATTTTTGTGTCATTAGGATTTTGGGTTTGTGAGATATAAGGAAAATAGTGCTCAGGTGTCTTTGAGCTAGGGTTTCAAGCACCTGCTAGGGATTTTGAGATATCAGACGATTGGAAACGAATTTACGGCTGGTTCTTTCTTGTGATGAAATTTAAGAAAATTATGTACACTTTTAATTAAGTTTTATAGAAACTGAACGGTTAGATCAAGACTTATTGGACTCTAAAGTTCAGCAAGAAATAGGTCTTTGCGGGTGAATAAAATTTTGAAGGGTTTCTGTGGAAATTTGAACCTTTTTTGTACAAACTTACTTGAATACAAGAGGATTTACATATATAACTTCTCTTTTGTGAGATTTTTGTATTGTTTATCTTTTTTATTAAGGACAAACGACCTGTTGGATTTTTGCCATCAAGTTTTAAATAAATTCTCCACAGTTAGGTACCCAGTGTATTCCCACATAGAAGGCCACGTCATACGACACCGTATCTCCAAAGACTCTAAGCGTGGCCTTACTTAACATTGAGATACTCTTTTTTCATCTTGTCCATATTCTTCAAACCTAGCAGATTGTAAAAGTTACAATGATTCTCCAACCGCTTGTATGGTAGAAGAATCTTTTAATTTTTGTACCTACAATTCCCTTGAAATGCAAAGATTTGACATGATAACTAATAAGCTTCTAGTAAGATCTATTCTATCCTAAAAAAATACAAGTGTAGATCTTGGTATGGCTCTCTCTTTTTTATATTGGTCTTTTGTTGTTCATAAGAAGTGTCATTTAGAAGCCAAGAGATGTTATTGTCTATGAAATCTTCAATGATCATTAAATCTATGTTTTTTAGGATATTGTTGATAGAATTGGCAAACCTTCGTAGATGCATTTTTAAGGTTATTTAAAGAAAATATTTCATCCACCTCGTATTCAATCTCTTGATTGATTTCAACTGGAGCTGATGGTGGAATAATTCTTCCAACAATATTTGATTTATAATAGGTTTTTAAAAGTGAGACATGAAAGACTGGATGAATGTGCATGCTACTTGATAATTCGAGATGAAAACTTATTGGATTTATTTGATGTAGAATTGTAAAAGGTCCAAGTCTTTGATAGTCTAATTTTCGTGATGGTTGATTTGTTTGTATATTCCATTGAAGTAACCAGACACAATCTCCTATTTTGAAATTTGGTTGGTTCTTACGATGAATGTTTGCATAGTCTTTATATCGATCTTGGACTATTTGTAATTAGAATTTCAATTCTTCATGGATGGTTTTTAAATAGACTTTTTGCAACAAGGCTTTCCACATCTTCAATTTGGAATGGATTTGCTCTAAGGTGGTATCCATAGTTTGAGAAGAATGGAGTTTGCTTTATTAAAGAATGTTCGAAGTTATTATATACAACCTCAGCCAATGGTAGAAAGTCCATCCAATCATCTTATTCATAATATTATATTACAATAAAGATATTATTCCAAGATCTAATTTACTCGTTCTATT
This sequence comes from Physcomitrellopsis africana, assembly GCA_036785485.1. Lineage (NCBI taxonomy): Eukaryota > Viridiplantae > Streptophyta > Bryopsida > Funariales > Funariaceae > Physcomitrellopsis > Physcomitrellopsis africana. Next base: position 177,193 of record JAWRVF010000606.1, on the reverse strand, counting down.
TGACCACCAATTTGAGGATGATAAGTGGATGAAAGGTTGATCTTGACCTTTAAAAGCCAAAATAGTCCTCTCCAAAAGTTTGATACAAATTGCGGTCTTCGATTTGAAATAATGTCAATTAAAAGGCCATGTATTTGGTAAATATTATCAATAAAAAGGTTGGCTGTTTCTTTCTCGAAAATAGTCTTATTGTATAGGATAAAATATGTGAACTTGATAAGACGGTCTACCATCACAAAAATTGAATCTTTTCTATTCAAAATTGGAAGGTCTATAATGAAGTTTATAGATAATGATTGCCATGGATCCTTAGGAACTGGAAGGGGTTGCAGAAGTCTATATGGTTGATATCTTAGAATCTTTGTTTGGACACAAATTTTGCATGATTGGATGAATTCTTTGACTAATTTTCACATTTTAGGCCACCAATAGTCTCTTGATATCAATTCGAAGGTCTTATTAAAGCCAAAGTGTCCAACTGTTAGAAGGTCATGTCGAGCTTGAAGAATTTGAAATCTTATAGGTCTTAGACAAACATATAGGAGATTCTTGAAATATAACAATCCATCTTCAAATTTGAAATTATTGTTTTCTTCCACATGTGCATTTTTTAAACGTTGTTGGATGTTCTTTATAAATAGATCTATCTTCATTACTTTCTGGATTTTCATCTTAAGAGTTGTATCTGTATAGGTAGATATCGTCAATGTCTTTAACTATAAATTTGACGGCTTCAACATGATTGATTTTTGTTAATCCAATACAATGTCTCCTATTCTTGGTGCAAGATATGATCGTCAAGAAAGGGCATCTGGTTTTCTTTGAAGTTTTTTCAGACGATATATAATTATAAAATCAAATTGAGATAATGACATGCTCCATTGTGCTTGTCGATGATTTAGAACTCGAGCACTTATAAAATATTTCAAATTTTTGTAGTCGATATATACCATGATTTTGTGTTGAATTCCTTCCAATAAATGGTGCCATTCTTCAAAAGCATCAACAATTGCCAATAATTCTTTCTCATGGATCTCGTAATTAATTTCTATAGCTAAAAATTTTCAAGAGCAAAATGCTACTAGACGTAATTGACCATCATCACCAGTTTGAGAAAATATAGATTCCAATGCAAAATCTGAGGCATCTATTTCCAGAATGATTGATTTTGTTGGATCTGCATGGATAAGTATAGGAGCAAAAGTGAAAGATTCTTTTAGCTTCTTGAATGCTTTTTCAACCTTATCATCTCAAATAAATTTATCTTTACATATGAGTCGTCTTAATGGAGCCGCAATCTTGGAATAATCTTTGATGAAGATTCTGTAGAAATTTACAAATTTCAAGAAACATTGTACATCTCTAATTGATGATGGTTGTTTCTACTCCATAACAGTTTGTATCTTCTTTGGATCTATAGAAATTTCATTTTTTGAAGCAATATATCTCAAAAATTTGATTGATGGTTGGTGGAAAGAGCATTTTTCTAATTTGGCATACAATCCACTTTCTCATAGTTTCTCTAATACCTTCCATACATAATATTCATGCTCTTCTTTATTCTTATAAAAGATCAAGATATCGTCCAAGTAGATGACTACAAAGTCATCTAAGTATTCTCGTAAGATATCATTCATCATATGTTGGAAGACTGCAGGTGTATTTGTATGTCCAAAAGGCATAACATTGTATTCAAAATGTCCATACCTTGTGCAAAATGCTATCTTCTATTAATCTCTTTCTTTAATCCTCTCTAGGTTGTAGACGCCTCTCAAGTCAATCTTTGTAAAATTCTTTGCTTTTCCTAATTATTCCAATAATCCTGAGATTAATGGTAATGGATAGTGATTTTTTATAGTTACCTTGTTCAAACCTTGACAATCAACACACATACGTAAGGAACCATCCTTCTTTTTCACAAATAATATAGGATCTCCAGTAGGTGATTTTGAATGTCAAATAAAATTCTTGGCTAGGTTTTCATCAATATATTCTCATAAGGCTGTAAACTGTGTTTGTGACAGATTGTAAATTGAACCAAATGGAGGTTGAGCTCCATCTTGTAATTTGATTGCACAATCATAAGGACGATGTTTGGGTAATATGTCTACTTTTTTTTTTTCAAATATGTCTTTCACGTCGCGATATTGACTAAGAATTTCCTGCTTCACTTGCTTCGTTGGATATTTCATTGGAATAGCATACAATACAAATACATCTTTTTTTTTTGCTGCTTGTATAAATGCTTTAGCTTTAAGGAATAGAGCAGTATCTCATTTCTTCTTTTGATGTGTGGATCTTGAGGAAATCTTCTGCATATGCCAATCAATATCAGGATTATGTAGCTCAAACCAAGGAAGTCCAATGACAATAGGATTTGTCAGACATCTAATGATATTGAAAACAATTTCTGATACTTGATCTCTTAGTATCACTTCCAACAGTTGGATTTCTTTGACAACATCTCTTGATACAAGATTTTGTCCATCAATGACTTCAACGGGTGTAAGATGGATCTTCTTTATAAGTAGTAGATTGTGCCTGGTTACAAAATCCTTATCCATAAAGCATGTTGAGGTTCCAGTATCTAAAAAGACTTTAGCAGAAATTTCTTGTTTCAAGGTTCTTATATATATAGGAAATATAAAATAAGGTGTTGGATTCAGAGATAAAAAGAGACATTTTTCTCGTACTTTAGATTTGGAGGTGTCCAATCGCAAGGTCTCTATTGTGGCTGGATGTCTTCATTTTCCAACCTTTCTAATTCAGATATTATATCTCGTGCCTTGAATTCTCTAGACTTATTTAGACAACTTGATGCGTTGTAATTGGATCTTCCACAATATAGGTATAAATTCTCTTGCCGATGTCTAGTCTTTTTTGTTGGTGTTAATGGCTTGAATTGAGTCGCATCAATCTGTATAGGTTTAGGATATGTTAATGGCTTTTCCAATACTCTTGAAGATGTAGTAGTCGTACCTTGATAGGTATTGCTGAAAATTGATCGCATTTCTTGTCGTAGTTCAAATAGGCAATTGTCACAAGTAATAGCTTGAGTTATGAGTTCTTCTAAGCTTTCAACTCTTGGCATCGTGATCAATAAATTCTTCACATCAACTTTTAGGCCATAACGAAATCGAGTCATAAAAGCCTTATCATTCCAATCAAGATCACAAGTAAGTTGTTGAAATTCTATGGCATGAATTGCAGTTGAATGTTGCTCTTATCATAGATTTTGGATCTTCTTTTCTGCCACCCTCTCTTGATCACTATCTCCAAATATAGCACTAAATCTTTTCATAAAAGCTTCTAAATTGTATAGGATCGAAGAATTCTTTTCCAATAATGGCTCAAACTATGATCGAGCACTTCTTGATAAAAAGATGCCCACAAAAGCGACTTGAATGAATCCATCTAGATAACGAGAAGGATATAGTTGTAAATAAAGTCGCACTTGTTGTACAAACCCTTGAAAGTTGGATCTTATTCCATCAAATTTATCAGACATACTAGCTTTTGGCTCTTTTATGACAACTCTTGGAACTTTTAGAGAAGTTGTGTGCATAGCTTGTCTATCGCTTGTTTCTCTTAATCGAATAATCTCTTGTTGCAAGTTATAAATTTCTCGCTTAGTTTCTTCAGATACTTGCCCCATTTATAATTTTTTTTTTTGGTTGCAAAAAAATACCATTTCTCCTCGTATTGTATCCAATAGGGCTTGAAGATCTACAAGTGTTGCCACTCTATTATCTGTTTGTGACAATGCACCTCCATTAACCTGATCTATTTCTATTTTAAAAAAGAAAAAATTGATAAGTTATTGGTATTTTCTATACTAAAAAGAATACTTTTAGACAATTAATTTAGAGGAGGATAATCTGCAACCTCTAAAATGTAGTGATATAACTTAAAAAAAGAATAATCCACTCTTTCCAAAGAAAAATCAACTACAATAAGTAAGCATATTAGTCTAGAGGGGGGTAGTCTGCACTCCTCTAGAATGCAATAGTATCTTGAAGAGGAGTAATCCACTCTCTATCAAGAGATCTAAGCTTTGATATGATTATGTAAGGCAGTCTTGCCAAATTGTCAAGGATGCAAGATAGCAAGTTAGCCAAGAACTAAAAAAAAGAAATCTGAACCAAAATAATTTCAAAAACAAAGAACTGGATGGACAGGAACAAGAATTAGATCAAGAATAAGAAACTGGATCAATATCAAGAACAAGACAACACTTTGAATTGCTCCAAGACTTGTGTTGGCAAGACTAAGGTGCTCTTTAGTCTTGCCTCTTATTTATACTATGAGATCTTATGTCCTATTGAACCTTCTAAGAGTATCTTAAAATATTCTAGAAGCTTGAAGAAGATTTTGGAAGACTCTAAAAAGTCTACAGGAGGACTTGGAAGGTTGAAGAAGATTCTAAAGGGTCCTAAGAATATCTTAGAATATTCTAGAAGCTTAAAGAAGATTTTAAAAGATTTTCAAAGACTAAAGAAGATTCTAGAAGGTTCTAGAAGATTTTAGAAGATTCTAAAAAGCTATAGAAGATTTTAGAAGACTACAAAAAGTTCTAATAATGGCTTAAAGTATATCCATAATAATGTCTATTATAAGAAACAATCTCAATTCAACATTGGTGACAAGGTATAGCTACTTTGTGGTAATATCAAGACTTTTTGTCCTTGTAACAAATTAGATTATCATAAGCTTTGATTATTTGTGATTTGTAAACAAGTCAATCTAGTTGCTTATCAATTATACCTATTGAAATCTATAAAAATCCATTATGTACTCTATGCATCTTTGCTTGAACCATATAAGATAGCAGATATATAAGGAAGAAAATAAATATTATCGCTTCCTATAAAAGTAGACAACAATGAAGAATTTGAAGTGGAAGATGTTTTAGATTTGAGGCGATGCCAAAATAGGTTGAAATATCTTGTATATTGGTACAAATATGATATTAATGAATACAAATGGGAGCCATCTAGGAATTTAACAAATGCATCAATCAAAGTCAATATATTTCATTGATGACATCCATCAAAATTAAGATAAAGAAAACCTTTACTATAAAAAAAAGCAAGTTCAATGGAGATATTTTTTATTATTATTTATTATTATTTTGGATTTTTAGCACTAAAAAGATGAAAAATCAACAACCAACAAATTCAATTCAAGAGCTATTGTTTATTGATTTATCCAACAAGACATTATAACTATTAGAACTTTTAAGATGATAGAATAAAAATGAAGATCCTTAAGAATAACATGTTCTTCTTTGAATTCATGATGGAATACAACATATTTGATATCACAACCTTGGAAGAAATTTCTAATGTTTGGTGATACTTTTAGAAGTAGAAACTATTTTTGATGGTATTCCAAATGTTTTCTTTGAAGGAAGTTATAAAGACTTCAATAATGATCAAATATCAGGGTAGTCTCTTTGTCTTGGTATAAAATATTATCAATAGCTGAGAAGACCTATCAACTACTTTTAAAGGGAACAAAGATCAAAATATGTGGCAAATATAATTTGACGCATTTTAGACTTTTTCAACATGTAATTACTGCTTCTTGTGGAACTTGTCTCTAAAAAGGGGAATAATATTATAGATATAAGATTTATTTTAATAATTATTTAAATAATATAAATACATAGAAGTAGATAAAAGTAGATTAATTTGATAATATCTTATAGAATAGCTTCTAAGAAGCTTCATAGATGTGGTTTCATCTTTATTTATGTCTATAAGTGATTAATAGGTTAGAAACTTGGCCAACAAGTTAGCCATGTATTACACATGTTGGTAGCTTATGGAACAAGTTAATTATATGATGTACATATATGAAACTTATCTTATAAGTGTGACACGTGTCTTACAAATTGGACATGTATTGGAGGTCTTATGAAACATTGCCATGTAGTTCTTAGATAGATAGTATATATATAAATAAGAATGAAGCCTTCTTCACTCATCTTTGAGTGATTCTTTACTTCTTTTCACTGACATAGGAATATTTTGATACTTAAGTTGTTTGTGTTTCATGTCTTTGATAGTAGATGTTATTACATATTATAAGATGTATTAGTTGTAGGACTTGAATTGAGAGGAGGAATTGAAAAAGGTGTATCAAAGGCTTAAGATCCTATTAGATCTTCTTCCTTATTTATAGCTACATTAGAAGCATAAATATTAGAAGAATAAAGTATAATTAGAGACTTAAAGATTAGAGTATAAATTATAAAATATAATTTAAGAATCACATCCATTAGTATCAATATGCATTTAATAAAAATAAAAGTTGAATATATTTGGTACAATTGAAAAATTAACAAGTCCAAAAATTTGCTTTAGATAGTTATATATATTGAATCCCTATCAAAAAAAAAATTCTTAGAATTAGTTATAAATATGATTTAAACATATTTTGTATAATTATATTTAAAGATAATAATATATATTATTTTATATTTATATATAAAATATTTTTAATCATTTAAAAAAATATTACTATAAATCATATTATTTTAAATTCTCATATAAAAACTTTATTTTCACATATAATTAAAAATATTATAATTAAATATTATAAATATCAAAAATTTAAAATATTATACACAATTTTCTTTTACTTCTATATTCTATTATAAAAATTAGTCATTATATATATATATATATATATATATATATATATATTTATCTTAGTTTTAATAAAACAGAGTATAAATACAAAGTAAGAAAGAAATTATTTCAACATCCATGTATAATTTGAATTCCTTGTTTGTTCTATTATAAAATTATTATAATCAAATTCTTAAAATATCACAAGCATAAAAAAAATTTAAAATTATAATGTTAATTATCATTATAAATAAAAGAACCACCCTAACTATCTAAGCATGAAGCATGATTAACTAAGCATGAAAAATTTCTAATCATTTTTCAATGAAATAAACAACATTTCACAAACAGTTTACTATTAGCAATTCTTTATTACAATAGTTGTGATATTACTTACATATTCTTCATCCACATTTGGTTTTTCAAATAGATGTAATATTTTGCACAAGAAGTAGTTGATATATTAGTTATTAGACTCAATTATTATACTAACAACAATATTGTATACAAGAACAAATTTGCCATACCAAATTGTAAAGATGGCAAACCAAATTCTTATCTTCTTTTTTTTTATTTGGATAAGGTTTTATCAAGTTTATCATCACTTGGACCTTGTACAAAATTTAATAATTAATATAATCAAGAGAATAATATCTAGCTTTACCTAAGCTCTTGCAGCAAATATTACTTGTTTTTTTTTATCTAGATTATAATAGAAAAAAAATCAACAATACTTTTATTATTTCAAAAAGAATTTATTTTTCTATAATTAGATTGAAATAGAATTGTTACAATAAAATTGTGCAACCAATTTTTATATACAACTACTTGGTTCTTAAGATGGATTATTATCTTCTATAATAAACAACCACAAATAGAACTCATCATCTTTGTGCAACTTACTCTATTTTTCAAACCTTAAGAATTTATTATATAAGGTGAATACATTAAGGTAAAACGTCTAAATATTTCAACACCAAGAATACTTGGCTATAATCCACATTGCCATAAGATACAATATATTGGCTATAAAGGATAATAATGATGTTTTAGTAAAATCTTTGTTCTAATAATATATAAGCTCTCTAATATATAAATAAAAGATGTTAGGAATTGGACTAAAGTATTATAAATTCATTTATTGCATCTTTAGAAGAGTTTTATGATTACAAATTTACCAAATATATCTCTACAATCTATAGTATATAGAAGATGAATTATCTACTCTAAAATGATCATTGAAGCAACTTGTATTCTTGTTGTATTTGACATTCATATACATATTAACATATTTGCAAAGAAAAATCACAATATAGTTATCAACTAAAAAATCATTCAGATTTTGACTTGCAACAACTTTTGAACTTGTTCAAAGATCTAACTAACTTATGGATTGACTTTGTTGGCAATTCCATAAGAATTCTATTCAAATAAATTTGACTTTTATTCTCCACTTAATTCAAAATCTCCTTATATAAAGTACTTCAAAATCTTGTATAATTTTTTAATACAAAGATAATTTCTACTTTTCAACTTATAAATAAGCCATTAATGATAGAAGATAGTTATTAACATACAACTCATTTTTTATACTAAAACTAACAACCATCTTTGTTTTGATATTCAAATCTACATTCTAAATTGAAATTACTTGTTGTAAGTAATAAAAACAGAGAATGTACTTTGCACCCTCTATGTTGCCCAAGAATATCTTATATAAAATAATTTTTACAAAAGAAAATTGACCAAAACCTTTAAAAGGTGTCAAATTGAAAATACTTAAATATACACTCATTTTTAAAAAATACAAGTATTGAAATTCAAGAAATCTATTTTTTTAGAATTTATACAAATTCCTTATCTCCTTATATAATAAAAGTTATAATAGCAATATATTGTTACTTCTTATTAATGAAGTTTCTATAGTATCAAGAAAACCAATAAGTTAAATTTAAAACATGCAATATAACATTCAATCACACAAAAATTGAGCTATTGATTGGAGATTGGAACTTTAAAATATGGAAGAACAAACAAGAAAGGGGTGCTACAAATAGTTAGATTGCAAAAACCATGTCCATATCCATTTTTGTTCTTCCGGATGTCAACCAAACCCTAAAGAGTCCATGAAGATCCCGCCCTTTTCCTGCGATCTCAAAACCGGCCCCTTTTCCTGCGATCTCAAAACCGGCCCCTTTGCCCGCTCCCATCGACGCATTCACTTCGGAGCGCCGCTTTGGCGTCCAGAAAAGCCTCCGATCGTCAGGTCGACGCCGAACAACCCCAAGGATCACGAAGGTGCGAAATGCTCTAGCTCCGCGGGAGAAGAAGCTGCTTGCCTTCACACTCCGCCTCACATTCTCGTAGCAATACGAATCAACCGCATTGTAAATCTAGACATCCTTGACCTTTCCTCCGTTTTGTGTTTTCGAGGTGGAAGAGGCAGGTAAAAAATTAATCGTGGCGCGGAGATCGCTTGAACAGCATCGGCATGGATCGACTGCTTGTGGTAAATACACGAGTGCAGATTCCATCGTCGAAAGGAGCAGGAAATGGTGCGAGGAATGGGCACATCAGGCTGAGAAAGCTCCGGGAATGATCGGGGTTGTTTCGGCATGAGCTTCACTTGAATGGATGCGGGGTTGATCTCGTTAGTTCTGTTAAGTTATGACTCCGGTCTCGAGGCTGCGGATGTGCTGGCGAGCGGTGCAGGCGAGTTCCTTCTTTTTGGGGGACCCATGAGAGTGTTCAGACATAGGTCTCTTGATTGGGTCCTCTGGTCCCGGAAAGCTGGCCCCGAAAATCTGCAAGAAAACACGGCAGTTCTTCCGGCTATGCACTTTTGGAATTATGAATTAAGTAGAATATTAGGATGCTGAAGTAATGGCGATAATGCTTGACAGGGATTTGTTGTTAAACTACTTCTCGGCGTGCAAATTTGGAACTCCGTCGACAACATGCGGACGCTTCTGGGGGTGCTAGAAGCAGACCTCGCTTTAAAAGCAAGCCGTTGGACATTTTTTCTGTTCGACTGCTGCTTGACGTGATCTGATGCTGCGGTGCTTACAAGTTAATCGCTTTAAGTCTGCTCCATCAAACTTGTTCGTTAGGGACTTCAAGGTTGTCTGATTGCCTGATCAGAAGCTGATTCGTAATTTCCTATTGTATGTTGTGGTCCAAAACATATTGCGCGAATTGATGATGATGCTTGATTTAGGAGGGTGATACGACTCTGCGGCGAATCGTGTAGTGTTGACTGTCCAATTGTGTGGTGTTGATGGTCTGAGCGGCACTGTAAACCGGGACAACGACTTCATCCGAGACTGATGAGCTGGGAAGACGCTGTTCAAGTTTGTGAACTCAATTGATCCGTCTAGAATCCGTTCGAAGATGCGGATACTGCAATGGGGGATGTGCGGCGCCGGCTACATGGTGCCCGGTCGAGAGGCCTCACATTTCGGGAATTTTAGGTTGAATCTGGTTGCCCATTGTAGCCATTTGGAGACCAACATTAGTATGCAATGTGCGTGAGGAGGCAACTGATCTTTCGAATATCTGGATAGTTAGAGGACACGGCAATTGCGTTACCCGATCCATCATGGCTAAGGAGAGCAGCTCAGTGAGACCTCTGGAGTTCACTCCAGCTTGGGTACTGACCAAGGTTGCCACTGTCTTCGTCCTCATCTCCGTAGCACTGGAGAGATCCCTGCACTCCTTTGGTCATGTACGTCGTGATGTCTCTTTCTACAGCTCTCCTACTAATTTCGCGAATGGAACTCTCACTAGAAGCCATCTCTAAGAAGTAGTGTATCAAAGAAAATTGAGAAAAGAAGTTTCTATGTGATCAAAAATCACCAAAAACAAATTTGCACTAGCAGAAACTTAGAATATCCTCTTATGAATAAAAGAGTGATTTCTCATTCAAAGCACTCTCAAGTGATCTTCTAAAGCTTCTAATTAATATATGCACTCTTATGAACCTCTCAATCAAATTCTTCCACCCTTTCAACTCACTATTTAATGAAATGCTTAAGGTTGATGAAACAACTTCAATAACACATAAAGACACTATTAAGGTCTTTCACGATGGTCTTAAACTCACTATCCAAGGAGATAAGAACCCACAAAGCAATGTTAGAGATCTCTAAGCTTACAAATCAGAACCTCTTCTTGCCATAACATAAGCTAAGATCATACAAACTCTAACATCAGCAAACACCATAAGACCTATTCCACACAACAACAAAGACTTCATAAAACTTCTAAAACTCACAAGCAAATGTGAGTGGGCCCATAACCTGTTAAAGAACTAGAAGTTAGAAGCCACAACACTTAGCATCAGCAAGGTTGCACACAAAGAGAAGTGTAGAATGAGATAACTCTCACTTCCAACACCCTTTACTTATAAGTGGAATTCTCATCCAATATGCATAGACTTCAGCTACATTCATCTAAAACCAGCCGCCTCTCAAGACCCTAAACCTAGCCGCCTGTCGAGACCCTAACTGCCACTTAATCCCTAGTTGTCTTTTGACTATTAGAAACTTACTATGGTTTAAACTCTATATTGTAATATTCCAATGGACTCTTTGTTGAACTTTAACACTCCCACTTTTCTAATTGTCAAAAGGCTTTTAAGCCTAATGCCTTTATCAACTCGTGGTGTCTATCCTTCACTAATGCCTTTGTAAGCACATCAGCAAGCATCTCTTTTGTAGTACAATACTTCATACCTATTATACCATCTTCAATCTTCTCTCGTATGAAATGATGTTGAATATCAATGTGCTTCGTTCTTGAATGGTGCTTTGGATTCTTGGCAAATGCAAGACATCCTTGATTGTCACACATTATTGGAGTTGCTTTTGTTTGCACTAATCCAATGTCTTCTAAGAGTTGCCTTATCCAACAAGCCTCCATTGCACAATGACTTGCTGCCATGTACTCAGCCTCCATGGTTGATCTTGCAATAGTAGGTTGTCTCTTGCAATTCCATGAAATGACTCCCACTCCAATAAAGAACACATATCCCGTTGTGGATCTTCTATCATTTGCATCTCCAGCCCAATCCGCATCACAATAACCTTGCAAATCAATGTTGTTACCACCAAGGCATAATTTGAAGTCTTTAGTACCTTTTAAGTACCTCAATATCCTCTTTACCCTTGTCCAATGCACAGGTCCAGCCTTAGACATGTGTTGGCTCACAACACTCATCGCATATGCAAGATCCACTCTTGTGGCCACTATTGCATACATAAGTGAGCCTACTGCTACCTTGTATGGAATACTTTGCATCTCACCTTCAACTTGGGCAAACTTCTCATTCGTGAGCTTCATCAATTTCAAATTTGCCTCTAAAGGTGTTCCAATTGGCTTACACTCCTCCATGTTGAATTATTTCAACACTTCTTCAATATACTTGCTTTGGCTTATTGTAATGGTCTTGTTCTTACAATCTCTTATAAATTCCACTCCTAAGCAATAGTGGAGTTCTCCTAAATCACTCATTTCAAATTCTTTTTCTAATATGGCCTTCATCCAATTCAACATTTTTACATTGTTAGCCAAGATGATTAAATCATCAACGTAAAGGATTACAATCAATAAAAACTCTTGAGATTGCATTACATACATGGAATGATCTGCCTCACTCCTTCCAAATCCTTCATTCACAAAGAATGTGTCAATCTGTTGGTACCATGCCCTTGGTGATTGCTTGAGTCTATACAAGGATTTCTTCAACTTACAAACAAGGTGTTGTTTGCTTTCTTCAACATATCCTTGAGGTTGATCCATATAGATGTCTTCTTCCAATTCTCCATTTAAGAAAGCCGTCTTCACATCCATTTGATACATCTCCAGATCCATTGCTGCCTCAATTGCCACAATGGTTCTGATAGTGGTGAATTTAGCCACGGGAGTATATGTCTCATTGAAATCAACACCAGCAACTTGTGAATATCCTTTGGCAACTAATCTTGCCTTATATCTCACAACATTGTCCATTGCATCACTCTTGGTTCTAAATACCCACTTACAACCAATAGAAGATCGATTTGGTGGAAGTTGAGTTAATTCCCATGTTCTATTGTCCATGAGAGATTTGTATTCTTCTTCCATAGCCTTCTCCCACTTCATAGCATCTATGGACTTCATTGCATCACATAAAGAGAATGGATCAGTAAGGAGTGCAATATTGGCATGTTCTTCACTTACTTGAAGAAAAATGTGATTCTTCCACCATTCACTAAGTGGTCTTCTTTCCCTCATAGGATATCTCCTTTCATTTGAAGAAGATTCACCTTCATGTACTCCAACTACTCTTCCAAGCTTCTTCTTTCTTAAACTTTGTCTTTTCTCACTCAAAGGTTGATACTCCTCATCATCATCATCATCTTCAACATTTTCATAACCTTCATTATTGGTCTCAGGAATCAAAGAGACTTTCTTCTCCATCTTCTTTAGCTCTTCACCTTCATTCATGTCTCCACTATCTTCATTGTCTTCATCTTCTTCTTCTTCTTTCTTTGCTAGATTTAAAGATGTGTCCACAACCACACCATTACTCCCACTTGGACACATCTCCAAGTGCTCATGAACACTCTTATGTTCAATAAACTCAACATCACGACTTTTGATGATCTTCGTGGTATCCAAACACATTAGCCTATATGCCTTTGTACCTTCACAATATCCAACAAATACACATTTTGTACCTTTTGCCTCAAGCTTGGACCTCATACAATCTGATACCTTTGCATAAGCAATGCATCCAAATGTCCTCATGTGTGAAACACAAGGTTTCTTCCCACTCCAAGCTTCTTGTGGAGTCATTGATATGAGTGCACTTGTAGGGCATCTATTCCTTGTGTATACTGCATTCACCACAACTTCCGCCCAAAACTCATATCCAAGGTTTTGAGCATGAAGCATACTCCTTGCCATCTCCACAATGGTGCGATTTGCTCTTTCAGCAACTCCATTTTGTTGTGGAGTGTAAGGAATAGAGGTTTGTCTTGCAATACCTTGAATCTTCAAATACTCATTAAAGTGTTTTGACAAATATTCACCACCATTGTCTGTGCGTAATACCTTGATCTTGCATTCACATTGCTTTTCTACATGTGCCTTAAACTCCTTAAACCTTGAAAAACACTCACTCTTGGCTTTAAAGATAAAAATCCACACCTTTCTTGAAAAGTCATCAATAAATGTGACAAAGTACCTTGCTCCTCCAATTGATGGTGTCTTCATAGGTCCACAAACATCTGAATGCACAATCTCCAACAACTTGCTTGCTCGTGTTGCTACTCCACTTGGAAATGAGGCCCTTTGTTGCTTGCCTTGAATATAACCTTCACAAGCTAGAGTCGTGGCATTGTTGCATAATTGACCAAGATCTAAGCCAATTACCATAGATTTGAGCTCCTTCATGCTTTTGGCATTCAAATGACCAAGGCGTCGATGCCAAATTCCAAACTTGTCTTCATCTTTTGGAAATTCAGCAAATGCTGCTACTTCAACTCCATTCACCTTCTTACAATTGAGAATGTAAAGGTTGCCATCTCTAAAGCCCTTTAAAACATTATCTCCATCTAATGTCTTCACAAAACATCCATTCATATCAAATTGAACCTTACAACCACTTGACACAAGTTTGCTCACCGAAAGAAGATTCTTCTTCATCTTTGGCACATGTAGGACTTCTTTCAATCTGATCCTCTTGGTTTCATTCTTCACAACAATCTCCACTACAATGGAGCCAATTCCAATAGCTTGTACCATGCCATTGTCTCCTAACCAAACATTTGTTACTGGAATTTCTTCATAAGTGTTAAAAGAACACTTGTATGGAGTCATGTGCTTGGTAGCACCTGAATCAATAATCCACTTAGACATGGCAGCCATAGAAGTGCCTTCACTTGCCATGAATGCAAAGTCATCTCCTCCAAATTCATCACGTGCATTGTTAGCATTCTCTCTATCTCCTTTCTTGGCCTTGTAGCAATTTCTTGCAAAGTGACCTGATTTTCCGCAAATGAAGCAAGTTCTCACAATACTTTTTCCATTGTCACGTTGGTTGGAATAGGTACCTTTGCCTTGTCTTGAGAAGAGAGCCGAGTCTTCATTTTGATGCTCCTTTTTTTTCCTTTTGGTCACTTCATGAGCAAGTCTTGCCGTCACATAGTCCATTGTAAGCTCCTTCAACTTGATGGACTCCAATGCTACTATAAGATAGTTGTAGGACTCCGGAAGGCTCATGAGCAAGGTCATGACAATATCACCATCTTCTAAAGGTTTGTCAACAATAGCTAGTTGATTTGCAAGAGCCTTTACCTTGTTGACGTGAGCCATAAGGTCTTCACCTTCTTCCATCTTGCAAGTGAAGAATTTCCTCCTTGTAAAAGGATGTTGGACAAGTTCTTGCTCTCATAAATATTGCAAAGAGTCTTCCATGCTTCCGCTGGTCCTTTGCAATGGATAATGTGTGAAAAGTTGGCTTCATCCACATTTGTGGCAATCATGCCAAAAGGCTTCTTTTCACGTCTTTTAAAGTCCTTCTTCTCTTTAATACTTGCATCTATGCATGGAGGATCTTCACTTTCATCTACAATGTCCCAAAGGTCCAAAGATGCCAACAAAAGCTCCATTTTCACCTTCCAGTGATAGAAATTGTCACCTCTAAACTTCTCAATCACTCTCAAACCTTCACCTTCACTAGAAGCCATCTCTAAGAAGTAGTGTATCAAAGAAAATTGAGAAAAGAAGTTTCTATGTGATCAAAAATCACCAAAAACAAATTTGCACTAGCAGAAACTTAGAATATCCTCTTATGAATAAAAGAGTGATTTCTCATTCAAAGCACTCTCAAGTGATCTTCTAAAGCTTCTAATTAATATATGCACTCTTATGAACCTCTCAATCAAATTCTTCCACCCTTTCAACTCACTATTTAATGAAATGCTTAAGGTTGATGAAACAACTTCAATAACACATAAAGACACTATTAAGGTCTTTCACGATGGTCTTAAACTCACTATCCAAGGAGATAAGAACCCACAAAGCAATGTTAGAGATCTCTAAGCTTACAAATCAGAACCTCTTTTTGCCATAACATAAGCTAAGATCATACAAACTCTAACATCAGCAAACACCATAAGACCAATTCCTATACAACAACAAAGACTTCATAAAACTTCTAAAACTCACAAGCAAATGTGAGTGGGCCCATAACCTGTTAAAGAACTAGAAGTTAGAAGCCACAACACTTAGCATCAGCAAGGTTGCACACAAAGAGAAGTGTAGAATGAGATAACTCTCACTTCCAACACCCTTTACTTATAAGTGGAATTCTCATCCAATATGCATAGACTTCAGCTACATTCATCTAAAACCAGCCGCCTCTCAAGACCCTAAACCTAGCCGCCTGTCGAGACCCTAACTGCCACTTAATCCCTAGTTGTCTTTTGACTATTAGAAACTTACTATGGTTTAAACTCTATATTGTAATATTCCAATGGACTCTTTGTTGAACTTTAATAGAGTAGACAGCTCAGGGTCAGTTTTTCTTTTAGACGCTGTTCACGTCGACTACACCGGATCTTGCAATATCGTGATCGTCAGCTAGATAAATCCCATCAACATCAATTCTGCATTCAGAAGTAATCGGTCATCAATTTACATCCAGAATTCGGCCATTATGTAGTGCGTAAAATGAAATTGACTTCCAGAGTTCAGGTACACTCCAGATGGTAATTCGTGGAAAAGGAAGCATGGCATGGTCTTGGGACTGTCGAACAAGACAGTCTTTTTGTTTGCCTGCCATCCTCGGCCTACAACAAATGGACGTCATGCCACGTCTCAAAATGGCGGAATAATGCAACACCGACTGTAACACCGAATGCGAAACAGGCGACCGATTACGACCGACCAGAGGAACATCACAGGAGGCTTCTGGCTTCGGGGGGATCCAACAGCTTCAATTGTAGACCGGTACCAGAAACCTCTAGACAAAAGTTCCCACACGAGAAATCATGTGTAAATTGCTTCGAATCAAAAGAATTTTCATCTTCGTAACTGACTCCATGCCCTTCGATGGTGTTCTTGTGTCTTGGAAACTTTAACAGGGATACGAGCCATTCATCTCCCCCAACACTCTCCACCAGCTCCACATTTTCATTATCGTTCTGGCTCTGGTCCACGTGATTTACTCATGCTTAACCATGCTCCTTGCTCTCATAAAGGTACATGTTAGTCTCGTCTCCTCCCAAGTAACGCAACCAAAAAAATTCCCATGCAAAGTCTTGAATCTAGGAATTTCCAGACGCGAGATCACGAATTAAGTGTCCATCTGCTTCGTGACAGGTGTATCGCTGGAGAAAGTGGGAGGAAGAAGCTCACAACGCAGTGAAGCAAGCTACCACGGAAGGTGCGTACATCCACCCAATTTCGCACCTAATTTACAAATTTGCCTTATAGCCTGCTTAATCCCGTTCTTAAAAGCATGATTCCATGAAACCTTTGGGTGTGCTCGATACCGACATGGATTTTACGCAGAGTTGATGCAGAGTATCAAGTATACTCGCCAGTCTACGTTTGTGCGGTACCACACGTCGAAGCCTTGGAGCAGGTCAAGATTCATTGTGTGGATGGTAAGTCCTCTCGTCTCGACAAGTTTGCCAATTGAGGGTTATAGTCATTTGCGGTTTCCTGCAAGGTAGGTAGATCATCAAATCACAGTACGAATGATCTTGCCAACTGCCGAACGATTACAACTTAGCTAACAACTCTCTCTTCGATACTATGGTTCGTAATCTCAGGTTTGCTTCTTTCAGCAGCTGTACATTCCTCGCGCAGACTACCTGGCTCTTCGTCTCAGCTTCATTACTGTAAGTGATCTAAACATTGTCCAGGACGAGGTCTAGTTATGTTAAGAAATTCACTCATTCTTTCTCTCTTGTGACCCATGCCGTTTGCAGACACATAACCTTAAAGAATTGTACGACTTCCATGCCTACATGGTTCGGAGCCTAGAAGATGAATTTGAAACCATTGTGGGCATCAGGTAACGGCACAAGATCTATGATCAAGTTCAATCGAACGCCAGTTTTGAATTCAGTTCAATTCACCTGGTTACGTGCTTTCAAACTATGTCTGGACTCAGAGGATGAGATTCTTCTAATTCTTCTCTGTTTCCAGTTCTTGGCTATGGGCGTTCGTGATCCTCATATGGTTACTCAACGTTGACGGTAAGGATATCGAGTATCTCATTTCAAACTCCTCAAATACTCTGCTGTGACGTATCACCAGCTATGTTTATCGAAGCTTTCTTGATCTCCAATAAATACTGAATCTGCATCGTGCCGTTGGAACGTGAAAATCGAATTCAACAGGGAGCCGGTTGTACTTTTGGACGTCGCTTGTACCTGTAGTGGTGAGTGCTTCAATTAGATTTTTATCGTCCTTCAGGTGCGTATTCCCTTAGCGACTTTGTGAGCAGAAGTTCATGAACTAATATGTTGTGAATCCATAGGTGGTTTTCACCATAGGGACGAAGCTACAGCATGTGGTGGCCACCCTAGCGCTGGAGAATACTGGCGTTCCAGCCCCCTTGGTGGGCGTTTTGCTGCAGCCGCGTGACCAGCTCTTCTGGTTTAACCGGCCGAAGCTTTTGCTCTCCATCATCCATTTGGTTCTCTTCGAGACCGCATTCGAGTTGGCCACCTTCATCTGGCATGTGGTACATTTTCCACTCATCAACATGCAGCCGCCTTTCTGTTCTTGCACCCAGTGGTGCTTGATGCAGCAACACATCAATTTCATTCTGGGGCATTCATTCTTTGATTGGTACTATCAACGTCATTGATATAACTTACCCCTGAGATTGCGTCTGCAGTGGCAATTCGGATACCAATCCTGTCTACTGGAGAATAACAGGGGCTTTATCTTCGGCCGCCTTGCAATTGGGTATGCCCATCTTCAAATCACCTAATCTTAGGCTTGAAATTCTGAGCGTCCTCTGTAGCTCTTGTAGTTGAGTGCTCAGGTGACCAAATTTCCATTTGAGTGCAAACCTGGTTGTGTAGATTGGCTGTCTTGTTCTTCTCCAGCTACAGCACAGTGCCGCTCTATGCCCTGGTGACTCAGATGGGCACCAGCTACAAGAAAGCGGTGCTATCAAAGAATGTGGAGCGGGTGCTGCGACAATGGCACAAGGACGCGAAGCAAAGGCTTAAGGTGAGCGCTGCGTCAAGTGCAAGCGATGCGAATGAAGCCACTCCTCCAAGTAGCAGCAGCCTCATACTCCATTTCAAATCCCGCCTCGGTCAGCGAATCGATGCGGCACGCCGTTCCTACACCTCAAGTCCCAAGGGTGCGTCACCATCACCATCAGCGCAAGTCAAGATGGAAGAAGGGTCTCCTGAAAGGTGAACCTCTCGCACACTTACTTGTCATTACCTCTGCAACAACATCTTCTCACAGTCAAACTAATATCCTGCCTTATTATCACTAACAAACGAGTTGCGCTTTAACTGAGCACCTCGCAGGACAAACGATTCAACGACACCCACAAGTCTAAAGCCACTTACAACAGCAGAAAGTATATGGGAGCGGCGCATTGGATCAGTAACCTCACTGGAGCGCATTGGGGCGATTTCTAGTACAACAACAACGTCCCTCCCCATTGTTGAGATCCAGCATACATAGTTGCAACTCCATCAACCTTGTCCATCAAACACAACAATCACCGATGCTTTCACAAGATCAGGACTATTCCTACCTTTGTCATACACAACAGCAAAAAATCTAGACTCTTGCCCCTTTCCCTGGGCCAGCATTACCAATCAAAGCTGATCATCTGATATGATATGAAGTACACATTTTTACATGGCACGGTGGGCATGTTCGAGGTGAAATGGAGCTTGCAAATGTAGCCCCAGTTTTCAGATGCAGATTCTACTGCAGTTGTTGCGGATTCTAGATCAATGCAGTCCGCTTCACAAACGGCAAATGCCATCCTCTTGTTGTAATGATTTTTGTTGGGATGATGCTCATTTTTGCAAACTTGTGAGAACTAATGAAGTTATGAACAATATATTTGATGAACAGTAATTTTGATGAGTAGGAGAAGATGTGCAATAAGGTTAGGAAGAATGTTGCTAGAAGGAAATTATTCCTGGATCTTGCATTAGCATTAGTAGATTTGTGCAATGCAAGAGATGAGGAATTGGGTTATAGAAAGGAACTGCTAGGAAAGCTAGTACTATTTGCTTCAAAAAGAACTCTTCTTTTTGTACCTATTCAAGATGGGAACAATATTCTAAAGTGAAAAATATATTTTTTAGAATGAAATTGTTATTTTAAAAAAATTTATATACTCATAAATAATTCAATGTTTATTGACTTTTATCCATAAAAAATTATGTGTTGTATATTTTTTTGAATTAATCTTCTTTTTGTTTTTATTATGAATCATTTTAAATTTTATTTATAAAGAACAAAAATTTATTAGTATTCATATATTTATGTTTTGTATGTATTATATTATATTATATACATATCTAATTTTTATTTTTTAAAAATTAGTTGAAACATTATTGATAATGATACTTCCTTAAACATTAAGATATATTCCAATTTAATTATTTAAAAAATTATATTTAGATTTTTTTTTTAAAATCTGTACTTAATTTTAGGAATTAGAGATTTTGAATTATATGAATACTATAGAGAATATTTAAGTTGATGTGATTGAAGAAGCATAATGTGTTTTTTTATAAAATCATTTGATTAAACTTTGTATTATTTCAGACAACTTGTATAATTTTTAAAAATCAACCAATTTTTTCACTAATAACTCACTTAACATATGTATCAATCAAAACATTTGTCTTTTCTTAAGCAAATGATTCTTACCATAAAAACAAACTACCTTTTTCAAGCTATTTTGGATTTTTTTTTTTTTTAATGTCTATAAATGTTAGAATTCTGGTTATATTTATATATGATGTATTATCTTCATAGACTAAAATTGCGTGTTTTTTTAATAACTTAGTGATTATACAATATATTAAAAAGTAACAAAACTCTTTTGATAAATTTGAAAAAATCACATATTTTAATTTTATTTCATGTAAAGCCTCAAATTGATGTAAGACTTAAAGTTTGATTATAATCATTCAACTTGATTTAAACAATTACAAAATGATAATTTAGAATGGTGGTAAAACTATTGCTTTACCATGTGTACAAAAAATATTTTTCTAACTTATATGACTTGTAAGATATTTGTTGATGATTTTATTTTATTTATACTTTTTAGAATTAGAAAAAAATGGATAGTTTAACACATGGTTTTACCGAAGATGGTTAATCACATCAATTGAAGGACTTCTACCTTTTGTACAATATTCAAATATATTACAGAATGATTTAAGATTACATCATGTACAACACTAACAATTTATATTGCACAACAATTTTGTCATCCTAAATTAACGTTCAAACACACATAATATTCAGCTGCTCCATATTCCATAAAAACTTTCAAATTTATACATACATACATGTTTACGATTATGTACTAAAGTTAAATAATTTCAAGACTATAATTGCATTGCGATTGTTTCTGTTTAGTTTGTAATCATTCTACACAGTTTTATGAATTTGAAATAATAAGGATCAATTTGCTAATTCTAAAAAACAGAAAAAAGCAATAAAGTACAAAAACAATTCAAATACACACCATGCACCAAATTCTGTTTCTAAACAAATCCAATAATTATGCTGAAGTAGATGTTACTTTAACCATTCAAAGACCATGTTACAAATTTGACTTCAAAGTAATCACATATTTTTAACTAGTGTTCTGGTATCAGTTCTAAATCACCTAAAGTCGATAAAGTTACAATCGATATTGCAACACATTGCAGTCCGGAAGAATCTGAATTGAGGATTAGCCTCGTTATCCTCTCTACTAAGAATTCAATGGAGACCTTGGTGCAACTAAGCCCATCAAGCGGAATCACTATAGTCCAACCACGATGAGTGTTATCTGGTTTAAATTATCAAAAAATAGAGTCCAAGGAAAAATTAACTAGAAGATTAATGTCATTGAAAACTTTTTAACATGAGCTCCTCCTTGTCAGTGAAGACTAGATCACACAGGACGCCAATGGCTAAGTTTGGTGTGGTCTATAATACGCCTATTCTTTTTGTTAATAAGCATCATGTCCTCAAATTCTGCGTCCCAAATCACGTGATTATCGCAAACACAGTAGTGTTGTACATGGAATATAGATTGCATTGATGATCTCTCCAGTCCAACCTGCAATACGTTACTTGACTATTAGAACTTCAAACCAGATGAATTTTGCTTCAAATCCAGAATGATAGAGCCTCGTAACCTGGTCACCAGTAAATTCAAGATATCTAATAGATGGCAAAAAAAAAAAAAAAAGCACCCCAGCATGAAGCTCAAATTTCAATGCAGTGGTTCGGAACAAAACTTACAACACTTAGAGAAAAAATAGAATCTTCACGGCGGAGCATTTCAGGTGTTCTTCTGTACAACGGACTGGTTTCATCTATGATGTGACGAACAAGCATCCCGTGGTTTAAGTAGGCAATTTCAGACCGCACCTGGTGCCATGTACCACCCCATGATAAAATTAGCGCAATGAAATTCTTAGCTTTGGAGTACAATGCTGCTTGTTTCTCATTAACATAAAGAAAATCTTGAAAAGGAGAAACTAAGAAAACACGAAAAGCAACGTAAGATATGTGAAATAGCACGATCATGGCGATTGTGGAGTTGTTACCAGCTTCAAAGATTGAGTGGCACGGAAGAAAGACCCAGATCTTGTTAAAGTGTTATACTTGTAAGTCAAGTCCACTTTGACATCAACAAGTTCACAGGGTTGAGGCCCAGCCAAAACATACCTTGCCATCAAAACTCTGCAATAGATCAAGAGAAAGCGTAGGAGCGACTTTCAGGAACATTCACATACTAGCATCTACTGTTGTAAAATTGTGTAATTGAAATAAGTTCAAAAAATGCTAACCCAATACCTTCCGACAAAAATGTGCTTTCAAGGGAAGTAGAAAATCCTTACTTGGTGGCAGAGCTATCCACCCTCCGTCTACGCTGAGCAAGAGATGGGCATACTAATGCTACTGTCGAACATCTTACTGGTTGTGAAGGCTGCGATAACCTTGCAAACACTGCAACGCACAGGAATCAATTGGTGTTCTTCAAACACATTTGTGCATCATTAACATAAAATACATCAGTAGCTCATCGGCGACAACACATGAAGAAACTACACAACTAAACTGTGATTACCTGCACCACTAAGAAACACGAAGATGAGCTGAGCGAAAAGTGCGTTGACGTTGGCAAGCACCAACGTATAAGGAGAGAGCGGGGCTATCTCTGGCTGCAAGCCAGTAGAAAGAGAGAGGCTAAACATGAAGATTTCAAACAATGTGTTCCATGATAAACTAAGGCCTGCTGCGGTCGCTTCTCCTGTTAAAACCAAAAATAAAAAGAATAGAAACACTACCGTTAGCACAAGATTCATTCAATGCTTTTTGGTCATATAGACACTGAGAAACTGCATAGAACACTATGTAATGCTATGCAGCACCCATGTCCAACAAACCCAGATTGAAACGTGTTACAGTAAACCCCTTGGTGTGATGTTGTAAATGAAACCTCGGAACGAATGAATGACCACTGTAACATACCATTAGGAAACAATTAAAGTGTAAATGATATTAGCAACGATGACAGCAAGCGACTTACCAGGTGAAGCTGCAGAAAAAAAACTTCGAGCTGTATCATCCAAGGCCAGCCCCTTCACATCAGGCAAGTACAAGAATGTGAAGATGACACTCAAAAGAACGGGTGCCGCAAACATTGCACATGCGAATTCAGGCAAAGGCTTCTTAAGCATGTAGATATAGAAGTCGTAGATTTCAGAGAATATTCCGCTATCCTGCTGCAATATGTGAAAATTGTTTAAGCCCTGCATGCCCCGAAACTCAGGTGAGTCGGATGTTTTGAATGTCTCAAATTCGTCATCGCTGTCGGTATCATCGTCATCGCTTATTAGAAAGTCTACAATTGAGCTTGAAACTTCAGCTGCCTTTGATGACACTGCAGTTGCTGTGGCTTGAACTGTTTCTGTCACCTGGGCAGCTGTAGTGCTCACAGTCTCCGATACATCTGAAACAGTTGCCGTCACAGTTTCGGATACTTGAGCGGCTGTACTAGAGACCGACTCTATAACCTGGCTCGACACCTCAGAGACCTGCTCAGAAACCTTGGTTGAAACCTGGTCTACTTGTGTCGACACCTGATGAATTGCATAGATACACTAGATTCAGAATGGATGATTAGAGAAATGCATAAAGTTGTATAATTTCATGTTACTCTCCTTCACTGATGAATAAAAACGATTTCTGGGTGGATTGACCAATCTATGACCACACAATCTTCAGAGAGAAACGAAGAACGATATTGCAAGAGGACTACTATAGCATGAAACGAACGTCCTAATCCATATAGGTATCCACAAGCTAGTGCACTGATATTCAACAGTATCAACTGCACCTAGCACGATAACAATAGATGCTTCAGCCCATATTCGTGAGTTTGGTGCACAATACTTTGGCACCTGCTGTTGAAGCCGTAGTATGGAGGTGTTATGATCTATCAATGAATCATGTACGCCATCAGTAAATTGATTGACAATATTCTGCCCTACATCCTTGACCTGCACTGCAGCCTTTGACACCGTTCCAGAGAGTTGAGTTTGCAGCACAGCTACCTGTTCAACTACTGCACCCACCTGCTCCACAACTGCATCTGGAAGAATCTCCACAACAGGATCCACAACCTGTTCTTTCAATATTTGTGCCGTTTCTACGACAACTTTCGCTGGAAACTCAGACGCCACGGTTGAAAGCTCAGCTGCTATAGGTAGCTCCTTGACAACCTCCGTGAAGATATTGGAGGTTTCCGCAACTTTGGCTGGATCATCTGTGACTACTTTCAAAGGAAGCTTAGATATTTTTGGCGTTAATGTCGTCACAAGTTTTAGGGGTAGCGGAATTGAAGTTTGGGTTTCAGAATTGGTTGTGGCAAAACTTGCAAGAGCTAAGGAACTCGCGCTACTGACTGCAGATGCTGCAGACCCCTCAAGCTTAGGTGGCTGAGATAATGGATCATTTAGTCGTTTTGGTCGTACAAGCCGGGGCAATCTGGTAATGCCGTTGCTTTTCTTGCTGCTTTGCTTTATATGGCCGTTAGTGTCGTTCATGTCAAGTCGCAATGATTGCCCAGTGGCAGAGACATCTTCATGTAGAGTCTCACATGAACCTGAGCCTGAAGAATCAGCTGCCACCGAACCAGATGTCCGTGCAGGTCGCTCTGCTTTTGATGGCGGATTTCTAACCCAAGCAGTATCCATGGACGACACATTACCTAAAAAGATATACTTTCGTCTCAGTAAGAGGACAATCTTTACTCGATTGAATGCACGTCTACACATCAATCAACATCATAAATGTAACAGTTTATACCTTTAAGACTGCACCCTTAAGGATTCACAAAGCAAATATAATCAAACCGGTTGACAAAAAGCACACGTGACCGTACCTCAGTCAAACACTTTACAAGCATGAAATCAAACATAAAATTAAGATGCTAAATAAAGGCTACTACTAAGCTCTTGCGTTGATCTAATGACAAATGGTGCCAGAAAAGTAAACAAAGTCTCACCTCTTATTTGTAGCTTTTGCTGCTTTCCGCGAGTCGTGACTTTCCGATCGTACGGTTTCAACCTGGACCTATTAGATGGCAGTTTGCTGGCCTTTTCTTCAACTTCAACATTATCTGAATTTGAAGACAAAACCTCATTAGGATTCATGAATACCTCAGGATTTGTCAGTATAGTTGCTGCAACAGGCGCAGCCTCCTCTGGATAAAGCATAACAGGTATTTCATCTGAACTTTGACTTGGCATATTTTTCCTCCTGCCCCGGCTGCTTCGCCGTTGCATTGATGGTTTCGAAATACCGGGTCTAGATCTTTCAGATTCTCCAAAATCCTCATTTGCAGTTTGCTTCCTGAAGGCCTGCGTAATATTTCGCGACCTAGCTGTTTCTGTGTCCTTTACTTTCAGCACCGATGAGTTTGTGATCTTCAAATTTTCATCGTCTACAGTTCCTACAACTTTTGTTCCTCTACTCTCTGCTTTTTTGTCATAAT
Source organism: Physcomitrellopsis africana (assembly GCA_036785485.1). Classification (NCBI taxonomy): domain Eukaryota; kingdom Viridiplantae; phylum Streptophyta; class Bryopsida; order Funariales; family Funariaceae; genus Physcomitrellopsis; species Physcomitrellopsis africana. The sequence goes on along the minus strand of JAWRVF010000606.1, from coordinate 151,279 downwards.
CTTGTTGGACCTGAGAGTCCTCGGGATCTGAGCTGACAAAACTTTGTGTTTCGTGACCGCTGCCGTCCAATACAACTATTCTGTCAACATTATGGTCTTCTGGTAACACACTTGCAGTCTCTAAATTTGCATCAGACTGATCGCCTCCTGTTTCAAGTATACGGTCATCATGCTCCTCACTTGAATCGTTACTTTCTTCCCCTTGATTGATTGTGGGGTCTGAGTAACTAAACTGCGTTTCATACAAATTACTCTCTGGTGTTCCATCTGAATGAAACTGATCAACCATGAGTTTCTCGCTATCTTCACAACCATTGCTACTTTGAACTGAGCTATCGTCATTGACATCATCTCCATATGCTCCTCGCAACTGTGCACCATTCTCTTCTAATTTGTTCTGCATAATTTTGCACTTACATGAGCAAATAAAGTAAATATCAAAGAAGCATGTTAAAGGATAACAGCGTGACATTCACAAATGATGAGCCGGAGATTCACACAAGGCATAGCAATACCAAAAATTCTGTCGCCACATCTTCATGGAACGTGAATACTCTTAAAAGAAGCTATTATATTTGCGGACTGAAGTGCCTTCGTGAATAAAACTTCAATTAGGAATACCTTCAAATAATTGCATGTTGCTTACCAGTTCCTTTCCATTTCTCTCGTCCTGTGAAATTTGAGAAGGATTTCGCCTCCATGTCTTCTTAGACCTGCTCCCGTGAAGAGAACCTGAATATCTGCCAAGCCCTGCCTGAGTAACTGTCCTTTTACCAGGACCGTTGTCGTGTCCAGTTAGCCACGTATAGCAAAGACCCCACCTATTTTGCCTCCATCTTGGAAGAGAAATGGGGGAAATACAGATACTGAAACAATGATTTTGAGAAGATCCAGCTGGTGTAATAAACACCAATTTCATTGAAGCCATAGCTAGATAAATGCTCGTCTCCTAATCAAAATTCATCACTGCAAAATGCAGTCACCTTGAATTACACAAGTGCCACAATTAGGAAAATGTTCATCATGCAGATATCACAATGTAAGCCTTCAGAATTTCTGCAAAGGTGCTGTTAAACCGTTCGTTATCAAAAAAGACGTTTCTGAACTAGAGAGAACGCTTTCTTGTCTACTTTCTATACTTTGCTATACTGTTCTAGAAAGTCGGAAGGATCGTTTTCGTTTTGTAAGTTAAAATCAAATCAGAACTAAAAACCTTGGGAAGGTTCGAATGCAGTTTTCAAAGTCACCTCGTGTTATGTATTACGCAAGTATCAGGTCTAGAAAATGGCAGTGGATCAATCCCTCTCAACCATCAAATCTCACCAACGATCAGCCTCGCAATCATGGAAAGGGTCTCAACACTCATTACAGAGACAATACTATCGTTATTAGCTTGCTTCACTCGATAGGAACAATGAAGTCAGGTGCTGGACCTGGCCGGACAGACAAGAACGTCACTTGTTGCTGGCTTCACTTTAATATCCTCATTCGGATGGTGGATAGGCAGTGATATCACTGCACAAATTTCAAAGGCAATTGGAATGAATTTAAATCCAAAGCCTGTTTAAATAGAAATCTGAATTGAAAATTTAAAAAAATCGCACCCCAAACAAGATAAGAAAAGGTACTTGCGCTCAATCTTCAATGAATCTTAAAATGGTGCCACACATACCACCATTGTTAATATACCGGTGACCAATTAACAGAACACTGCACAAGTTACAATGCTTCCTTGCAGTGCTGAATAGTCACCGAGAATTCAATACACTACGTGCTCCAGAAGCATTCAACGCAGCTCATTGCTTTCGATCATTTTCTACGAATTAGAACAAACCAACAGTCTTGAAAAATGGTAAGACCTATTTCCTAACCACTAACCAACACCTGCCTATAAAAAAAACTCAGCAACACGTAGTATTGAGCTCTTGTCTTGCGCAACCCAACATCACCCTCATCCTTCAAAGACTATAGCCGCATACAGGTACGCACTACCTCTACACCTGCCGCAATTTACAAATGGAAGACGACTCACCCAACAACACTCTCTGCCCACAACGAGTCAGGCTTCGCAGTCACCCCCCACAGGTAGAACGCAAGCATGCGTGCAAAACAACAAGCGTCGCATTTACAGCTTGAGAATTAGAACCCCAATTTGTGAGAGAGAGAGAGAGAGAGAGAGAGAGAGAGATTGAAAGGACGACAGCAAGCCGGAAGGCAACGAACGAAGGGCAAACAGAGGGATGAGATTGTCCGTCAGCCAGGTGGAAGTGCTTTCTTGTGTGTGAGGCTCCGTATTTCGTTCTGTTCAGCGAAGAGAGACGGATCGTGGAGGGGCTCTGCACCGCGTCGAAATAACGAGCTGGGCCTTAGACAAATGGAGGCCAGATCGGCAGCAACTCACTGGCTACAAGTGGAAAGACGTGTGGCTTGCGGAGAGGGGCAGAGAAAAGCGGGATTCATGCGAGCTCATTGGCACAGCCTGCAAGCGAATCCTTGCATTCCTGGCCCCGCAAACCAGCGCCTCGACAACACCGTTTGTCACACCACGGCAACACACAGTCTTTTTAATTTCTCTCTGTGTAGGTTTGGAGCGCACAAAAAGTATCTTATTGACTGGTCGATGATAAATTTAGATAAAAGGAGTAACTTGTAATATACCGAAAGTAAGTTGCTACAGCTTTCAACTAAAGGATTATTATCTGTGACTTAGTATACAGTACCAAGCAAGTAAACAATGTTGCATTCCATAACTTCAATCCCAAACAGATCCCTAATATTTAACTTCCATATCCATCCTTCAACTTTCTGACGGGAAACTATTGACATCAGCTACACCAGTCGAGTTGCGTATTTCAACAAGACAATGAAAGGTAATTCAGTAGACAGGAGACAAAGTAAATGAGCATAAACTGTTACAGACAAATAAAAGCCATTGAAGCCCCAACTACTAAAGAAAGGAACTGAAAGTCTCTGCCCTCGATTAAAACTTGTGAATCAGCAACCAACTCTCGGTCATGCCACACATTCTCAGAATAAAGTGCATGCAAGAAAATGACAGACTGTAAAAGTTTCACAAAGAAACAAGATTTCATATGACGACCTCCACCTTCGAGGTCCTGAGAAATCACATCCTCACCGTAATATCCAAGATATAGTTTCACTGCAGCAGCACGAGACCATAGATGCAAGCAACAACTAATCCAAATGACCACAACCAACCCTTCTGCTGCAAATGGAAACACCAGCTCAATATCCTGTCAAGTAATTTGACAACTACTACCCTTCTAACCTTTGCAGGCAACGCCCTCAACGAAAAAGTCCATGTGCATGAAATCGATAAGCCGCCCTTTTTTTCATTTTATCATCAACTCCATTTGCTGACCTCTTCATACATCATGCCAGAGAACAATGTTCGCCCTCTCTTACAAGTTCTGCTTCCGATAAGAAGTCCTACCTAATCCTACTCGGGGATGAAGATGAACTCCACCAAAATAAAAACAAAAATCTAATCATAAGCTACATCATGATCCCACATCCTACACAAGTCTGGCATATAGACAATACCCAAGGCTGCACTTGCTTACCACGTCTCCCAAAACACAATCACAGCCTTGATTGCATAAGACATCTACATCCTCTAATCGATCTTCACTGACGAGAACAAGTAGTGCACGAAGTAGAACGACGTCAGGAACCCCACTGTGCCCGTCGCGAACATAATCGCAATTGCCATTAACAGCGAGTATCCCACGTACAGCATCGCAGACGCCGGCCCGGCCAGGCTGTGCAGGTCAAATACCAGGTAATTGATCGAATACAAGAATACATACAGCGCCACCGACCCAGATGCGAAGAAAGACTTCCACCACCACCTATGGTCCTCAACGCACAAGTGCATGTAGGTCAGAACTACTGACACCTCCGCGCACACGATCACCAGCAAGATCAACACCACGAACAAAAACCCGAACACGTAATACACGCGCCCCATCCAGATGCTTGACATGATGAAGAACAGCTCGATGAATAGCGTCCCAAACGGCAGCGTGCCCGCGCCTAGCACCAGCAGCCATGAAGGATAACGCTGCGGTGGGATCTCTCGTGGAATCTGATTCGTTCGGACAGGGAATGTGATCGGCTCCGCTTTCACGCCCAGGAAAGCTCCCAGCAAAGTCAGAGGCACCGAAATGGTGAACCACAAAAACAGCAGTGTGAAATACAGAGAGATAGGAATGGCACCCGTACTGCCCCGTGACCACAAGAGGAAGTTCAAGCTCGTCATGATTGTGAATGCGATCCCGGGGAAGAAACATGCCGTCTTCCACGCTATCGGCCTCCATCCATCTTTCACGCCCTTCAGAGTGTACCACATTCGCGATGCCACGTACCCAGCGATGATCCCCAAGAACAGGTACAACATAACCATTCCGGTCAGCAGCATTCCTCGCGACGCAGGGGACATAAATCCCAGTGCTGCAAACAGGATCGTCACCACCGCCATTCCCAGAATCTGGACTCCGTCCCCAATCACCACGCACAGCAGCTGAGGGTTCTCGGGTGCACGGAACACGTCGCCTACCACCAGCTTCCATCCCGACAACTCCTCGTTCATCTGCACTTGCGCTTCCTTGTCCAGCTCCTCGTACTTCGTCAAGTCCCTCCGGACCGTTCTCAGGAAAATCACGAACACGATTCCAGCAAGAAACGAGATCACCATCAGAGAGTTCAATATCGAGAACCAGTGTACGCGCGCTCCCTCCATCTTCAGGTACGCGTCCCACCTGCTCGGCCACCGGATTGGACTATCTTCGAACTGGACGCTGTATGAGTACACGATCTCTTGTCCCACCTTGATGGGCTGGTAAGGCTTCTTAGGGTCACAATCTGACAGGGGAAGGGCATCCTGGTATTGCAACTTGCTCGCAGCCTTAGAATCGCGCACAACACTGCAAGGAACCACCTCAAACCCTACCACCATGTAAGTCCCCGTCAGGTTCTGCGTCGTTGCCACAGGCATGGTGTCCAAACCCTCCCCGGTACCTAAGACAGCCTCTGAGGCAGAGTCCTTATCGTAAGGGTGCACCAAAACCTTGAAATTCAAATGGTTGTAAATGTAATGCTGTGGGTCTCTCTCGATCTTGAACCCAATCGGCGACCCTGTCAACCGAAACGTGTTGTTCGAGTCCTTCTGCCTCATGAGCCGCGACGCAGGCAAGTTATCCAGAATCAAGTTCACCAGGTACAGGTCATCAATTCGCTGATTGAAGTGCTTCACATCGTTCTCGGTCAGGGCAGGCGCGACACACGCCAACAAATCGTCCTGGTTCACCTTCATCGAAAACTTGTATGGCGAATTCTCAATCTGGTCACCCATCAGCATCTCCCCGATGTTCTCCGCCACTTTTTGAATACCCTCGGGGGGTTTGCAAAACGGGAGACTGTAGTACGAGTAGGGAAGCTCCGTCTCGATGGAGGTGATGGAGTTGACCTTCACCTCCAGCTTATCCCCTTTGTGATACGGATGCAGGTAAGTCCCAGGCAAGTAGAACGCATGCGCGGGGGAAAACAGCAACAGCATAAACATAAAGGAGGACAAGGTAACGCGCGCCTTCAGATCCATGGCGCCCTCTCCGCTCCTCCACTGCACAACCCGGTTAGGGTTCCGTGACACCATGTCCGATGCGCAACCAAGTCGCGCCGTGCTGGGATTGATTCGACAGCGCAAAAGCCCCACAGCAACCTTACACAAGAGAGATGGAGGAGGGAGAAGGCGAGCGATGCACACAAAGCACCACGGTGCGTGAGCGAGCAAGTGGGGCTTGCGCGAGAGCAGCAAGAGGAGTGCGGGGGCAGCGATGGCGGTGGTGAGGCCAAAGCTGCGTTCGTGGCTCGCGAGGCAGCTGCAGGCCTCGGGAAAATTCCTCCCACCTACCCTAGATTTCCGGGTAGTCCGACGGGCAGCCAAGCTTGGAAAAAAAAAAAAAAACTCATGTATGATTTATAGAAAGATGCATCTCTTATTCAAATTGTGGAATATTCTAAGTGAAGAGGTGTCATATCATGAATTCGACAGCTGCTTTCTTTCTTTCTCAATGCAGTGGAGATTTGACTTGTAGTGCCTGTGTAATTGGTTATATGGTTTGAGTTTTTTCTTTATCTTTATCTTTTTTTCTCTTGAATGTTGTGGAATATAGCGTAAGGATTAGTGAAAGTGAACTTCACTTTGTGTGTTTTACTTGGTTGTGATTGGTTTTTCAATGCGAAAATTGGTGACATATTTGACTGAAGTTTTTTAAAAGACAAAATTTGCTTCAGCTAGGTCTGAGAAAAGGTCACCAAATTGTAATGCCAGTTGCTGACCTTTCTCAGACTTGACCCCATCTAGTTTGACCCATCACAGACAAGTAGGAGGATAGTCAAACACCATCTTACTAATAGAATGAGGGAAACATCAAATTTCTATAAGTATGTGTAGCACCTGAATTGCCTTGTAGGAAGCTTCAAATGTATTGAGTAAACTGACAATCACTACTGCCCCAGTGATGCTAAGATGACCACTCTACATTTAAAATGGTTCACAATGTATCAACGACCGGTTAGTGCCGTTGTGGAATGACGGTGTGACATAAACACCACTCACATAGTCAGCAAAGAAACTATTTTTCAATTCAAATTGACACTAGATTAAACTATCTTCACCTGGAAAGTAGCGTTTTGCTCACACAGAACTCAACAATTAAGGTTCGACATGGGTTGATAGAGTGGTTCTCTAGCAACAATTTAAGCCAAGTGCTGGCCGGCGTCATTGATGAGATTAGGTAGGGAAGATGAAAGCAACTCCAGTGAACTCTAGAATGTGAATACATGTTAAGGAATTCATGAACAAATTGAGGAATTCATGCTGAGGTTCTCCGCAGCTGAGGACGTAACAACGTTAGATTTGCAACTTCGGTGGCTGCCTGATGTCATTCTTGTAGGAAAGGCAAGTGATCTGGCAAGAAAGAGAAACAGTTTTTAATCGGAAGCAAGTCGACTTGCCAACTCATCAGCTTCCCTGGTTTGCAGCACTGTGTCTGGCACAGCGTCCCTTCAATTGTTAGTATCAAAGCCCCGGTTGGTGTGTCTCTAAAAACAAGCTGGTAGTGAAAGAAGCAAAAGAATGGGAAGAAGAATAGATAGATAGATAGATGGATGGATGTCGGTGTGGGTTGGAGAAACTTTCAGACCTGCAAGAGGATGTTCCTTCGGTGATAACTGTGGTCTCGCCCTCTGAGGTCTGTCAAGAACTTAATAAGCCCCACGAGCAGGAGAAAAGAAAAAGAGCAGAGAAGGGTTCTTGCTTGCTGCCCACAATTGCTTGTACCCACGCCGCTCTCTGCAATGGTAAAAAGAATTGAAACCTCACTGCAACCTGCGTGTCCTATTATAAATTATTGAATACTGGATCCCCCCAACTGAGGAACATATACGTCAAGAAGAAGAAGAAATGAGTTACAGTTTGATCCGAGTTACGACCTATGAAATGACTCTAAGGATCCATGTCACAGCAACAGGAAAGATCGAATAAGTGGAAAGGAAATTAAAGACTCGTGGAGTGTTGAATGTTACAACGAAGACCTGCAGGTTTCACAGAGACTGGGTGTGTCCTCAAGTGGAACTGTTCGATAACTGTTGGAAAACCAGGCTATCGTGATCCAAACCAGGCTATCGTGATCCAGGCTATCGTGATACACAATTTACTGCAGAGAGAAATTAAATATAATCAAAGCTTGAATCAATGCCATTTCCTCTTTGACGATCTCCCCAGAAATTTTGACGATCTCCCCAGAAATTTTGACGATCTCCCCAGCCTTCCCAGAGATCTCCACCAGCGGTGGGCCCCGCAACTTCATGGGCAAAAGATGGCGGATGCGATGGAAAACGTTACTGGAGTCGGTGGTGCTCGAATAGTCTGGAATCTGCAACCCACAAATGACCATCTGGTATTATGGAAATTTTAGCCGACAAGAATCAATTTTCTAAATGGGTATTGGAGAAGATGAACATGTAAAATTAATGTTTATTCAAATGAAGAGTTTAGATAAGTTTAAAAGAATTTGACATATTTGTTTAATTTGGTAGCTCAAAATCCAAGGATGATAAAAGTTGTTTAAGAGAAAACAAATCAAGGGTAAGAACTATAGTAAGTTGCAATGTTTTAAAATAATACAACTTAGTTTGATAGATAAAACAAAGTTGGCACATGAAGTACTTAAAAGTTGATGCTACAAACCTCATGGTTGTTAAGAGCCATCTTCACCATGCACAAGAGCCTCTCTAGTTGATGTCTTTTATTCAAAATGTATAAATATTTGTTAAAAGAAAGATTTCTTTTTTCTTTTTTCACTACTCATATAATACTCAAAGTTTAAAGGTAGGTGGTAGGCAATGGGCAAGGTATAAAATCTTCTACTTAGATTTGATCCTTAGTAGATGATAATCTAATAGATAGTATTTATTTCCAAGTCAAATTTAGAGATTTATCTATAAAATCTCCAAAAGTTTATCTTATGCTTATTAAAATGCTTTCTAGCAAAGAATTATTGGTTGTGAGTAAGAGTGGCATATTGATTCTTCTTTGTTAAAAAGGATATTTATAAAAATATATATATTAAGTAAAATAAATATATATATATATATATATATATATAAGTAAAAAAGAGAATAATATTTGCAATAGAAGGAGGAGATAAGAGAGAGAGAGAGGACCATACTTCTTTAGGTTTATTTCTGTTTGAGCTAACATTAATAAATTCTCAATAATATTTGCAAGTGCAATTAAGGATTAGACAAAAAAACATAGAAATAATCTATTAATGAATTTCTTCTTTTTGTTATATTTTTTAAATATAATTAATATAAAAATATAAAATATATATATCATATTATATCTTTTTTTTTAAAAAAGAAAAAATAATAATCGCCATACCAATTTATTTTAAATATAAAAGAGAATTTTTTAAAATTATAATATGATAAAATTACACATATTTTTTTTATATAATATGTATTTTTTTATTATAAAAATATTTTTAAAGAAATTTTTGAAGAATTTTATTTTTTTATATTTTATTATAATTAAATTACTATATATATATATATATATATTAATATAAATAATTTAGATTTATTTTTATTTTTATATAATATAATATATTGTATAAACTATCCATGAATATGTAGATTTGGATATAAAGTAGTTGTAATAATTATTTACTTTTTATACATGATATATAATATCATATGTAAAAATAAATATTATTTATTTTATTATTACTACTATTATTACTTATAATAATAAGTATAATACTATTTTTTTATAAAGTATAATTATATTTTAACAAAGTCTTATATTTTATATTATTTATGTTATACTTTTTACTTATCTAATTTTATATTTTATAATTTTATAAATCATAAACTAATATTTTAACATTAACATAATTAATTATATGTATGCTTAATAATATAAAATTTTTAATTATTTTTTTATTTATTATTTTTTTATAAGAAAAATATCAATTTTTATTTTTATTTTTTATTTCATATACCATTTATTTTAGATAATTTATTTATTATATTTATATAAAAAAATATTTTTAAACTTTTTTTGATCTAATTTTATATGGATAGGTGTAAGAATATTTCCTTGGTTCAAAATCTTTCTTACGATGTCAGATGACGTGACCTTCTATCTGGGAATACACTGGGTATCTGGCTGTAGAGAGTTTATTTGAAATTTGATGGCAAAATCCAACAGGTCGTTTGTCTTCAATAAAAAAGACAAATAATACAAAAATCTCACAAAAGAGAAGTTATATATGTAAACCCTCTTGTATTCAAGTAAGTTTGTACAAAAAAGGGTTCAAATTTCCACAAAAACCCTTCAAAACTTTATTCACCCACAAAGACCTATTTCTTGCTAAACTTTAGAGTCCAATAACTCTTGATCTAACCATTCAATTTCTAAAAAAATCTAGTTCAAAGTGTAGATAATTTTCTTAAGTTTCATCACAAGAAAGAATCAACCATAAATTCGTTTCCAATCGTCTGATATCTCAAAACCCCTAGCAAGTACTTAAAACCCTAGCTCAGAGACACCTGAGCACTATTTTCCTTATATCTCACAAACCCAAAACTCTAATGCCACAAAATTTTTGCATATAGTCTTGTGACATAAACATATACACTCTTGAAAATTTTGAGCCAAAAATCTATGAAATTTCTTAAGTTATAGCTCAAAATGTAACCACTATGTAAGCAGGTCACTTACTGCCCTTAAGTTTGTAAGCACTTACTTCAACTCCCAATATCTCCTTCATTCTAGCTTAGATTTTATCAAGCCATATGTAAAAAATATAGCCGTGAAAGTGCTCTCTCCAATCTCAGTTGCTGATCCTCAATTGCTGTCTGTATGCGTGAGTTATATTCAAAAGAGTGCTAGTAGGTCCAAAATCAACACCTTAACTTTGGGCGCCTATAACTTCTTCATAAAAAGTGCAAATCACACAAATTTTGCACCTAAACCAGATCCAAAAACCTAAACCTTATGATCCTAGCTTTTGATATTCAACTCCTATCGAAAAACAAACCCTAACTCCTAATAAACACTCGGGCAGCCTCCTTGAAGCCCATTGGGTATGAATTTTGGCCAATTAAAATAGAGATTTCTATCATCCACCTCTATTCATCTACATGGATGGCCAAACTACCCTTTTTACACTAAAAACCCTTTTCTAACTCTTCTTCTTATAAGATTTACATATTTGGTGCTTTAAGCACCAAATAAAAGAAATAAATAAGATCTTAAGGATCACCAATGTCTAACATAGGTGACTTAAGATATATACAAGTTACTATCAATATAAAATTATCTTCAAAAGTCACTACTAAAAGGAAAATAAGGTTGTATAAACCTTAATAATAATCTTTTTAATAGATCCTTTCTAAACCAGCAACCTAATCACATCTTATAACCAATAAAATCTACTGATATGACTTTCATTTAGCTAAGTAGTAAATTGTACATTAAATGTACATGTATAATTTTTTTACATAGTAGCCAAACCGCAACACGACAACGGTCTTATTAATTATAAATACTTGATATACACAAAAAGATATATGAAAAGTTTACATATATTTTTTTAAAAAAATATATAATATATGGATCTAAAATGATCCTAAACTACTAGATAATGGCAAGTAGTTGGATCTAGAAGTTCTGTAATTTCTTCTAAAGAGGTTGGCGGTTCAAATCCTAACCATGCCTAACAAAAAAAGCACATCAGATATACCCTTTTATTATGTTATATATATATATATATATATATATATGAGCATGTTAAATTTAATATAACAAGCTATAGAACATAAATCAAAAGTATTATTCCTTATTTTATTATTTTTAAAATTTTTTTAGTTAAAAACAACTAGATTCAAACTCACAAAATGAGTAAATTGTAATAAAAATAAATAAATCATGTATCTGAAAATTAAAATAACACTTTATTATACTTGTACAAAAAACTATTGTTAGAGTCTATATATTATTTAATATTTCTACTACAGCAAAACATTTAAGAAAACTTTTATTATAATATTTTCAATTATTTTTTTCAATATGTTTTATTTTTATTTAATCTTTTTTATTATTAGTTATGGATTATATTTTATTTTATTTCAAAATATAGGATTTTGTAGGTTTTGTTATGTATTTGATTTAGTGAATAATATTAGATGTAATTACAAATTATATGATTTTATTGGATGTTTGATTTAGTGGATCCAAAATAATTCAAAATCCACTAAATTGTGTATTTGATTTTGTAGTTTTATTGAGAATAATTGAATTTTTTGAAATTTTGAAATTTTGAAATTGTGTTAGATATACTTAAAATATGATAAATTATTGGTAATTATTTTTTAAAATTTTATTATATTTTATTAGATTTTTAATGTGTAAGATTTTTTTATGTATATTATTATTTTTTTTAGAAAATTCCAAATATTTTACAAAAATCATAGTTGTAGGAGTGAACTTTTACTATTATAATTATAATGTTTTTCTTATTGAATTTCACCACTATAAAATAAAAAGGTGCTTATTATTATTAACAAAAAGACCATTAAGAAAAAAAATTATTTGATTGTGGTATTTAAATTTTTTTATTATTATGCATTATATATAATTGGACAATAAAAAAATATAATAGTTTTTTTCCAACAAGAAGTATAGAAAAAATATCAAAAATAGTTTTTTAAAAATATTGCTTTAAAATTTTAAGCAAATAACTATATATGTATATATTTATATATATATATATATATATATATATTAGAAGGCAATTAATAAAATCTTTAAAATTCCAAAGCTTAATACATAATTTTTTAATTATTTTTTATAAGTTATAAGTGTTATTGTAAATATACCATATAAAGCATTTTGTACAAGCACTACTTTTTAATTTTTAATTTTTAATTTTTATCATATTATAGTGAAATTACTATAATTAAAATTTATAAATCATACTATAATATTAAATGAGGAGGTTTAGAAGTTATGATACCATATTCCATCTTAGGTAATATCAATAATTATGAAGATGATAATATTAATATACAAGATTTTAAACCATGTTTCAATGCTTGGTACTTTTACACCTCTTGGTAAAAATATACCTCAAAAATAATGAGACATGTTGTTATAGTTAAATAGATGTAACAAAGACAAATCAAGTACATAAATCTGATAGATAAGAATAATAGGACTAAGATTTTTGCTTTAGAAAATGAAATTCATCCATCCACAATGAGATGAATTTTGTCCACTTTCTTGTTTATTCCTTCTTTTTCTTTTTTTTTCCTTGTCTATCTACTTGTCCATTCTACCTGTACCTCCCTTCTTCCTTGCCTAGGGCCAATCCACCTCCAAACTAGAATTTAGAGGATGATAAGTAAATTTAGTCTTTATCCAATTGAAGAATTTAAATAGGTTTGAATTTTTTGCCCACCTGCCTACTTGCTTGCTTACCTGCTTAATTCAAGAGATCTAATGGAACAAGGAAAGAAGAATTCCAAAGCCTAGCAAGGAAGAGAACTCTAAGGAGGCAAAAAAAGGCAAATGAAGAAATAAAATAAATATTTTAGAACATAATATAGAAAATCCAAGCACAATGTGCCATTGTGTGGGTTTAAACTACAACCCTCTCAATTTTATAAGAGGGTCATTATTACCTATTCTAATCCTTGTAATTGTTGAAGAGCTTCTTAAATTCATCAATATTTATTTAAAAAATGGTTTTGTCCAATTTGCTGCCTACCTTGTGTCTTAGGACAGTGCATTGGACAAAACTCTACATATATGGTAAACTGCTATGCAGTATTCATACGCAATCCTAATTTAGGAGTGGTTCTATCCAACCCCTTCCTTCCCCTCCCTCCTCTCTTCTTACTACCCACTTTGTTTGCCTTGCTAATTGGGTTCTAACAAAGGCACCACTTTGCTTAAGCTTCCAATAGAGCGTTTCTCAAATCACAACACGACCTTGCTATGGAATTGATAAAGTTAGGATTTTAGAATACTGTGATCAAAATAAAATAAAATGCTAATGATTTATTATAGAATAAAAAATAAAAACTGAAATGATTCAAAATATAAAAATTTAATTGAAATTAATTAAAATTAGTTATTTTAAAATATTAAAATATTAGAAAAATATGTATACATATTTTATGATTTCCTTATACAAGAGAGACATTTTTAGTTTAAAATGTTTATTATACAAATATTTTAAAAAAATTCTTTTTAATTTAATAAATTAAAGTTCATTTTCACATGAATTGGAAGAGAAACTCGTTGCATAACAGAATGAATGTGTGTTGAACCCGTCTGATGAACCCCGCGCACGGGAATAGGCCCTATTTCTCCGAACCGGAGAGCGGACGCCAAGGCTATTGCTTTCCGGACAGGATGACGTGTCAGTCACAAAGTGATAAACGTGGCTGGATGCAGGAATCAACCTCGCTCGCCGCAGTGACGATGCCGACGTTGCTCGCAGCGAGAGCCTGGTGCAGTCGAGACAATTAACTTGGTGAATTACATTCGACGGAACCCACGTCGCAAGCGATAGCTTAGGCGATCGTAATTATTATGAACTCTTAGAATCCAGACATTGGTGTATTGCATTTTGTGGGTTGAAGGAATTGTGTGTCAGGGAGGTTGATTGGTATCTCTCTGGTTTTTGAGTAATCTTTTAGTGTTGTAGGCATCGAATTTCATTGAAGGGTTGTGGTGTCTTAGAAGCGATCGACAACGGGTGTCAAGATGCGAGCTGTTCAGATTACCCGGATGCTGCAAAACCTAGCCTCCCAGGGCGCTGCTGCGGCTTCATACTCACCCTTACGGCGCCTCGCACCTTTGGCGAGCCAGCAATCCAGTTTGTGTCGCCTATACGCCCGAGATGCTTCCACGGAATCCTTTGCATGGAGCGTTGGGTCAGAGCCTGGTGCTTCCACGGGAGCTACGGCGAGTGCTGGAGCCCAGGAAAATGGGGCAACCTCAGGTGGGACATCTATCTAGGTTTATAGCTCTCTTTGTGTTTTGAAAATTTTATGAGGAATGTTTGTTGCTGCGGAACATCAGCAGGTCTTGTTCTTGAACTGAAGTATGAATGAGCCGAATGATTGCCGACCACAGTAGCTTTGGAAACGCATTGTTTCTACCTGCGATTTGCGCAATTCTCGTCATATATACGCTACAACACTTCGGTTTTAAAATACGTCTTCTTTAGGCTGTTGAACATTCATTGGGTCTGCTACTTGGTTGAAAAATAATCGTGCCACGCAATTGTGAAATTTCGGTAATGTGATTAGAACCCTTTCACGACATGCTCGTAATCACCTTAGTGACCTACTTTGCGAGTTATTCCTACTGAAGATCACGTTTCACAGATAGATTGTTTACGGTAACAACCGCCCCTGTTCTTATCTAAAAACTTAGTGGTTCACATGTGCAGGACCTGGAGCAAGTTTTAAAAACACAAGTGACAAAGACTCGGCAAGCGAAGAAGAGGCTGTGGACGAGAAGTCCCAGGTTCTCCGTGCGGCCATGTCTCACGTGGTATGTGCATAGATCTTACACTACTGCAAAAGCATCCATAGTCCTGTCCCTCACCAATTGCAAATGGCCAGATTCGTCTCTGATCTGGGTTGGGAAAGCTTTGCTGCAGTCAAGGCTAGGGTGGACAGAAGCTGCTCTCGTGCAAGGTGCGAAGGACGCCGGGTTGTCGCCTGCCATCGTGGGCTCTTTCCCACGCAAAGATGCCGCTCTTGTCGAGGTAGGAAAGACCATACTACATTCTAATCTCCTTTCTGTACCATCTCATAGCCTGGAATTCAAGAGTGGTGCATTCATTCAATTGGTGGTCCGCAGGGGAATTTAGTACGTTTTTACTTGCAGTAAGGTTTGATTGATTCTGTTCACGTACATGGTCGATCATATGCAGTTCTTCATGGATGAGTGCAACCGTCATCTGGAAGACGAAGCTGAAGCCCGTGAGAAAGAGTTGTCCTCCATGCTTCTTGCGGAGCGCATAGCACAGCTTGTACGTATACGTTTGCAAATGCAGATCCCCTTCCTTTCGAAGTGGCCTCAAGCTCTTAGTATACAGGTACTGATATTTTTCCATGTATGTTGTCTTCAGTGGTATCCGTTTTGTGAGAAGTTGCATTTCAATTTTAGTCTTTATCTGCATTCATTTTGTTATGCCTTGTTTTTTTAAGCCATCACTTTTCGTGACACCTCTACATTTTAATCTCCTTCATTCTTCTGCTTGCAGGCGCATCCCATGAACGCTGCAACGGCGTTGAAGCAAAGGGCGGTGCTTATGGATGATATTTGGCACGCAGTTGGCGATCGGTCTACAGACATGGATTGGTACACTAAACGCGCGTTGTTGGGTGGCGTTTATGCAGCCACTGAACTGTACATGCTTACCGACTACTCTCCAGGTGCAGCTAACATTCTGGAGATGGATATTCAATTATGTAATGAATATGTAATTCTCAATAATTGCTATAAAATTGCATGGAAATTGGTTTAGTTTGATTGTTAGCACGTGAATAGGAATCTCTGTTACTCAAGTTACCGCAGAGGTTCTGCGATGAATTGAATGGATTGGTGCTATTGTCGACCCAGCTATCCACAGGAGTATGATCATCATATATTGCTCTTACGAATCTTTGTAGATTAGTGAGAGTATCAGCCAGCAGGGAAGAATGAATCTGAAGTGCACTATAACATCTTGATTTACTTTGGTTACAATAATTTTGAGCTTATCATTCTCTTCGTGGGTTGCAGGTCATCGTGACACTTGGGCTTTTTTGGAGCGCAGGATGAAGGATGCTATTGATTGCAGAAAGACTGCACAAGAGGTTATTTCAATTCATATCTGCATGCGAATGATGTTATTCCTTGCTGGAAATTTGTGCAGAAACTCTGACGTTAATGCATCGAAATGTAGTGGCTAGTGTAAAATACAAACTCAAGTCCTGCTCTTCTTCGAGATTTATTTTCTATGAAAATAATTAATAATAGCTAAATCGATTGCAGATTAGGAATCGGCTTTTGATGTGCGAGGTAGAAGCCAGCGTGTGCAAAATTCTTCAGTTACGTTATCACTGCATATTCTGACGGCTGTGGTTCAATTGCAATGCAGGCTTCGCAATTGGCGCAGGCTGTCGGCATGGGTTTGAGCAATTCACTCTCCTCTCTCTTCAGCAGGGGTTCTCAGATGTAATGCGTGTCTAGTGTTCACTCAAATGGTAGAATGTACATGACGATGCAATGGCATGCATATGAAGACTTACAGTCGGCACTTTTTTCCAAATAAATGTTTTATTACTCTCCTCTTTTCCAAACTAAGGCATAGCATCGAAATTTTTCTATGGAACAAGTCCCACGCTCGCATCCTCTACGCAAGCATCCTGGTACAATCATCTGTGGTTGAGTATGGTGTCTCCACTTAGGGTAAGTTGGAGATTTTAGCTATCGTAATGTCAATTTGAACCCACACTATCGCCACCGAAAAAGTGTTGCTGAAATATGAAAGTGGATAAGGAATTGAATGTTAGTATATCTAACTTTCGTACAACAATCGTCACATGTGGTTACATCAATAGCTTTAAGACATGGCAAGAGAACACTCGACCAAAAGTAAATTGAATGCCAACCTCATTGCTGACAATTGAAGCTAATCCAGGGTATTACCCAATTTGAACTGTGCACTCTACCAATAGTGTAGCGGTTACCAAGAGAGACAACTTATTAGTAGTATAATTTTCATAAATTAGAATGTAGATCCGAAATGTTTCATTGCCATGAAGGATTCCCTAGATAAAAATTGATATTCTGAATTATTCCAGAACCTGCTCCTCTGAAATCATTGCAAAAGCAACGAAGTGAAAGCTAATCTGATACACAGTGGATCGCTACGAGTAAGAAATCATGAAACTACTTGACGAGCTACAAGGGTAGTTAATAGAATGACCGTGTCTTTACTTGAAAGCTGTGTCTCAACAATGCTCTGAAACTGCTGCCGCAAGCTTGAATGATTTCTCTACATTGCAATGGAGGTGGAAAACAAAAATAGCAGAAAAGAAGCTAATCAATCTTCACAGAAGAGAAGAGATAGTGAACAAAGTAGAAGGAAGTGAGGAACCCTACGGTGCCGGTGGCAAACATGATGGCGGTCACCATGAGTAGAGAGTATCCCAAGTAGAGGACTGCCGATACTGGCCCACTCAAGCTGTGCAGATCGAAGACGAGGTAATCAATGGAGTACAGGAAGACGTAGAACGCCACAGAACCAGAGGCGAAGAACGATTTCCACCACCAGCGGTGATCCTCCACGCAGAGGTGCATGTACGTAAGCACGACAGAAACCTCGGCGCAGACAATGACGAGAAGCACCAGCACAATAAATAAGAAGCCGAAAACGTAGTAGACACGGCCCATCCAGATGCTGGACATGATGAAGAAAAGCTCGATGAAGAGAGTGCCAAATGGGAGGGTGCCAGCTCCGAGGACCAACAACCAGGACGGGTAGCGCTGAGGAGGAATTTCGCGGGGAATCTGGTTGGTGCGAACGGGGTATGTGATGGGCTCGGAGCGAGCAGCGAAGTAACCTCCCAAGAGAGTCAAAGGCACTGAGATGGTGAACCAGAGAAGGAAGAGGACGAGGAAGAGGGAGATCGGGATGGCACCGGTGCTGCCATTGGCCCAGAGAATACTGTTTAGAATGATGAGGATAATGAAGGAGATCCCTGGGAAAAAACAGGCGGTCTTCAGAGCGATGGCTTTCCATCCAGCCGCACTTCCCTGGATGGTGCACCACAGCCGCGAGGCGACATAGCCAGCCACACTTCCGAGGAATAGATACAGCAAAACCATGCCGGTGAGCAGCATTCCTCGTGAAGCAGGTGACATGAAACCAAGGGCGGCACAGAAGATTGTCACAACGCCCATAGCTAAGATTTGGACACCATCGCCAATTGTGATGCATAGAATTTGAGGAGACTCCGGCGCGCGGAACACGTCACCCACGACCAACTTCCAACCAGAGAGCTCCTCTGTCATCTGCGACTGAGATTCCTTGTCGAGCTCCTCGTACTTAGTCAAGTCACGCCGCACCGTTCTCAGGAAAATCACGAACACAATGCCGGCAAGGAATGTGATAACCATGAGAGAGTTCAGGATTGAGAACCAGTGGACGCGAGTTCCCTCCATCTTGAGGTATGAATCCCATCGGCTAGGCCAGCGGATTTCGCTCGGCTCAAAAACGACGTCATACGAGAAAACTATCGGTTCGTTCACTTTGATTTCCTGATGAAGTCCATCAAGGCTACAGGAGACACCAGAAAGCGTCCCATAGTCCTCAACGTCCTTGAGGGCCTTGGCATCGCGTTTAACGCTGCAAGGCACGACCTCGAATCCCACCACCATATGCGTTCCAGTTAAGTTGCGCTCATTCTCCGTCGGTGCAACATCCAGGCCGTCCCCATTCCCCAACATGGCCACCATCGAGGTTTCACCCTCATATTCATGGATGAGCACCTTGAAGATCAAGTGGTTAAAAATGTAATGCTTAGAGTCCTTCTCATACCCAATGAGCAACCCCGTCCACCGCAGCGGCTTGTTCGAGTCCAGCTGCTTCGTGTACCGTGTCACTGGCAGGTTGTCCAACATCATATTCACCTGGTACAGATCGTCGATCCTCTGCTGGAAATGCTTCACGTCCTTCTCTGTCAAGGGATTTGTCTCGCACACCTTCACATTCTGCTGGTCGGTCCGCATCTTGAACTTGTAGGGCGAATTCTCTATCTCATCGCCCATAAGAAGCTCTCCAATATTTTCTGCCACCTTTTTTATGCCCTCCTTAGGCCGGCAGAAGGGCAGGCTGTAGTACGAGTATGGGAGCTCCGTCTCAACCGACGTAATGGAGTTTACCTTCACTCCAAGCTCATCTCCATCTTTATAAGGATGCAAGTAACTGCCCGGCAGGTAAAATCCCTCTACAAAACCTCCGGACAATGCTTGCAATACCAAAAATCCCAGCAGTACCAACATTCTCCCAGACCTCAAATTATCCCCCATGGTGACGAATGACCCCTTCTCTCTCACATGCACAAAACAAAAAAAAAAACGAACAAAAAACCCTGTCCTCCAACGCCTCCCACTTATCACCCAACTTCAGAACAAGAGCATCCTTCTCAAGCGATCACGCTCACACAATACAATTCCAACCTGCACATTGCAGCTGCTCCTGATCCCAATCTCCTCCACGGGACAACAACATCGATGAGTGAATCCTCGTCAGATCTGGCGCCTCAACCCAACCCTTCACTGTAAATTGACCGAAGCAGCGGAAACCTTCACCAAAAGAAGTGTCGAAACTTAGCGCGAGCTCCGACTCCCTCCAGATCCAGAGACGCAGTACTCAGCAACAGAAAGAATAATCACCGCATTGTGGCTGCGAGCGCACACACACAAACCTTCCCGCGCGGCGCAATAATTTTTCAGCTCCTCAGATCTGGCAACTTAGGCAGTACTCCCGCTGGTGGAGGGCAGCACAGCGAACGGCGGGGTTGGGAGCTCACCAATGATGAAGGTGCACGGCCATAGGAACTCGCGGGCTTCGACCCCCGGATCTCATTCTCCCTCAATCAAACAATTCTGCGATGATGCGCCCCCTGAATCCGAGGGAATTTTCACACGTGTTTTTAGGCGAGTGGCTGAAAATGGTGCAATAACCTGGGCAATGATGCAACGGCGACGCTGGGGTGGGAATGGGGGACTGGGGCAACGGAAAGCTTCTTATGTTACAACTCTGCCCTTCAAAATAGCACCTCCTATGCTTGGACTAGTCCAATCTTACACAGCTAGCACAATGAGAGACGTCTGTATTATTTTAATGCAAAAAGAACCTACACAACAAACCCCACGAAAAATAACATGGGTAGACGCCATCTGGAGCACGTTTTGTTCCACGAATTTTAACTCATGTTTTCAGTTGTGTATGAATAGTAGTGATGGTAGGGTCAAAGTTCTGATTTGCTTTGTGACTTCCAAGGAGCAGAAACACCTGGGGGTCATATTTATGTACTGGTCATTATGGAATTCATGATTCAGGGAGGGGATTGGTTGTGAGTCCTTTGTGTTATCCTGGAGGTAGCATGTTTTCGTCAGTTTTGGAATAATTTCGTTTAATTAAGTAAATGTTGCGTAAGGAATAAGTTGAAATGTTTCGAATTCGACATGCGTAAGTCACAACTCATATACAGATGTCTATGTGATGTCTTCTTAACACCAAAAGTTCATAATTTTGAGAATGGAAACCTAGCGTGCTTAAATTAAAAATACTTCTAATGTTGAGTACTGTATTCAGATGTTTTTATGAACCACTTATAATCTTTTAGTGTTGCAATTGTGCGTCAAATTAAAACGTGGAGGAGTTGGACCCTTAGTCTTAGGATGACTAGGTCAATGAATGCCACAGGCATGGAAGCAGAGACTTCTATAATTAGAATCTGAAATGAGCTCTGCCAGTCTGGCCCACAGTGTTGAATGGTGAAAATCTACGGTGTAAGTTAAAATCCACCGAGGTGCATTATTAGTTACAATGATCTGTGAGTATAAGCAGGAAGTGTTCCGATAAGATGTTGCGTTTGACACTTTGGTGTTCCATTAAGAAGAAACAAATGAACAATTACATTCCTGGAAGAATGATTAGTGATGTATTCCAACGACGTTTTCAACCTAGTTTATGAAACCAGACGCGGCAGTTGCAAGGACCAGTCTGAGGAGATGATTGTTTACGTGAATGGTAGATTTACATAAATGTACTATGTTTCACATCCTCATTTGGTAAGGGGAACAAAAAAAAGTATATATATACAGATATGTATACTGTTGAACGCGAATGCGCTTTTCTAATGTGAGGCAGTGACATATGATATGTGGTCCCGATGTGATTTGTGCCCGCCATTTTACTACAATTTGTTACAGTGTTTCACGACTTTCTGCCAACAACACGGCGTTACAAGACGTGTGCATGATTTTGGCCGGTATGCTACGGACTAGGGTAAACATGTGCTGAATGTGGCTGTAGCGCACAACTCAAACAGTTTTGACAACAGTTATCGTCGGACGAGCTTGATA
Organism: Physcomitrellopsis africana; assembly: GCA_036785485.1. NCBI lineage: Eukaryota > Viridiplantae > Streptophyta > Bryopsida > Funariales > Funariaceae > Physcomitrellopsis > Physcomitrellopsis africana. The sequence continues at coordinate 129,522 of JAWRVF010000606.1, read as the reverse complement.
ACATGTTATAATTGATAATCCTTCATGAGGAAACTAAATTTCTTCTGATCTTTCATTATGTTACATCAGCCTCTAGCTCCCATGTGCACAAGAGTTTTCTGCTCGTGCAAAAGACTAACCTACGTAGAAGCAAGAATGATTTAAAATACACTAATCTCTCGAAGAATGAAACCAGTTCATCGAGTGACACAAGGATTCATTGACCGTCAAGGGCGTTGTCTCCTCGTAAACCTCGAAAAACAACCGAAAAGGAACATATCGGTCGAAGGGGGACGTGGTTCATCTACGAAATCCTACCAAAATTCATCTACTTACTGTCTGTGAAGTCCGCATCAATCACCTCATCTCCTCCAGCAGCAGAGCCAGTGCTGCCTCCCTGGGCGCCTGGGGCGCTTCCCTCGGGGGCACCTCCGGGCTGGTTGTACAGAGACTGCCCTAACTGCATCACCTCCTGGTTCAAGGCCGCGATTGCGTCCTTCATACTTTGCGTGTTGTCGCTAGCAATGGCATCCTTTAAGTCCTTCAGCTTCGCTTCCACCTTGTCCTTCACCTCGGCTGGGACCTTGTCCGCGAGCTCTTTAAGCTGCTTCTCAGTTTGGTATACCACGGAGTCGGCTTGGTTCTTCGTGTCGACAGCATCCCTCTTCTCCTTATCAGCCTGGCCGAATTTCTCGGCCTCTTCTACCATTCGCTCGACCTCATCCTTGGGCAGTGTGCTAGCTCCCGTGATAGTAATGTCTTGCTTCTTCCCTGTTCCCTTCTCCGTGGCACTCACGGACAAAATACCATTGGCATCAATATCGAACCGAACTTCCACTTGAGGTACGCCCCGGGGAGCTGGTGGAATGCCATCCAACCTGAAGCTTCCAAGAGACTTATTGTCTCTCACAAACTCACGCTCTCCTTGTAGTACGTTAATGTCCACGCTTGTCTGATTATCGGCAGCTGTTGAGAACACCTCCGACTTGGAGGTTGGTAAGGTTGTATTCCTAGGAATAATCTTTGTCATCACACCACCCAACGTCTCCAAACCCAAAGAGAGAGGCGTCACATCCAGAAGAACAATGTCGCTAACTTCACCAGCCAAAACACCAGCCTGCAGTAATTTCCCACAATTGTTAATACAGAAAATGTCGATGATAAGCCATTCATCAGACTACTAAAACAACCTCAGGATACCCCCCACTAAGAAAAACAATCTAAGCTCCTTAGTCCTCCATACTCGTGGCAGAGATAATTAGGTATTGAGGTATAATTTCAGACCTGTACTGCGGCTCCAAGAGCGACAACCTCATCAGGGTTCACAGAAACGTTAGGGTCTTTTCCTGTGATTCTCTTAACCAACTCCTGCACTGCTGGTATCCTTGTCGAACCTCCAACAAGAATAACCTCGTCCAGATCTTTGTAGCTCAACTTAGCATCTCTCAAGGCGTTTTCTACTGGAGTCTTACACCTGTGATATCAACTTAAAAAATAAGACACCATCCATGACGTAGACAAGTAAAGCTGCACGATTACAGATTGCCAGAAGATACCTAAAACACATAGAACCGACTAACTCGCACACAGAAAAGGAACATTTATTCACTCTAGTATTGTGTAGCATACCTATCAAGTAGGTCAGAGCACAGCTCCTCGAATTTGGCCCTGGTCAACGTAGTATCAATGTGCTTAGGTCCATCCGCCGTGGCGGTTATGAAAGGCAGGCTGCAACAAAAGAGATCGATGGAATGAGAAAAAAGATTACTCGAGGGAAGAATCCAGGAACTTCGAATGTGATTTTTTTTTTTTTGAAATTAAACTCTAAGAAACTATCATGTGGAGCTTAAAACACAGGCATTCACACAATTCAAGCAACCAATGACATCAACCAACCCCAACTCTTACTCATAGTGGCGTTTGCATCCACTGGCTGTTTTACAGAGGCCATGAACTTCGTACCTGATACTAGCTTGAGAAAGAGAAGACAACTCCATCTTAGCCTTCTCTGCAGTCTCAGTCAACCTTTGCAAGGCTTGTTTGTCTTTCAAAAGGTCCACTCCCTCTGCCTTCTTGAATTCATCAGCTAGCCAGTCGACAATTCTCTGCATACAACCAAGAAACATTAGATAGTCAGAACAGTGACGAAAAACTAAAAGGTGCACTAATAGCTAGTAGCATGAAATTCGTTTACAGTGAATACGCATGTCATGTCATGCAAAAGGGTAAGCTCCCAAGACCATGCAACTTTACCTTATCAAAGTCATCGCCTCCGAGATGTGTATCCCCAGAAGTTGACAGCACTTCGAACACTCCATCACCGACTTCCAAAACTGAGACGTCAAATGTTCCACCCCCCAAATCGAATACCAAGATGGTCTCGTTGGCTTTTCTATCGAAGCCGTAAGCTAGAGAAGCCGCCGTCGGCTCATTAATGATCCGCAACACATCTACTCCGGCAATTCGACCGGCGTCTTTTGTGGCAGTTCTCTGTGCATCATTGAAGTAGGCTGGGACCGTGATTACGGCTTTAGTGACCTTGTCGTTCAAAAACTTGGACGCGTCATCCACTAATTTTCTCAGCACCTGAGCGGAGATCTCCTCCGCAGCGAACGTCTTACCGATAGCCGGGCAATCCAACTTCACATTGCCGTTTGAATCCCTAATCACTTGGTACGACACCTGCTTCGCCTCGTCGTCGACCTCTGCCATCTTTCGGCCAATAAATCTCTTCACCGAGAAGAATGTATTTGAAGGATTGACGACGGCCTGGCGCTTGGCTATCTGGCCCACGAGCCGATCACCATTCTTGCTGTATGCCACAACAGACGGGGTGGTGCGAGCGCCCTCGGCGTTGGTAACGATTGTAGGCTTACCTCCCTCCATCGCCGCTACAGCGGAATTGGTGGTACCTAAATCGATACCCACCACCTTCTCCGCCACGACTCTCAAAGGCGCTGCAGCTCTCCTACTCTGTCCCTGAGACCTGGCTCGCAACTTCGCCAAGCCCTCGCCAAATCCCCTGCTCTTCACGTCTCCGCCGAAAAACGCATTCCTACGCATGCTATACTTTCCATTCTTCCGTGTGCACTTGGCATCTCCAGCAGCTCCGACCGCGCCAACGGCAGCGGACACAGCATGCGCGTTCATAGCGGTCGCCATGTCTAAACCCCTTTCACAAAATAAAACTTAAACCTCACACACAATCACGTAATTCAGGTGCAAAACCCTCACCGGAGGTTATCAATACCCCAAGGTGCAAACACAATTTCAAAACGTCTAGCCAACTCACGCCAAAGAAGACTAACTGCGAGGCTCTCGCTACGACCACTGCGCAGTCTGATACCAAGCAAGTCCACGGGACAAGTCTACAGGGGTACGAGTAGCGCCACCTATACTTGAAGGCCAACAACCCTATCCTCTAGAGTCTTCGACATTAACTCTCCCCGAAGGCTCTCGCGACCCTATCCTCTGGAGAGTTCCACGAGATACCAGAATCTGAGATTGAGAGTCAGAGAAAAGGGATTGTGCTTCGAAGGGAGACGTCACCATCACCGGCCAAGCGCTCAATTGCTCGTCGATGGCACCATATCCACAAAAACGCCGTCCCCGGAATTGCAGGGCCTTGCCCCGGAAACTTCGACTCATTTCTGGAAGACCAAGACGGAGGGAAAACATTTTAAAATAAAAATTCAAAATAATAGCGGCACCGGAGCTGCCCACGTGTCATTCTCTATGGTGTCGAGTGTTGTCTCTCCTTCTCATGGTTTCCTTCCAGGAAGCTCCGAGTCCATCCAACTCTCAACGCTCCACTCCACCACACACATATCGTGAATCCTTCTTTTCCATGAACAGTCGCTTTTACTTCTTAAACTCGCATTTTTTGTAGTATCATTCAAGGTGATAATAAATGTGTATTTTGGTAGATGAACTACCAAAAACATGTAACCTCAAGGAAAGTGAGTTATTTACATATTTATTAGAATATTATAAATTATAGAAAATAGAGAAGGTACATCAAAAAATATATTATTGGATCTTAGAATTTAACATGGCCTACGCTCAAATTGTAGTAAGGTACAAATTATCATACTACGATTCCAATAATTAATGTCAATAAGATTTAAAAGCGGCTTCAGAGAATATATGTACACTATTGTAGTATTATAAATATTATTATTAAATAAAGGATCAAAGAAAGGACATCTAAACTATGATATTAAATAGAGTTATTTTTTACAAAAAATCATAATTAAAATTATATTATGTAGGATTTTGAACAATACAATTTGGTTGTAGAAATAATTTTAATTTTGAATATATTAGTGTGAAAAAAAATCAAACAAACTATTTAAAAGATTATAATATTAAAAAATATTCTTAATTAGATATCAATAGAATATTAATAGAAAATTATAATAATTTCTTGATAGATTATATTTTAAAAAATAAAAATCATGATATTAATTTATTTATTTTAATGAATTTGAAATAGAATACTATTTTATATATTCTAATAGATTTGAATAGAATTTTTTTATTTTTTGATTAAATTCAATCATAAGAGATCAACTAAGAATGTAATGAAAGAACATTGATTAAAATATGTATTATTAAAAAGTAGAATGGCAAAGCTAGCCAATGAAAATAAAATTTTAGATTTTATTACAATGAATTGGAAGAATTCTAATTTTTGTGGTGTTATATAAAATATAAAATTTTCTTAAAGATAAAAGCATAAAGCAAGCTATGTTATACAAGTTGCATAGATAGGATAGTCTATAATATAATTTTAGAAGTATATAGAATGGTATTAAAAAAAAATAGATATACATAATGAAGTAATTTGCATGGAAATAGATTTTTTTTAAAAAATATGTTATAATAGTATAGTTGATGAAGGGGTGGAGAAGAGAACCTTCTATTAAATTTTTTGTATAATGGTTATTAAACTAGAAACAAAAGTTTGTAGATATATAAATCTTTAAAAAATTAGAAAATAATAATAATGATAATAATAATTTATAATTAGATTTATAATAAATAATAAAGAAAATGATAACAAAATTTCCATATTATAATACATTTATTTTATATATTTTTTAGAGTTGGAATCCTAAATTTAATTCAAAAGCTTTGATAAGTTTTAATAAGCTTAATAATTTTAAAGACTTCATAATATTAACTTAGATACTCTTGAAAAAAATTATTAAATAAATTTACAAAGCAATGCATGTGACTGCTAATTGAGAGCAAATCCTTAGAAATAGTCTAAATAATCACAAGACACATGAACGACATTTAGTGTGGCATTAAACTTAGATTCCAAGTAAAAACCAAAAATTTGATTAACTAATTTAGTAATATATAATATTTTTTTTATTTTTTTATTTTTATTTTTTAAATTAGTTATAACAACTTTTTAATTTTGTATAAAAGTTTTCTTGATTCAAATACAAAGCATACAATTGCAATCAAAGTAATTAAGTAAATAAATAATTTAATAAATAAAGGCTAAGAAAACATGTATTTTTTATTATAAAAACAAATAGAAAAGTGATCAATTTACAAATAGATGGAAAAAGTAACAGATCTACCTATGATACCACCAATTTTTTGCTATCAACCTCAACATTGGCCAATGCTAGGATTCAGACCAAACAAAGCATGGAAGATGCATGTCACATAATATGATGGTAGCTCACATAATAGGCTCTTGCTTTAGAAGGCAATCCAAATCATTATAGAAAAACTAGACATAATTCAGCAGCTGTCCAAAGAACATCCTATTTTAGTCAGTCATGGCATCACTTTGAAGTGTGATTGTAAGTGAGGCTGCCAGAAAAATCCCAAATAGTATATCTGAAAACCAAAAAAACGTGAATGCATAAGTGATTCTTCAATCTTTTTTTTATAAAACATTTTATACAAATAGGATGAACCCATTGCTTAAATTAAAAGAAAATAGTCTCCACCTTTGTGGATTTGTAAATAACTTATGAAGTAGAGATGTTGCCTAATTTTATAACTTGAATATAATTTCAAAATCTTTAAAAGATTGTTTTAGTATATAAAGAATATACATGTAAAAATGTTCTTAAATTTTGTTATTTATTTGTTCTTTTAGTACATTCATAATATTTCTACAATTCTATATTACTCATCTGAGAACAGATTCTTTTATTTGTTTCAGCTTTTGTCTATACATCTATCTAATTCAAAACATAGTTTTTCTGTCCATATGAGTTTACTAAATTCTATTTATGTATAATTTTCTAAGTAATGCCTTGTTAAATTTTTAGAATATGTCATTAATTCTACTTTGTTTTCTACTTGTACATTAATAGATCAAATTAAAATCTTGATACTGGTAAAAAGAAAAGTTTGAGGTTTTTAATATTTTCTTAGTTTCCTTGTTCAAATTTGGTGACATATAATACACAAGATATTCTTCTTTATGATAAATCTTAACGAAGAAACTTGTTTAAAGTTGTGCATGTTATTTGACAAATTTAAAGGCCACCAAAGCATTTATGTTTGTTTATCAAGGTGAAAAAAATAAATTATTTGCTTTAAAAGAAAGCTAAGAAATTCTTATTTATTAATCTTAAGAAATATGTGTGTGTGTGTGTATATATATATATATATATATATATATATATATTAATTACAAGAATATTTCAAAAAAATTATCTTATACCAAATTATAGAGGCTAAACTAGTCTTTTTAGATTTAGAAGTTAAACTCCTTGATATAACTTGTTTATATTAAAACCTGGATTTAAAAATAAAAATAAAAATAAAAAAATCTATATTTAAAAACCATAACTTTGTTGAATTCCTTTTTTTTTTTTTTTTTTTCTAGTTTTAAAGAAATGTTTTATTTTATAGAGACTATTTCAATAAAGTTGCATAATTCAATTGTATTTAATATATGTACTAATTACAAAATAATATTTATTCTACCATGAGGGTTGTTTTTGTATATGATAGAATGATCTTAGAGGTCTAAGGTAAAAATACAAACCATTGTTGTCTAAGTCTTCTCAATTAAAGACTAATTTTTAGATGTTGGAGTCTATTAGTAATTAAAAAATAAAATTCATGAAAAATACAACTACCATCTATTTAACAATGTATACTTGACAAGCATAAGTTTATATCTAATAAAATTTTAAATATTAAATTTTCTTAATTTTAAAAATAAACCACTTATTTTTTTAAAAAATTGACATTGCATCTTTAAATTCAATCATTTCTATCCCTCTGTCATCCTTTTTTTACAACAAATTTTCTAGGCTAATTTAGTCTTTATTTTTGCTTGGAAAAAAATTCTTATTATACAAAAATAAATTCTTACAGTTTTTACAAAATATTTCTATATGGATATAAAATGATATATAAATTTCTTATCATTTGGACTTTATATAAAATAGGCCAAATATATAAAGTCCAAATGATAAGTAATTATTTTTATAATATGCCAATCATATTTTTTATATTATATTATAACTTTTAATATTCAATAAAATCATCTATATATTAACTTAGTATTTTTGAATTATTGCTATTTAAAAAATTAATATCTTAAATTTAGCATCTTCTAATTATAATTTAAATATATAAATTAAAGATTCTTTTATAATAAGGAAAAATTATGGAGCTAAAAGACAACCTTGCTTTATTCCTTTTTGGATTAAAGATCTACAAATAAGGTTACTATTAACACTTATCTTAATTTTTGAATCTTAAGGATTAAAAAATTTTAAATCATAAAGATAGATATTTAATTTAATTTTTTTATATTCATTGAAAAAATCTATTTTCAATAAATAAAAAAATATTTTAGTTTTTTTTTTCATTTCAATAGTTTTTACATTACCAACATATTGTCTAATATGTTTCTAAGTAGTGAAACTAAATTCTTATTAGAATATCTATAAGTATTAGTCAGCAAATATTTTAAAGATTTTTAATAAAAATTTAAAAAGATGTATTTAACAAAGTCAATAGTCTCTATTTATTACATTTTTCTTCCTTTTCTTTTATATGATAAGATAAGGCTTCGTTTTATATCAATTGGTGGAAAGTAACCTTTTCAATTAACTTTGTTGATCATATTAAATTAATCTTTGTCTATTATGGATCAAAATATTTTTAAAAATCCGCATTTACTCCACTAATCTCTAATATCTTTTTATATCTTTGAAGAATAAAAAATAAGAATTTGTTTTTTATTTTTTATATCTTTGAAGAAATAATACATATTAAGAAACTTTGATATATTTTTTAGAAAATGTAAATAAAAAACACGTGGCTGAAAAACAATCCATACATATGGAGACTAATGAGCTTTGATTCTTGTGGCAAATACTTGTGTTATCTATGAGATTTAATATTTTAGAGTATGGATTTTTTTTCTTTCTCTTCAAGAAAAAAACCCTTTGAGTGATAGTCTCTAACATTTTCCATCTATTTGTATACCAAAGTCTTTACCTATCAATATTTTATTTTGTTTTATATAGTTTATTCTTACTTTAATCTCTTTGAGTTTTTATTAAGTGATAAAAAAAATCTAGGTCCTCTTAAAATTGTTCATGAACTTTGTTTAGTGCTCCTTTAGCTTCTTATTCTACTTTAGTATAAATAAGAATTTAATTTTTATAAAAGAATTTATAAAATTTTACAAAATCTATATCTAATGAAAAAAAATTATTAGTAGCACTAGCTCAAATCTACAAGATTTATTCTAAAAATACTAATTTTTAAAATATTTATTTTATAAAAAGATTATTTTTTTAAATTATTTATGTATTATATTGATAATTCTACTTGGATGTGGTTTGATAGAGTAATATCTCCACATATTTTATATTATATTGTATATGCTTATAATGAGACTTCCTTGCTTGTATAAATTCTATCTAAGCAAGAAAGTATCTTCATTCTTTTTCTTCTATGGTTTAAAAATATTTAAGATTATTTCTACAAAAAATAGATAAATCTTCAAGTTGTAGCTTTGCTTTTAACATATTCCATATGTTTATTTCTTCTCTTGCTAGGATCCATCCATAGTTAGAAGTATTATGTATATTTTTTCCATTATATTATATTTTTTTCTAAAAATTTATAGTACTTCCAATAGTTAGTTGCCAATAAGATCTTTCCAAAATTGACTTTTTATGATAGTTTTTAGAAGCATACATTGTAACTAATTTTAAAAAAAAATTGAAATATTTTGATAATAACTTATACACTTTAATTTAGAAATAGAAAATTTATATCTTTTAAGGTTCTTAATATAAAATAAAAATAAAATTCACACCTATCTAACTTCAATTCCATTTAAGTTATATATATAATATGGTACTAATTCTATAAAAATTTCCTTCATACTGTAATATTACATCTAAGTTTTTTGTTTTTTTTTTCCATATAGCTTATTTTCTTGTATTTTCTTGGTTGTAAGCTTTTTAAGTATCAATAAAATTAATAAATCTTTTGGTCATCATTGAATCTTTTTATTTTATAAAAGATAATATTTAACTTCATTTAATAAGCTTTATGTAAAGAAAAGAGTTTGTATTCTAATATTAAGTAATATTATAATAAGCTTATCTTTTTTTAAAAATAGCGATAGTTTATGCTTTTACAAAATGCCTTGATATTGGAATGGTTGGAAATTATTATATTTTTTTATAAAGCTCTAAGGCCCTATCTTTTTGTAACATTAGAATTGGATTATTTAGATCAATCAAAAAAGTTATAATGCTAAAATGGTCATACTAACAAAGTATACAAAATAAAAAATTACTTAATTATAAAGACCTTTTTTCTCTCATATCCTAGAACTTCTTTCATATATTCAATTAAATATCTTATAATTAGACTATCTATTCTATATTAAAGTCTTTTGGCATATATAAAATAAATTCTATCAAAATGATCTAAACATTAATATTCTATTGGATTGAAATTATTTATACTTATACCTATAAGATGTAGTTCTTTGGTAGTATAGATAGGCACCTTATAGGTAGAAAATTCATCTAGTTTTTTGAAAGACTTTTTATTATTTAGAATTATTTTTCTAATACATAAATATCTACTACCACTTCATATTCCCACAAAGCTTATATAGATTTAGTTTTTTTTTTTTTTTTTTTTTAATTTTTAATTTGAATGATATTTTGTTTCTTTGGTCTATTTATTTATTTATTTTAGAATTTTAAGCCCTTTTCAAGTATTTTATTAATTCTTTGTTTTTACTTTTGGCAAGTCTACAAAGAATTAGTATTATTTGCTCTAATCTAACATTAGTTTTCAAGTCCAATTTAAATATCAAAATACTTCTATTGTATTTATTTTATATTATTTATAGATTTCTATTAATATCAATTTTTCTTTCTTTTTTTGTTTATAAAATAACATTCTTATAACTAGAAGCAATTTTCTTTCTTCCATTATTGTTTCTACTATATCATTTGTAACCTAATTAATATCTTATGGACCTTCCAAAGCTATTTTTTATTCAATATTTTGGATGCCATTTAAAGAAGTTGTTACTTTAGGATTGCTATACCTTGTCCCAATTAATCAAACCTTAAATAAGTATTTTAAGAAATAGAATTATTTAAGTTCTTTTTGATAGTTTGATATTAAAATATGTTGATGAACTTCCTCAAATAGTATATCATACAATCAAATAGAGTTTCTATTGCAAAAAAGAGGTCTACATATCCATCTCAACATTGTAAAAAGCTAAGGATATATTTAAGATTATTTAGACATTATGTATAATGTGCAACATCTAACAATATTGTGAAATGTGTGTATTGGTTATTACAAGTTCATGTAGTTATATAGGCTCTAATCTAAAAAAAGATTATATCTACTTATTTAAAAAAGTATAAAAGATGGCTAATGGAATTTTAAAATTCTTTTCTTATAAAATAATATAAAGTCTAGTTTTTACTTAGTTTTAGAAATAATCTTATTGTCACTACTTCTTTGTCCATCTTTATTTATTTTAGAACAATTTGAAGATTTTTTTGATATAATTCTAAAATTAACCTATAAGAAAATACTCACCTAATAAAGTATAGCTATCTAATTTCATGTAGTCTATTAAATGTTTCTATTATCATCTATTTTGGTTGCAATTTAAACCTTTTGTATTTGTGATCATATGTTTTTTTTGCTTTAAATTACATTAGCTCTAGTCATCTTTAAAAGGCACTAGTTTTGACATGATTCATGTATGTTGCAATGTTTTATCCTACACTTTAATCCTAAACTTAAAATCAAGAACTATCTTAGAAATCAAAACTCAAAAATAATAATTAATACTCTAAATAAATCTAAAACTATTTTTAAACCATTTCTACAATTAAGAACAACCAACTCTATGCTAGATTGATTGCTATCATCATAAAAGCTTAATCTTTACAAATGATGAGTTCTAAATTTTGACCAACTTTTATATAATCTCACTATCAATAATTTTTACTTCAATAATTTTTATTTTATTAATAATGTATGGTCCTTTCTAATTTTTGTTAACCAAAGAATGAAAGATGAAGATATAAATAATAATAATAATAATAATAATAATATTTCTAAGATAGATTACTCACATATTTTATTTTTAAAAAATAATATTATAAAATCAAAATATACTACTATTCTTTATTAATTCTCTATCATCTTTATATATGCTTCAAGAAATATTTGAACTATAACATCTTTAATCATGCCAACCAAAATAGTCAATCCCAACTTTGTTGTATCACCTAAAGGCAAAGTAAATCTTATCTTTTGTGTTTATATTTGAAGGAATCATTAATAATATTTGAACAAAGACTAAAAAGAACAAGCTAACCTTCTAAAATGGCAATAATCATGTGCAATGTCTTAGCTAGATATTATTGTTATATTGTATTGTGTCAGTGCCATATCAATGCCACATTAACATCATATATATGTATATATATATAGATCACATCCAATTCTATTTAACAACCTAATAGGTCTAATACAACCTATTAATAAAATTGAATTTCAACTTCAAATTAGAATAAAACAAGCTCATGGTCTAATAATATAAAAATCTCTTTAATATTAACAAGTAACAAGCCAAATTCTTAGATCAATATGTAACTAGTTTATAGATTTTTTTAACCCATTAAATGATTGATTAGATTGTTACATAAGTAGATTTGTTATTAATTAATATAATAATTTTACTAAATAATGATAAATAACACTATTAAAAGTTTATTTAAATTTAAAAAAAAATCCTTTAGAAATTATAATTAGTATAGTCTAATTATAATTTGATAAAAATAAAATAAAAAATTGATAATAAAAATTTTACATAAATTTAGTTTATTTATAAGAAGTTATTATTTATTTCTATATATTTTTTAAAGACAAAAATCTATCATTTAGGTGTACAAAAAATCAAGATTAATACCAATAATATGACCTTAAATAATTTGTGCGTTGCAAATGAAAATGAATTCAAAATAATAAAAGAGACATTACATGTTAATGTTTATGACATGAAAGCTAAATATCAACTACTCAAAAGCACAAAAGTTGTTGAATAAATTTTAAAGCTTCTTTTGAAGTCTTAAAACTCCTTTTCAAAATCATTTTAAATTTTAATTGTAATTAAAATCAATTAAAATAACATTTCAATTGTAATTAAAATCAATTAAAATAACATTTCAATTAAGTACAGATGCAGTCAATTTTTATATTGTTAAGATCCATCCTATTATGCTTGTCTCACAAAGTTGTTTATTTTGGCACAATTTAGTATTGTGCATGTGACAATCAAGGTAAAAAAAATTGTCTAATCCATTGTCATTCTGTTAGTCTTGTCCATTCATTCCATTGTGAATTTTTTTTGAACATCCTTTAGAAATGGTCAAAGAAAAATTCTTACATTCTCACGTCCGTGAATCCTTCTATGTTCTCTAAAAATGTCATCTATTTCATACAAGGATGAAATTTCATAACTGCAAGCAACCATTATAAACATTGTTTGGTTTTCTTTTAGGACAGCGCTTACGATATTTAGACATGCACAAATGCCTCAAATCGTGGCAGTCGCCTCGTGGGTGACTCATAGGACTGGCAACTTCACATTCTAGAGTGGACAAACGTGGTCCCTTAAATATGAGAGACAATGCTCGACTGTGACAACTTACAAGGACTACAATCCAGTTACTTGAATAGACTGATTTGAAATGGGGCTGGGATTTTATTTAAGGAAACATATTGTATACTCACAATGCATATCAAATTCAGTTACAATATGTTCCTTTCTGATTTAGACGAGCATATGTACAAGCAAAATGGGGATACCGCAGATAGATGGATTGAACAAGTTCCAGTGAATAAAATATGGGAAACAAGGGACACTTAAATGCCTCTACAAAGTACATGAGTATGTAGCAGATACTACCGGAAGGGCTGTAAGTGATGATCATCAAAACTGGATCTCTTGAGGTACAAATATAGAATGTTTTCCAGCCTCTGGTATCAAGAAGTCACCATTCCTAAAGAATTGAGCTGAAAGCAGCAACACCACTCCTTACGATGTTGCAGAGGTTGCAACCAGCTGCCGTGCTTCAGAATCATTTAACACCCTAATGAGGATTCATAAAGCGGCGGATTTATCAGATGCCCATAACCAGAATTGCAAGAAAAGGATTGGGGCAGTAATCATTCTGCGAGGTGAACTACACTGAACTGGCTTGATTGAAAAGTCCCGTGTTGCGGTTCCCACAGGGTCTGCCAGAGTGGCTTAGTTAATGTTGGCAAGGGTCGGTCGAGATTCACGGAAGGATGCTTCCACTGATAGGAAAGTTTTACTAAGTCCATCGGCACCGCCGATGACACTCTTCGTTCGGAACTCATCAAGTAGACTTAGAAGGGATGGAGTGCACAAGGCGTCAATTGAAGACTGCGTTGGCACTTCAATAGGTCTTCTCCGGGGAGTTGAACATGTAGGTTGCTCCTCCTGCATCAGAGAGTTCCATTTACCAAATCTGAGCGAAGAGGTTCACATACTGTAATAGAGACTCCCCGAACCAAGTGAACAGCAGTACCATGTCGAACTAAATGGAGAAAAAGAAGCAACAAAGCCAAAGCAGTAGCATACCAAGTACTCCTCTTTCAGAACGTGATCGGCGTGCTTTTGGACAGCAGACACACTTGAGCTATGACCGCTCTCAAGTTCTGCAGCTGCTGCAACTTGGGATGCCATCGTTGATTGCATTCTTGCAGCTGCTTCAGCCTCGCCAGCACAAGTTTCTGAGAATGATGGACAGGAAACTGTACAATTAGTTACTAGATCTCTAATTAATTATCATTAAAACGGTTCTACATCCGAATATCAAATTTAGTGGAAGGCTGCTATCCTTATGTAGCTTGGGAATGGGATAACTTTTTAACATAATCCTCAAAAAAGACTACTCGTATTCATGGCATGCGGGAGTACCGTTTACAAAAGTAACTGTGTAATTGTTCTCAGTCTCGATCTTCATCAGCGCAGCATCCTCTTGTCCTTGAACGTTGACCAAAAGATTCGCGTTCGCTTGTAAGCCCTCCCTAAGAAGTGAAAAGAAACTCAAGTTCGTAAGAATACAAATTATCCGTATTCAAGGACACGTTGAAGGAACTGAAACCCCCACCCCATAAGTACAGGTGCATAGAAGATGCTGACCCAATAATAGAATTGACGGCCGCAGTGTGAGAATTCTGTAGCTCCATGATTTCCTTGTGGGTAGACTCCCATTTCCGACCAGAAGTTGAAGTATGGTCGGTACTGTAATGAAATGCAAAGTCAGACCAAAAGATGACTGAATTGGGGAAAATAAGTTTTCACAATTAGAAAACCTCTACACCCGCATCAAAAGACATGATTGAGAAGTTAATTACCACGACTGGAGAATCTCCTCCATCCGAGAAACCTTGGTGTTTAACAAAGCTGCATCTTCAATTGAAGATGCATCTGCAGTGGCGGTGAAGGTAGTGAGGTGCCCGTTTGCAGAAACAGCTTCTTGCTGAATCTTTTCAAGCCCTTGTTGCACCACAGTTGCGTCTTGATTTGCCTTGTCCCTAAGCTTCTTGACTGACGTTTGAATCTGAAACACCGTTGTATCAACAATTAGAAAATGTAGTCGTAGAAAAGATATAGGTGCCAAATAAATATACCCCAAGCACGCTTGCGTGCAGACTGGCTTGGTTCAAATGGCTATATAGCCCCAGCACCCTTCCCGGCATGTCAAATGAAACGCAAAAATCGTTACTTACAAGATTGGTCCGACTTGACAACGAACTGGCCAACATTGCTGTGATCTTTTCAAGGAGCTGAGCATGATCTTTCCGAGCATGTTCCTGAACACAAACAAATATTACGTCAACGTAAGTGGATGCAACCTTTTAAATAAACACCAACGCAGTTTGCAAAAGTGATCCTCAAAACTCTAAAGCAATGGGTGCATTTTACAAGTCAGTGTCAGCTGTTGTAGATATTTAAATTGAAAGCGTTGCAATACAATTCCACTTCAAACTAACCAGCAAAGATACATATCAGGAACGACCAAACCTCGTACGCATCTGCAAGCTGGAGGAGTTCGTGGTCGTGCACGGAGCTAGTGGAGTTAACATGCTCTCGGAAGTTAGCAGCGTCGGTCTCCATGGTTGATAAGGAACTTGTCACTACCTGAGTGATATCTCGTCCTGCTTCCAGGTTCCTTCGCGCTACCTGAGGGACAGGAAATAGAATTCAGAAAATTGCGATAAAAATAAATGGTAAGGTAAAATAATAAAATAGATTGACTTCTTTTTAAAAGGAAATGCCACGAGCAAAGAGACTTGAACCAAGGACTGCGGGATACTTACGTCACGTTGTTGTTGGGCAAAACTAGCTACTTCTTGACCTTGAGTAGCGATATTCTCTTGTAAATCATTAAGCACGCTCTGCGCATCTGATAAGGCGCTTACCAAAAGCTGTTAAGATCAAAAAGAGGCATCATTAATCAGTAGGATGCTAGAACTACATATGACTCACAATTATCACTAGTTACCCTCGCACAATCACCTCCGGTATTAACTTTACGATAGACATACCTGTTCAAGGGCTGCTGGATAAGCCGTCACTGTGGAATCGAGAGTCTTGAATGTGGAGGTCGATACAGTCTCATGTGCATGCACAGTCACGTGGACTAAGTGCAACTGAGATATATACAGGTCCTTCAAAACCTGGAGTTTCTGCTTAAGCTCCTCCACAGCCTGCAGTTAAAAGTGAATCAGTAATCGCGATAACGACCATAAAGCGGACTTGATACATCATACTTGAGAAGCAAGAGGATGATGTGGTTCAGGAGAGAGTACCTTCTCTTTGAAGTTCAGGAAAGCTTGGAGTTGCTCTTCTAGGGTCCGGAGTTGCTGCTGTTGAGTACCAACTCCTGATACCACTAGAGCACGGAGTTGCTCCATTTGTTCCTTCAGCCCAGTTTGAAAAGCGTCTACCAATTTTAAGTTCTTGATCTCCATATCCTCTTTTCTCTCTGCTCAATATGAAAAAAACACATTAGTGATACATCATTCCCCTGACTAATTCAAGGTCACGTGAACAAAGTTAGCCCTGTGGATCACAAATTCAATTCAGTACAAATAAGACCGTACCAATCTTTGCGAACAATCCTGCGACATCCTGGACTGTTGCCTCCAGCTCCTTTCTCAACTCAGTTGCCTGGTTGACAAGGGACTTCTCTGTAAGGAAACATATGCATTAGTCATGCGTACTACCCAGTTTCACTTGAAGCAATCACGAATGATTGGGCTAGGAGAGAAAATCCAAGGTTTCCTAAATTATGACCAGGGGTTCTAACGCGTGTCTCAAAATTAGAACAAAGGGATCTGGAAGACCAGCTGCTACTCTATGTTCTGAGGAGGTGCTGACCTGCTTCTTTATGATTCGCAATTACAAAATCATGCTCTCTAATAGAAATATTGGCTTGCTTCAAGTTTTCTGTTGTTTCGTTCAAGTTGTCTCGAGTGCGGTCGAGGGTTTCCTGCGCAGGCAAGGTACAAATATGTCAAATACAGCTCATAAATGAGCAATCATCCTGCTGTGTTGAAGGGCCAGAATGACGGAATCTCTCACCTGCGTAAGATTTAGGCTGGCGAGGAGGTCGACATACTGCTGCTGTTGAGTTTCACTCGATTTCTCTAAGTCTTCAATTTGCTGCAGCGGCCAAAATAAAGCTCATGAGACCACTTAGATTGATAGTACGACCGCGGAATAAACAACAAAGTTTCAAGGGTAAATAATACCTTGTCTTTGGCCTCCAAATCAAATTCCATGCGTTCTATCCTGTCCACCATAGCCTGCAAAAGCATGGAATCATACACAACCCTAAGCTTGAGAGGAGTAGAAAAGGTGATACATTCGCAAACTGAAACTTAGCAATGAAGTCCTGACGTATTCCGGAGAGGAGCACGAGGCAAGACTAACCTTTTTCTCAGCTTCCTCTTCGAAGTATCGATCACGCGGAATGTAAATGCCATTTCTTTCACGGGCAGAGTAGACCTCTGAAGAACAGAGAGGTGGTATGCGTCAGGAAAGATACACTCTACTTGTCATGCATTTCGAGGAGTACTTCCGCATTCTATGACATAATCTTACGAATCGATTCAGGGAAAGCATTTGACCTGATTTGAGCCTCTCTATCTCGCTGTAAAGATCTCTAATGTGGGCGGTTTTCAACGTCTTTTGGTTCACCTGCATAGGTTAATACAGAAAGTTAGACAATCTCCCACACTTACAACTTTGAAAACACTGGAAACACTCTCGGCAAAAGAGAGACTAACCTCAGGCTTGTTCTTGATATTTTTGGCGCGATATGCATAATCCAATGTACTAAGTGTCTCTTCAAGACAAGGAACTGAGGGCGAGACGGTGGCAATTATACACGTTTTTGTCTTCCCTCCCAAGGAATCCCTTAACAGTCTTGTCAGCTTACTATCCCTGTGACATAAAAGAAAAGTGAGTCATGAGGCACAGCCATCACAAAAGATCATCCTTCATTCTGGAGGCGAAAATGCATTCCCAGTTAAGAATGCTCTACCTGTAAGGGATGTGACCCAAGTGTTCGACCAGGGCTGTTATCACACGTCCAAGAGTAAGGAGACTTTTGTTGATTTCTCCAGTTTCCCGCACGCGAATCTGGAAATTATGTGGTAGTTAGAGGTGGTTCAAAAAGATTGGTTTTCAAGAGATCGAGTTCAAAAGTTCAAAAGAATTCTTGCTTACATCTTTAGCGCCAGACCGAGAGATGTTTTCGGATCCGGCCAAATCCACTAAATTCAACTTTCCGCACTTCATCAGTTCCTCGCCCTCGGGGGTGGTTTCCTTGACGTGTATAGTAATGGAAAAGATGGTATGAGATCGGCTGCAAATGATTCGAAAACCCGATTAGCCCATTGAATTCATGCTGCGGGGTTAGTAACACTCGAAAAGTACATGACTGTGTCTTAGCGTAGGCGCTGTAATTCCCGGTGAGAAACTTTACATCAAATTTCCAACCACAAAGATGTTCACACCAGAACACTCAATCTCAAATTTTGAAGTCGACAAGTACTACCCACGTGAGCAGTGAACATGTACACGCACCTGGATTGTTTGTTCAACAATGTATCCGCAGTTTGACGTCTGGCCGAGCCCCTATCAAGCAGAGTGTAAATGTGACTGGCACTGGTCACGATTTCCTCTTCTAAACCCCTGACGAGAACCCCACCTTTTCCATCCTCCATCAGTTGCAGATGTTTCTTGACTTTTTCATCAATAACCACTTTCGAATACTCTTCAGGTGCTAATAGATCAGTAAGCTCCTCGTTATAGAGCTCAAGGTAGGTGACTTTCACGCTGTACTCTTGTTCGTCTCTATCAAGTGTCTCGAAAATTTGTTGGATAGCACGAGGAATGACACCCGCATCGGGAGGAAGTTCTCCGTTCTGCAAAAAAATTATAAATGATGATTGCTACGTTTCGACCATTCCACGACCAGTACAATTTGCTGAGAGAGACATCGCCTCCATGATAGTGAGCAATCAATATACGTTCAGGGTTACGTGAGGCTTACTACCTTCGACTTTCTTCCTGACCCTTCCATAGTGTAGGTTTTTCCGGTCCCGGTCTGCCCATATGCAAAAATGGTGCAGTTGTAACCCTCCAAAACCTCGTTGACGATAGGAACGACAGATTGGTCATATAGATCAGTTTGCTTTGACTGCGGTCCAAATACCTGAACGTAATGCAACAAGGATTGATGAATGCAAGAAAAAGGACGTTATTCAAAGAAAATTAGTCTTTACTCTGAGAGGGGAAAGGCAGTGAACTAATAAAACTGTGAAATAGTAACAACTATGTTGATGATAATAATGGAAATGATAATAAAATTAACAGTATAAACCTCTAAAAGTGCTCAATCAATTAATTATGACACTGACATTCACATTTTAGCTATTGTAGGGAGCACCAGATACGAGTAAGCGGGGGAGGTAATACAAGAGCAATATAGGGATGTGAGGACAAGATTGAGGGACGTGACATTGTATGTACAATTCGAGATCAAATTAGAGACAATCGTCACTAAATTCGGGTTTGCTGTCGCATTCTGGATTAAAATAGATACATGAAACTAATGAAGGCTAAGGAGAACAATTGACGTGTAAATTACCGGAATTTGACTAGCGAAAAAAAAAAATCAATACGATGGGTATAGTTACCACAAATCCAAGACCGTGCTAGTTCCTAACCATTGCCACCAATTAAAACGCTCAAATACGCCGACTTGTACTTTGCGTTCCAACAGATGAGTTGTCCTTCCAAGGACAGAATTAACGTGAAAGTTCCTGATTGTCAACGAACCTTATCAAAGGTAAAGGTTCGGTCGATTTGTTTGTGGGCTGAGCATTGAAATGCCGTAACTTCTCGACGCTGTTCGTTGCAAGAAATGACTTGAGGAGATTTAGCTCTCTTCTCATCATCGCTTAAGGGCCTGCAAATTACAGAGCCACCTAGTTTTAAATTTATTGCAAAAACTAGAAACCGTTATTTCAATCACAATGTAATTAAAATTACTCTGTACCTGCAACGGACCAGGACTTGGACGTTGACTCCTTTATCTTTATCCGTTCGTGCAGCTACAGCATCGGGCGGAAACCTGGACGCGGTCCGAGCAGCCCGTGGAGAAAACAGAATAGGCTCGCGAGCCATCCCGGCGATAGCTCAGAGAGCAGAAACTCAGAGTTCGAGATTTAGTGAGGATACAACGTCAGTCGCGTCACCAAGAAGACTTCTCGATTCGTAGTGCACAACAATCCTTTACCTCTTGATACGAATTGATAAAATATGCACAGAACTAAGCATCAACTCGAAATGGACAAAATATGCTGCGAAGAGCGTGTTGCGCAAGTGAAGTCGACGGGTTACAATAGATGGGAGTCTCCAATGCGAAGGGAATTTTGAGCAGCGACAGTAGGAGCGCCCAAAAAGCACAGTGTACATTAAGGCGGCAATTTAATCACCCCAAAGCCGAAACAAGACCCATGCCACAAAGCAACATGTCACAAAGCAACGGACCACCAAACCCGAACAATTTCCTTTTACACAACTCTCACTGAACCCGTCCAGAAAACCGCTCTCGAGCAGCGCATCATGATCGATCCATCAGGTTCCAGCCGAATCACAGTAGCAGACGAGCGACGTACACCGCATTTGACTGCACACAAATCTTCCACAGTGACTCCAACAAAGATAGGAACTAGACAGAAACTCTCCGTGGAAACTGGTCCACATTCAGAGAACGATGCTGAATCCAGGGAAACTAACGAGCAAGCATCCAGACTCTTTCAGAAGAATTCACCACAGTCTTCCCCTCCGCTCCCGATTCGTGGCCCAAAGCAACATCAAACTAAGGTACCCAAGTGGTCAAGCGAGGACGACGCTCGACAGAATGGAGCAAGAATGGATCGAGAGGGTGGGGGATGGGGAGAGAAGTCACAAGATCGAGGAGGTGAGACGGAATAAGGTCCACGAGGCTGACGAGCGGGAAGAAGGGGACGCAGTTGCGAGCTGCTATCAATCGAACCTACTCTTCAATTTTCACCTTTCATGCCCCTCCATTCCCGCTGACCCGGACCACCACTACATCCAATCCACTCGACCTGCCCGCTAAGACCCAACTTCCATCCACCTAACACCCATTTCCACCTCCCACCCTTGCTTAGATCCAACCATCCACCCCGCGCCATGAATCTGCCGTCCATAATCCCCATACCCGCCCCATCCCGCCGATTCCCACGGACACATCCACATAATTGCCGTCCGGTACCGGTTATCGTTGCCGGAGCTTGAAGGCGTTCAAATGTGCAAACCGTTTAAGCAGATACACCACCTGCCGGTGATAGGTTAAACTCCCGACACTATTGTGCGCATGTTGGTCAACTGCTGTAGTGTTTTTTTTTTTTTTTTTTTTTTTCGTTAATTATTATAAATATATTCTTAGTTTATTTTATTTCTTTCTCCTGTGGAATTTTAAGGGTCACCGCGGAAATGATGAAAGGGGCCTGGAAGCAACAGCAAGAGGTGCAAGCAGATTGTGCTGGGCCCAGAGATTGAGAGACAGAAAGAGCGAGACCGAGCGAGCGACCAGGATTTTGAACGTTGGGAAGCAGATGCAGGGAGGAGGAGAGGCAGAGGAGGACTGGCTCGCTGTCGAGAGGATGACCTTTGCGGTGGGGATCGAACCAAAATAATGAAGGTCGATTCGGCTTCGCAGGCTGGCACGCATCCATCCGCAGCCAGGCCTCGCGAGGCGCGACAAGGACCTCCCTTCACATGATTGTGCTTGCGCCAGTACCACGAGACCCTGATGGAGTCTCCCCCCTCCCCCCTTCCCCTTCCCCTTCCCCCTCCCCCTTCCCCCTCCCCCTTCCATGGCCCGGGCCTCTGCTCCTCCGCAGCTGTAGTACTCTTCCAAGGGCCTCAACCAGCTCACTTCATCCTCTCGCGGTGGATGAAAAATAACTCATCCATGTTCTGTCTCAGAAATGTTTTTCGTCGTCTGAAGATGGATGTGTATGGATGGTATCCCCTTGTGGGATGATGTTTTATTTCCACGGGCAGAGGTCGTACCCTGCACGTGGTGGTGTGTTGAACGAGCTGGAGCTTTAGGTAGCGGTTTTACACGTGTCTGGGTGGAAACCGTGGGCATTTGTGACAAGTGGATCCTTTTATCCCAACTTTATGTGTTTTCCACTCAAATTTGTTGTGCATTTTTTGCGTGTGGTGTTAAAAAACAAACTACAATTACTTACTTTTTTGGTTTTTTATTAGACGTTTGTTATTAAAAGGAGATAATGGAATAAAGAATCAACTTTTGTGTTCCCCATTTTTTGTTTTGTGAGTAATGAAAAATTGTGCCTTGAATATTGAATGGCACAAACAAGAATGAAGAGCAGCTTAAATTATGTTCGTGAATTGGATAGAGACCATTATGAAGAAGAAGAAAATATATACATATATAAATATCTATTTATTCGTATATATTTAGATATATTGTACACAATGCGTAGAGTTGGTAATTAAATAACTTTTTGATTGAATTTGTTACTATATATTTGTTAGTGTTAACAATACCAGTTGTTGTTCCCTTTGACCAAGCAAACTGAAGTTGACATACGAGACTGTAGCCCCTTTTTTTTTCATTAATATTTCAATTAACAATAGTGGATTTAACAATAAAATACATGTTCCAGATTAAACATTTGAAACTTTGACAAAGCAGGTTTTACATTTGGACTTATCTCTGTAATCCTTTGTTGGGTTTCAAGGGATAAAATCTGAAGTCCATTGTCAATTGTGCCGTCACTTTCATATCACCACACATCATTCATTATTAAATACAGAATAAGCAATTCATTTCATCGTCGAAGTAATATTCAACGCCCTCAGTAGGAAATTATACACACACATATATATACATATACATGCATTCACACACACACATATACATTCTTCTTTACATTAGTCGTACATCAATTTAATTAGTTTATTTTTTTTCTTTATTCTTTAATCTTCTTCTTTTGAACAAATGAATATACAACACAGAACAACATTTCAATCACTCTGTACCACACAGCAAATTGAGCCTCATAAGTGTGACTACTTCAATCTTACTCAAATTAATTGGCTGACAAATTAAAAGGGGTTATTTCAATCTCTGATTGGCTACCTTAGATTCCAAAACAAGAATTCTAACACTGGATAGGCACCTTCATAATCTGGTACCTAAAAATATAAATTTGTCTTTCCATTAATTCTTTAATGATAGAACAATATTAAGTACTCAGGATGTCTTCAATGGCTAAAGGTAAAGGCGCCCCAAATTTCAAGCCGACACTAATAAAAACAACGCACGGACCAATTCTGGGCATGAAGCCGCTTCGCGAGGCAGAGCAACGTCGTCAGAAACTCACCAACTAACTAACTCACCAACTAACTCACTCACTAACTAACTCACTAATAGGATGCTCAAAGCAGAGGCTGGAATCAGTGCCCCAGCCGGACCGCCATTGCCACAAGCAGAAAGGCGATGACGACGAAGAAGAAGAAGAAGAAGAGGATGAGGATCGAGCAGGAAATACAGCGCGAGGTTGTTGGTTGGAGGAGGAGCTTTTTGGTCTGTGCTAGGATCCCGTGTGAGATGCTGCTGATGCCAGATCCCGCGTGAGATGCTGCTGATGCCAGTAGAGACAAAGCCAACGAACGCGTAACGAGGAAAAGGAGGAGGAGGAGCACGAGGAGGCAGGAGGGAAGGCGACCACGACGCTCGGTATAGCGAGGGAGCAGCCCTTGCCAGCCTCGTCAGCACACACAACCCCCCCCCACCCACCTCACATCAACTCCTCGTGAGGTGTGATCCTTGCGCCTCGGTGGCTGTTTGTGTTAGGGGGGATTAGGGTGCGCATCGCCAGCCCAGTAGCTTGGATCGAGCTGCACTTCAAGATCCCCTATGCCCCATTCGTTCGGCCCACTCAGCGATGTCGGATTGCGAAGCGGGCTGAGGAATCCCGCTGTTCTGGGTCCTTGGGATCAGGCTAGAGGAAAGCTTTCAGTGCCCTACTCCCAGTTGCATTGAAATATGCCGATTTCTAAACAGAGACACTGTGAGGCACGGTCTCGATTTCTCAGATGAAGTACTAAAAATAACTTCGAAACCAGAAGGTATTTATGAAATTAGTGCGGGACAGTTTCGATAGACGAATCTCAGATAGCTTCATTTTTGACAATTTCTGACGATTGAATGTTCCTATGCATGCTTCAGTTGAAAAGTTGTGGTTGTCTTTTTACCCAATTTAAATATACGTGGAATTTCGTTCATATTTACGGAAAGCGTCCAAAACTTCTGACTCAAACCGTGAATCGAAGTCAAAAAATCTGACATGGCTTTCACACAAAAAAGGCTGGCCAAGTCCACGAGGGAGACGACAAGCGTGTGAATGCAAGTTGAGGAGCATGCAAGAATAAGTTCCGCACTGCTCAACCCTGTGGCTGCGGCTCTAACGTGAGACTAGACTAGTTCCACAGCCCCACAAGCGGCTTGTGTGTTGAAATGGGTGGAAGGCAACAGTTGCCGAAACGGTGTTGCGTCTGTAGCTCCGTTCGTCCGTTATGCCAATCGCATTGGTGCCAAAGCTTCGAGCTTATCAATGCCGGATTTCAAGGAACGCTTAAAAGTATCAATCACTCTTCAACGATCTGCTACCACGGTCATTTGTTAGTGCGGCGGCTTATTCAATGGTTTCCACTTAAATTGCAAGCTGTGAAGGAATCAATTACGCGATTCCAGAATTTCAAGGAGATAAAGAACGTGTTTTTCATTTCATCCAACCTTTCCAACTTTAGTTCTTCCTCCCTCTCACGACCAGATACCTATGAATAAATTAGAAACTATCCCACACAAAAGTTCATGCAATTGGAGGAAAAATTATCATAAACATTCCGGTATCCTAAAAAAAGGACGAGCCTTCACTGTTCTGGTGTTGAAAAGCACTGATTCCAATTCCAAATCTGGGACTGCCTGATTCATGCATTCAATCATAAAATCCTTACTCGACTACGGTGCTCACAATACCGAAAAGCAGATTGGTAACCTAAAATTTCACTTTGGCATCACAAGTAATTAAATAATGAAGAACTAAAATTCTAGTCGTGGGAATTTTTTTTATCTTATTTTCCCCATGTTTCATTTCATCCACACCTAAAAGAAGTAAAGCTCGTCTTTTGTAGGTTGTCGATTAATCTGAAATCAATAATGAGGCAATCTCGTGCTAAAATCCAAAACAAAAGAGGTGGCTAGCGTGGAAGGTTTCAATTACCTCTCCGAAGCATGAAATTCATGCGGAGACACCATTTATATCCGAGCATGCTTTGCGGTGAGTTATAAAGGATCATCCACTGTTTCTCCCGAAGTTTCACCTCCAAGGAGTGGATTACGGCGCTAACAAACTGCACACTTCAACGACGTTCGTCCCAGTTCCAGTTCTACAATTCGCGTCTATATAGTTTCAACGATTCCCACACACGACTGCAATGATGAGTCTTTCCAACAATAGAAACATGTGAAATATTCAACGCACTGGAGAGAATAGAAGTGCTAGGTCCCGAACGTGCACAAACATTATTGTTCGTGCCTAAAGCATGCAATATGTGCGAGGTATGCCTTTTATAGAAAATTCGCGACAAATTGTTGAGCAATTGTTTAATGTAATCCTGCGTACAGAAAACAATAAACAAGACTGCAGCTACTTAGAAACCAAACGAGAAATTGAATGAATCATACAAATTCAGTGCATTTCATAAAGTATATTTCCTTCTTTCTCTGTTTCATTTTAACGATGCATTCACACAAGTCGCACGCTGCAGATTTGCAGTGCAAAAACTTAATAAAGCACTCAGTAACGAAAAACGTGTGGATCACACAAAAAAACTCGTTTACTGGACACCCACTAGAACCGCGTGTAACGACCAATCCGGCAACAGTTCAATCGTAACCCCTCATCCACAAAATTGGCCACATATTATTCCTCGACAATACCAGCCTGGCATCTCATCACATCATTATTCCAAAATTGCTTGCCAACCTACTCAATTTACAATCGCTTCTCATCATCTGTAATCCGTGCCACCAAATATCAAAACGCACTGTACCAGGACGCCAATGTACATCTTCCTCACCCTCCACACTAGACTAGTCTCCCAGCAATTGTCAACTAACCTACGCTCGTCAAAATCTTTGCTGCGAACCGTCGCGTGCTTGCCAACACCACCACCCCCAAAAACCTCCTCCCACAGCCCCCCCACCACTCTACCTTCCGCCAAAATCATTTCACAGATTGGCTCGTGCGCATCTATTCAACTGTGCACCTTCGGCAGCGAGTTCCGCAGACTCCCTCTACCAACTCTCTTCGCCCTAACACTGCACCTACGCTACTCGGCACTACCACATCCTGTAACCCTCCACCTCCAAACCCCTAAAACGGGCGTCCACCTACTACTACTAACATCGCACCGCTTGCGAACTCAGATGCATCCCCGCTGCCTCACAGCCAAGCATTGCCCGACTCCCCTTCACCCTTCCGCATCTTTGCCCATCCCACCACCACCTCTGCTCACGCCGGAGCGGCCGCAGCCGCACCGTTGCCGCGCCCACCCTGCGCCGCACCTGGGTTGCGTCTTGGTGCTCTTTGACCTTCGCCGCGACGCTCTCCCCCGCCGTAAGCTGCTGCACCGCTGCCATTCGAGTTCGGGTACCCTCCTCGCGCAGCTCCCGACCCGCGCCCGCCCCTGCTGCCCCCGTCTCGCTCCCGTGACTCTTGCCCCATGCCACGACCGAAGTTTCGCCCGCCGTATGACCCGCGTCCTCTTCCCCCCTCGCCCCTGTCACTTCGGTATGGCCGCTCGCCTCTGTTGTCCACCGAACGCCTCGGCGCTGCAAGCAAGGCCACCACGCTGTTAGCCACCACATCCAACAAACTACCTCGTCATCTCGCACCCCTTCCCCGACCACTGACCCGACCAACACAACCACATCGACTCCCACGGTCAACCCCACCCACGATATCCGCCTTCACCCAGCTGCACTGCATGTGTCCGACGTACCTCGTCCCATGGGCTTCTTCTCCTCGATGTACACTGGACGCCCTCGGATTTCCACACCCGACGCCTGCGCACACGCCCACCATCCCATATCAGCAACCTCCCCGCCACAACCACACCGCACGTGCTCAAACCATACATGCGTGCACATTCTATCCCCTTCCATCACGATACCGCCAACCTCATCACCCCAACTGCCTCCCCACCACCGCATGCATTCCTCAAACTCACCTCGATCGCACTCTGAGCTCCACTTACTTCCTCGAACTCCACAAAAGCGTAGCATACACCCTGCTGCATACACCCAACCAATCCACCGTCAGTACCACCAATACACCTCAAAAACAGCATCCCACTTGCCTCAGCAGCCATTCCTCATGTCCAAAACCAACCCTTGCACGATCCATTCCAAAACCCCCTTCTTTCACATGCACCAAGCCACCACGCGTCATTCCACCACGTCTTCATGACACCAACCTTCTGATTCTTCACGTTCACGCCGCCAGGTTTCACCGCACCATAGTTGCGCAGCACCTCCTCCAACTCCGGCGCCGTGGTGTTCATCGGCAGGTTCTTCACGTACACTGACCGCCCGTCAGCTGCATCCAACCATTAGTCAGCACCCATAACACCTCCCCGACAACTGGTCTAACCCATGCCCTCCCATGCACACCCGCCACATCCTTTCACCTTCCTCTACTGCCCGCTAACAAGGAACACCCGCTTCTACTCCCGTCCACTTCCACCACCCCACCACCTAACATGTCCTACAAATATCTTACAAGATGCCGTCACCTCATACACCTTGCATCGCCTCGTCTTTTCTCCAACAAACCTACTCTCCACAACGCCTCCACGACATGCTAATTACCCGCCGCTCCACGCGTTGGCGCAACAATCCCATGCTACACTACCCACTCTTCTCACGTTCATTCCCACAATCTTGCCACCACACACCCACCCACTTCCACATACCTTCGTTTTCCACAGGTGCGCTCTCCTCCTGCACTTCCTGTGGAGGACCTGTCGCAGGGGCTGGAGATGCCGTTGCACTGGCTGCAGGACGATCGGCCGGAGGCTGAGGCGCAGCCTTCGGAGGCGGTGTTCCGATAACCTTCAGCTGCACAAACCAACCCGAGGCAACATGAGCCAAGTCCCACCCACGCATCCACGCATCCACTCATCACCGATCCACTATGCACACCATACACCTCCACACATCAACCATTCCGTCACAACCGGGTGAGGCTCACGGAATCCCACTCACAATAGACGCGTACGAGTGCTTCCTGGGTGCCTCCCCACCACCCTCGGCCTCATTCACCGCCGAAGACGGGGCGTCCTGGACCATCGGCGACTCCGGTTCCTCGATCACCGGTGTAGTCGTGTCTTGGACTGGCGCAGGACGGTCCTCGTCCTCGCCTTCACTTTCTGCAGTCTCCGAGTGCACGCGAACCTCCTGGACCACCGTCTCGCTCTCCGAAGCAGAGGATGAAACCTCCCTCACCACCTCGGGTTCCGGCGCCGCAGCCTGTTGCTCCGCAGCTGCGCATAACCCCAACCGCACAACAACGGGTCACTGCGTGCAACAAAACCCAAGCTAACCGACTCCGTCACCCCTACCACTACCCCAACATGCACCACTGTCGTCCGAAAACACCCGCTGCTCACCTGGCTCGGGAACGGGTTGGTGAACGACTGCTGCCTCCACGTTGGCGCTCGGAACGCTTGGCGCTGTCTTTTCCTGCGGAGTCGCCTCGTCCAGATAACGGAGGACGTCGTTCAGCACAAAATACCCTTTCTCCTGTGGAGCCAAGAAGAAGCTCTGCACGAAATTCCTCTTCCCAGTGGAACTCGTGGACAGCGACCCCGTCACCAGAACCAGCACTCCCCCATTCAGCGAGTCCTGAGAATCCACGGTCTTGATTTCTGCCTTCAGTTGGCTGTAATCCAACGACATCACTTTCTGGTGTATTTCCTGCAACAACCATGCCCTACATTGTTCAGATCTCCGCCGACCGCCGACCATCGACAGGACAACAGTTTTGTCAAACCCTCCAGCACCATGGTCGCGTAAAGCCCAGTACCAGCATATGCATGACACCATACACGGTGGGCACGTCGTTTTCCGCAAGAACCACAGCTCGGACACCAAGGGAGCCCGCGTTTGCCTCCTCAGCTCCTTTCAGTATTGGCAATTCCTACTCGTGCGCACAGGAGAACAGAAACCCCTCGTATTCTACAAGCATCAGACCTACGACGGCCTTGTTTATCACACCCTCCTTCATCGAGCTACTTAACGAAGTGCGTGACCAGCAGGCATATGTTAGTTCCTAAGAATACTGCTCACCTTCTGAGTGAAAACGGTGTCCACGGCACCATCAGCTCCTGCTTCGGCCCGAGTAAAGCGGCTGGAGTCGGTGTAAAACCGATGAACCACCGGTGGCGACTGATGAAGGACGGTGTAATACTGGTTCACGAATGCATTTCCCACCTGCACCCCACACCACGAGTGGGGCATGCTCAGTTCACAAACGCCGACACTCTACACATCCATCCATGTGACCCACCACCACAAGCCAGGGGCTGTAGTGTAGTGCACCATCACCCACAAACACACCACGTGCTGAAACAGAGAAACGGGGAGATGTCCGTGGAGTTGATATAAGTGTGAGCCCTGTGGACTAGGTGCGGTCACCAACACTTCAGTGCATCTTTCGGCCTCTCATCATTCACACCCGCACAATGCTGCAAGCCTAGGAGAAACGTTAACAGATCGTCGGAGGAGTCTGACACAATCAAAACCCAAGGTAGCTGACGTATCTTACCACATGTGCTGTAGCAGGAATTTGTACAGGAGCATTCGCAGAATGGTTCGCCATGGTTCCTGCAAAATGAATTTTGAACATGACGCCCGCTTAATAAACATGACACCATTTGAATCACGCATCCTTCCAAACAAGAGGACCTACAACGGTAAAGCCGACCAGAGCCGCTGGGACCGCAATCCATGCAGCTCCCAAATCATGCCAGTGAGTCAATTGTAACACTGATCGGCCCACAGTGCAGGCAGGATTCTTCGGACGTCACGGGGCTTATTACTTGAACGCGCCACAAAGGCTTCCCACCGGCAATTTCATTTCCGGCATACAGAAAACTCAATGCCGTTTTTTTTTTCCGAGATTCCTGCACTCGTTCGCCCCAACTTTCTCTCTTAAAACATAACATTTTCGAATGCATAATTCTAACAGCAAGAGCGTGCGTATGAAGGTCCGTCAAATGTGTGCACACTCGTAGCAGAACATAATACTAGCTGCCTTTGCATCGCCTTCATCACCTCCTCAAAATTTATTATAGCCTGCGGCTGATAAGAAATCGTCGGCGTTGCTCGTTTGCAAAGTTGTGTACAACGAATGCGGAACAAAGTAATTGGAACAGTTCATGCTGTGATAGTACGGTGTTATAGCTTGGGAAGTTTCATTGTATAGGAGGGTTGCACATCCCAAACTCTATGCACACGCCACAAACTCAAGATAAAGGAGTACAATTATCAAAGGTCTGTTCCTAATATTTACGTAGCAAAATGCGGAGGTCCTGGAAGCACTTTGGTGAGAAAGTGATGAGAATTGAAGAGAAAGTGATTTGAGTCTTAACTATCTGCGCGTGTAAATTATCTCGTAGGCTCGGCAACAATCAGTTGGTTTGAAAATATGATATAATATGCAGCAACAATCCCACACACAGATATAACCCAGGAGCTCTACCCTTTCTTTAAACGGGGATGTGCAAGCCGGGGTAAATGAATAATAACTTCATTGCAGACAGTGTATTTCAGTAACTACGTATTTTCCAAACTGTCTTCCACCTCAAACAAACAATTACGCAAAAGGGAAACACTCTGCGAGAAACTAATCCACATTAGGATACAGAGAGCAGTGTTGTACTACCTGGTTACACACGAACACGGGGCGCACAATTGCCGTACTTCGATCTCCCCCTACTGCAGGAGTCGAAAGTGCCGCCTCCGCCGCCAACCTCAAAACGCGGACTCCAAAACCCGCTCACAGCGACAGAATCAAGCTGTGCCACGCCCTTCCGAAAGAAGACTCCAAGTCACAACACCGCAACCAATACAGCCACGAGCTTCGAGCTCCACCAAACCCTGCAACCGCCTCCGTGTCAGCGGAAACCGCAACAAGGAGCCGCGAACAACACCGGCGCCAACAGTAAAATCCTCTGACGATAGTATAACCACCTGCAGCCAAGGCAGAGGCGAGGTGGAGGGGATGAGTGTGAGGCTGGCGATGGCGATGGTGGAAGGAGATGATATCCAAACCATAACAGCAACTGAACTGATCTTGAGGCTGTTGGAAGGTTTTGCCGAAACCCTAACCCTAATTTCTAACCCATTTATTCAAATAACGTATTAGTCTCCATGGTCTTGAGGAACATTACACATGTAGTCTTTTCCTGGGTTGGTTACTTGGTTCGGAAACTGGTTTTTCCATGTTACATTGGATATGGCATTTGGAATTCAGAAAAACTAAAATACACATGAAAGTGTGTATTGATCAAATACATTTTATTGATTAATATGACTGTTTTGAGGGCTAGTTTTGAAAAACAGCTTTATTATTGTGTGATTGGAATTTTTTCTTCTTTTTCTTGGGGTGCATTTCTAAGTACATTTTGGATGTTTTTAAGATAATTCCATAATCTTTTATATTTATGTACATACATATACACACATATTTTAAAATATTAAATAACAAAAAATAAACCTTGTTTTTTTATATTCTGAGTTATATTTTTTGGTGCATGTGATGGTTAATTTTGAATGGCTTTCAATTTAGAAATGATGTCTGTGATGAATTCCTTGGTCTTTTCAAAGTGTTCTATATATTTATATTTACATAAAAGTATTATTGATTATATTATACAGTATAAATTTGTCACATGCCAAGTTTTGTATATATTATTTACTTATGTTTGTGCAAGGTTACAATTGTAAAATGATTTTTAAATAGAATGGATATACAAAAAATGATGTTTGTGAAATTTTAATGATGTGACTTCGTATGATGTACCTTACAATGATCATACATTATTGTTAATAAGAAACAATGATATAATAAGTTATTGAATAATTTATAATACACCATATAATAATTTGTATTTGTGATGTTGCTTTCAGATATCTTTTACCAACAAAACTTGTCATAATTTGATATAATCTTTCATCAACACATCTTCCAATTGCAGCAATGATAAAATCTTATTGTAGTTTTTAAGTAATTTATAAAATATACATACATGATGTAGAGAAGTGATTAGTAACAACGTATAATAAAAGGACAAAAAGTTGCCCATAAAAATTATGCCTGTCTTGTCCACTTCTCAATTCTTTTACATCTCAACTTTAATTTCAAATTTTCTGTTGTTAGTGGTGACTTAAATCCTTTCTCAATAAAAATCAATATTAATAATTTCTACACAACCCCATTGCCCATGAATGTTAACTTCTTTTGTATGTCTTAAAAATTATAAATTTACTTAATCACATTGTTATTATTCTTATTTGTTACTGGTTATGTTTCTTTTTAGTAGCACACAAGACTTTTATGTCATCTTCAAGTATAGTTTGGTTTTCATTAAATTCATGTATATATATATATATATATATATATTGGTTCTATTTGTTGTTGGACTTGTATTCATTTATTGTGTTGAAAATGACATACTTCATCATCCTCAAATATACATATATTTATAATTCCTACCTGCAAGGACATCAATATTTGCTACAAAATGAAGTACGTACAAATGAACCGTTTACTTTTTATAGATCAAATACACTGTCACTGATTTGAAATTTGAATGTTGATATTTTACTATAACTATGGTTAATATTCTTGTGAAGCAATTAAGTATTTTGTTATACTTAAGATCTGTGGGTTGCTCCAAGATATTTTGTTGTTGATAATTGAAAATTAATTTGTTAGAAGCTGAATTAAATTTATGAAGAAGCTTGAATCAATTGTATTTTTTATTTTTAGTATTTCTAGAATTATTGTTATTATTGTTATTATTATTATTATTTTCATTACCTCTTGTATTTTGTGTTTCTAATAATAAGTAAATTTAAACTTTATGTATATATATACATATCTATACACATAATCAAGATACTACTAGAAAACAATAAAATTGTTAAAACATCTATTTCATATATTTTTTATGTTGTTGTAATATAAAACAGTTTTTGTCTTACCAATTTTAAAGGTTTTTTTAAAATAATTTTTATTATCTGTATTTGAAAAATTAATCTGATTATTATTCTAGTTAATAATAAGATGGTGTACCATCCATGAAGTTTGTATTTCTATGATTATCTTTTGACATCAACTATAAGATACAAAGACCAAAGACTTAAATTTGTGGTAATGACTTTCAAAAATAAAACAATTCATATAAAAAAATAACCAACATATTTTTAGGAATATATAGTAATATTATTAAGAGAAATAACTTGAAGCAATAGAAAAATTCACACCATATTTTTAAATAACATAATACATCTATTTTTTGAATGATAAATATATTTTATAATTAATTATATAATAAATAAATTTATCTTTAAAATAAATTTAAAAGTAAACCTGAAACCTTAGCTTTGTCTTATTCTACAAATCAACTCACTTAATAATAATATAAATATTCAATTAAATAAATCTTCAAAAAAGTTATCAACCAATCTTTGTAGAAAAGCTTGATTGATTCTAAGTTTTTGAAAAACATTGTAGCATATTCTTAAATAATTTCTAAAAAAACTTAATTAGTTTATCATTTTTATTTGTTTTAAAAATGATGGCATAATGAGATAACAAATGCAAAGACATCAAACTATTAGTCTAGTACTAAAAATATAATAAGAGTAATTAAAAGGTTTTTATTAGTTTTACTGATTTTTATAGTGAATATAGTTAATTTTGGCCTTCAAAAGTCAACCTCCGCTCCTAGCACTAGAATAGATAAATTTCTGAAATTATGAATATTTATAAAAACTACCTCTTAACATGGACTTGTTGTGAATTTTGAAAGATAACAATGTTCATGATGTGTAAGCAAAATATTTTATTCTATCCCAAACTTTATTTATATTTATAATTCTATGTTTCATGTTTATGTTTTGTTTTGAGAAATTTCAATTGTAAGGATGAAGGAAGATTGAAAGTTGTTGTTATAATGGTTATACATTAGAGCTTGGACATGGTAATGCAACATATTGTTAAGATGCAAGCATTAGTGGTATGAGAAGAGTATAAAAAGATTATATTTATTACAAGTTTTTTTCATAGTTTGGATATTAAAGACTACATGATTAGTTGGCATAAGTTGCCTTGTGGTTTTGTAGATAAATTTTTATTGCAATGCATTACCAAAAATATTATTGGGAATAAAACTTGTATTTTATTAATTACTTGTAAGTTTTTGTGTAATTAATTTAGTCTGTTAAAATAAATATAAAATAAAATATAAAACTCACACACATATACATTTACACCCAAATATCCACGCATATTATTTATAAAAAAAAAAAAAAAAATCTATTGGAAGAAGAATAACAATGTCATTTTATCAATTTAAAATCAAAGATTAATTGCATGGTATAGAAGAATTATTTAGATTTGCACAAAAATAACAATGGTAATTATTAAGGAGTTTTGCATTATAGTAAGACTGCATTTATAAATAATTTTATACAATCTTGTAATGAAGCAAGATTTAAGGTTATAAAAAGAAAGTTTGAAACTTTACATTGAATATCTTATATAATAAGAGCTATAAACAGATCATATATTTTGACACTTGCTTAATTAATTGATTAAATAGATTATTATTACTGTAAATTATTCTATTTTACCTTGTTGCATGGTATTGGAGATATAGATTGTGTTTTTTAAAACTATGAATTTGGATAGATAAGTAGTCTGTATAATTGCAAAATATTTTAATTTTAAAAAATTAAAAAATAATAAGAAAAAATTAGCTAAAAATCAAAAAATTACTATACAAAATAATTAGAAGTAAGACATATTTGGTAAGACCTATTTAAAGACTTAAGTAAAGATTTGCTACTATAGAAGTAAAAAAAATTAGTTTATTTTATTTTATTTTCCACTTATGTGTATGTAGAAATAACATCTAAAATTTTGAAGGATAGACAGAAGATAATTTAAAAATAAGTAGATGTGCTTTTAAAAATGCTTCCAAATATTATAAATATATATATTATAGTACATAATTTGTAAATTACAAGCAAAGATTTGCTTTATAGAAGTCAAATTTGTAGAACTAAACAAGATAATAAAAATAAAAAAAACTAGATGGTGGTAAATTAAAGAAAAATCAAGAATCGAAGAAAAGATAAGCATTAATTATTAAAATAAGACATGAAATTTAAATTTTAGATCTAAAAATAATTTTAAATAATTTTAAAATAATTTTAAATAGTTTTAAAATTAAAAATATAATATTTTTAAATTATGGACATAAAATATTTATTACTTAAAATATTTGATTGATGAACATTTACTACAAGAAGCTATAAAATTTTATAAAACTTTAGTTATATCTTTGTGGAAGATATAACTTTTAAAGTCTAATCATTTTAAATAAATAAATAATAAGCTATGATTTTTCCAACATAGTTTCTATTCAATAATTTATTTTTTAAAATAAAATAATATTTTTTAAAAGTTATAAACCAATTTAAAATATTTGTTACTAGTTATTTTAAAATTATATTAGATCTATATTAAATTATTTTAATTAATTAATTTCCTATTTTGGTAGAAATTAATTTAAATAAGTTTGATTTATAACACTTTCTAAAATAAAATTATATTATTTTTATATTTATTTTTATATTTTTTAATTATACTTATTAAAATTTAATTATTTACACATGCTTTATCAAATTTCTAAATGTCTATTTAATAAATTAAAAAACTTGCAATCTTGATAGTAATTTGATCTTGAATTTTTATTTATTGTCTCCTTATTCTATATATATATATATATATATATATATATATAATTTATTAATTTATTCTTATATAATTCTGATGACCTATTAAATCTATAAATTATCTATCAAAAATCATCCATGGTCATATAAATGAAAAATCAAAGCTATGATGGTAAAAAAATACTATTATAAAAGTCTTAAAATATCTCAAAGAAAAAAAAAGTTCAATAATAGTATTAATTATAGAATTGTTTTAAGTAGATAACAAAGAAATATGAGACATTAAAATAAACAAAGATTTAATAGAAGGAATTAGGTGAAATATAGAATAAGAAGCCTATAAGTCTTGAAATTAAATCCAACTATTACTTCTATAATATCTACTTTTTGCAAGCTCTCTTGGCTTAAGAATAAAAGAGAAAAAAAAAGAAAAAAGAAAAAAAAAAAAAAAAAAAAATCTTCAAGTTCTTTTAATCTTTCTTACTTGTTGCTTATTGCTTATTGGCAAAATATAAAAGTAATAGAAGACAACCCATATTTTGGTAAAAAAATTCTCTAAGGCAAAAAATCTAAAATCTTATAGATTTCAAAATAGATGAACAAGTATTTTATTTTTTTACTATCTTTAAAAGTTTTATATTTATTTTATATTAGATTTTAATCAAATATTATACTTTAAAATCATTATTCTTCTTTATAATATATTATTTTTATTATTTAAAATTGAATTATTTATCATTCAAATTAGTAAAAATTATAACAAGAAATAACAATTTAAAATATATATAACAAGTAGAGCAACAATGGTTATTACAATCTCATGATATAAAAAATTATTAAAGTAAATAGACAATAATTGCTATATTTTTTTTATATAGAATATATATTTTTAAATTACTAATAATAATATAATAGTTTTATTTTATATTTTTTAATAATAAAAAAATATTATTTATGAAAATTTTAAAAAATATACATTCAACATCTTTTCTTTCTTATTAAAAATATTTTAAGTCAAATCTCATAAGTATAAAGCCAATTTAATAAAGCTTTTTAATTTTAGATCATTAAGAGATTTCAAATAGTGGCCTCTCATCTTATATTGTAGATATGAAGATTCTCTCAAGTAGGTGGAGGATATTTCTTCCCACATTGTCATACTGCATTTACATGCAATATGTAAAAATATTATATTTTATTTATTTATTTTTGTTATCTAAGTGTGAGTATTAGGGGCTATTTTGGAAAATATTCTAAGAGAAGGATTTTTTTTAGCTACTTAATTAGTAAATTAAGATGGCTATTTGTTTTGTTCCTATCTTATTTTTATCTTAGACTAGATTCTTTTGTAGTTGATAGAAAGGTAAAGGTTGTTTTACCTTTCTTGTTGACTTTGAGGTAACATGGTTACTTGTAAGGGATAAGAGATAAGAGTATGGGATAAATAAGGCCTATCCAATAGGATTTTGGCTGCCCATATGGACGTGGCATGGACTGATGTGGAGGAAAAGAGAAAGATACTCCTCTTGTTGGAAGGATGGCTGGCAGTTTTTGGTGTACGAATTTTGGAGAGAGATAGCTCCAAGGATACTAAATCTTTTATAATGAAATTTAGAGGTTGTATTTTTTGAGTTGTGAGGATTCTAAAGCCTATTCACTTGCTTATTTTGGAGTTGTGAGTGAAAAGTTATGCTTGTTTTAGTAGAGTGAGGTCTGCTGTTATTAAGAAGTGAAGGGAGAAACTTTGAGCTACTATTGCAAGTTTGATTTCGATTCTTTCTTGATAAAATTTGTAGAGAGTATGGAAAATTGTGCTAGATTTCTATCAAGTTATTTCTTGAAGCATTTGGAGTTGAAAAGAAAGAATTGTGAGCTTGAGAGTAGGAAAGGGTCTGTTATTGCTCGACAAAGAGGGGTAGAGACTTTGTCCAACTACCCGAGTTGGACAATCTCTTCAATCTTTTTGATATTTTAGATGCTTATAGTAACTTGTGTAAGCTTTTTATGAGAATAAAAATCAATATATTTGAAGCTTTTATGAAAATTTTATGAGCTGTGAAGTAGCAAGAGGGCAAATTGTAGCTAAGGTTTGAGGGGTAGTTTCAACTAGCCATAAAATCTGAAGTTTGAGAGATATATGCACAAGATTTGAAAACAAGTTAGATAATAGAATGAGCTTTCCAAAAAGCTATTGCATATCAAATTTAAAGAAGGCAAGTGATCACAACAAAAGCTGAAGTAAGAGGAGTTTTGCTATCTTTGCAGTTTACTAAAAATTTTTAGTACCTACTTCAATTAGCCATAATTTTTAAATGGTAAGATCTCTATTTTTGAAATTCTCATAAGTTTTATAATGTATTACTAACTTTCCATAAATTATAAGCACGCTTGATTTGATATTTGGATGAATTTTTAGTGATTTATTTAGTTTCAGCTAATTGTATAACTTGTATTCTTCATATGTGGTTGTATTTTGAGGTATACTTGAGTATATACATATTCTACTTATATATATTATATAAATATTTATACTTATATTTAAATTATGTATTTATATAATTATTTTATAAATATTATATAAAATATTTATATAAATATTTATATAAATATTATACAAAGGATTATACTTTATATTTGTACAAGTATTATATAAAGGATTATATTTTATATTTATATAAGTATCATACAAAGGATTATACTTTATATTTATATAAGTTTTATATAATTTTAATACAAGTATAATATGGAAGCTTGAATAAATATTATATAAATAAACAAGATACTTGTATGGTTTCTTTCCATGTTCTCTGCTAGTTCTAGTAGCAGCTAAGAACCCGGTATTTTTCCAAGGCAGATTCTCTCTATCCAATAACATATTATCTACTTATTGCTTCCAAGTTTAGAGACAATATGCAAATAATATATGATAGCAAAATCTTACAATTACACTCAATTCTTTGTAAATAATAAATTTTATTAAGATTTTTTTTTTGTAGAATTAATTTATTTTATAATTTAAAAAATATTATTATTATTATTATTATCTAATAATTTAACTTAATTGTTATAAAATTTTATTATTTCTTCTTACAACTACTTTATTCTAATATATTTATTTTCTTATTTCTTTTGCTCAACTCTTTTTTCCTTAAAATGTATGTTTATGCATCAAATTTTGCCTATGTTGTCTATACTATCAATTATAATTACTTCACAAGGATACTATTTTTTTTTAATTTAAAAATTAAAAATTAAAAGAATTAACTTAATGTTATTTTCTAGTCCACTTTTCCTTAAAGAGGAAGAAACAAAGAAAATGAGAAAGTTAAGTGCATCAAACAATAAGCACTACATTTGCATTATAATTTTGGAATTAAAAAATAAACAATAAAATCATGTTCTATTCCTTTTCAGTAAGGAAGATTGCATAGAGAAAAAAGCTGTATTTAAATATAATCTCAATAAAAGAAATTAAAGAATTAAAGAATTGGCCACTGTAGGAAATTTGAGACACTCATGTTGCTTAGTTGTATCGACTAGAGAGCTTTTTGAATCTTTTGCTTCTTTTTTTTGTAGTTGTTTTTTTTCCACAAGTCGAACCACATGAAAAATAAAACTCCACTGCAACATCACTGTCTATGTAGGTCGGCAATATACTCCTGCTTCTTTCAACCCACTACATTCTCCTCGAACACTGTTTTATATAGTTGTGCACATCAACCTGCGGAGATGTTCACAACTTGGGTCAGATGAAGAGCTTCAAGTTCACTAACTTGTGTGGAAGAGAGAATTGTAGCAAGAAGCAAAGATGGATCATGAGTCTCGATTTGCACCAGCATCTCAATACCAGCATTGGAGAATAATCTTGGTGCATGTTTCGTGTTCTCATGGTGTGCATGACAGAAGTTGTTGAGTTGCCTCGACTCAAGCAACTGCCTCCCTCTGAATTCTTCCTTGTATTTGCAGTCAAGCTGGAAAAGCTGTGATGGCCAACATGCTCTGACGTGCCGATTATTGCAGATTTGTGAATTGATTATTGACCTTTTCTTGGGAATGTTGATGTGTTTTCTGTCAAGAAGCGATAATGTATGTAAAGGGTGTCCCTGATCAACTTCACTGTGCTACTCAACCGCTGCTGCCTCCAAGCCTGACAAACGCATTTCCCTTTGTTGTCAGTTCCTGTGTCCTCCATAATCTCGGAGTTTGAACGAATTGTCATCGAGCTCGAAAGCAACTGTTGGAGTTCGTTTTCAACCGTATAACGATGAGAAGAAGAAAAAGTCTTAAGCCAGTAAATGTCACATCTAAGTGCCACCTCTTTGCGTTCTAGATTTCACAGAACATACCCTTGAATTTGCAGCACATGGTCCAATGCATCACAAAAAACAGTGGTACAGCAACATAGCGAACAATCTGTCCACCTTCATCGTGTGTAAGACATCAAGCCTGCTCCTGTTGCAGTGTTCTACGGTTTCTGAGGTCGAGTGAAGACTGAACAAAACTAATCTTGATGCAATGTGTGGCCTAGAGCTGCCTTGTCTCTATTACTCATCTCCACCCGCTTCAGTCCATTCCATTGAAACCCAAACTCCAACTTGATTTAGACTCCTGCTTGTTCGAATAACTCTTCCCCATAAAGTTGGTATGTTAAGTCACAGATTCTCCCATGAATGCTTTCTTCGACTTTTCGATTCAAAGCAGAGTGAGGTGAGGTGCTAAGAGATGAACGAATTAGTCTTTTATTTCCACCTGCTGAGGTCATTGCAACCTTGCAAGATGAGAATGGCTTGTTAGCAATCGAAACCCTCCTAAACCAACTGCTGAGATGCTTCTTGTGCACCATAACCTGAAATTAAGCAACTCCTCCATTCGCAATATTTCAACACCTGGAACGAATTCCACCTCATACAACGAAGCCCTTCGGACAAGATCCACCGTTTTGATCCCACTTCTCCTCGACACAAGGCTTGCCAGAACCAAAGCTATGTGTGGAGACACTTGGAACTCACTTCGATCCATACTTTCTGCCAACATGAATTTATCACCAGGAAATAATGCAAACAAATGAAGTTATGACACTAAATGAATTTCACGTCATTTCTAGCGGAAATCTCTGCGTTGCATTGAACTCAACTCTGAACAGTGCGCAACTGTCTCGTATACTGAACAGTGACAACCAATCTGCGCCATAGAGGGACCAAACTGTTTATGTAGGTGTGATCAGCCAGGTTTTTAGGGTTTGCGAAACCGTGAGAACCCTCTAGAGAGTTTCGTGCGGACTTTCCATGCAACTATCGGAATATGTGACAATTTTTCACGTATTGGAAACTATGGGGAGCCGCAAAAGAGGATGATGGTCACAAAAAAAACACTTTCAAAAAATGTTGTATCCAACAGGATTGAAGAGTGTAATCAATTAAGTAGAGAACATGTGAATTGTTTAAAGAAGTATGAAGAAGGGCAATCTCTTTGGTGGAGACTAAGAATTAGATTATTTAAAGAGGGTTAGGAACGTCATTATGTGCTATGCACTATGCACACGTGCTTATCAAAAATGACTTTTTTGTAAAATCACTAAGTTAATATATAGATGATTTTAAAATAAAATTACAATAATTATTCTAAGTCATCTATATATTAAAATGAATTCTTAAAAAATAACTCATAAAATAATATGAAAATTTTTAAAGTATTTTTACCAAATATATTTGTGTGTGTATATATATATATATATATAAATACATATTATATATCAAATTATATAATCAAATATTATTATTAATAAAAATTATTATTATTATAGATAAAAAAGTATAGAAATTTTTATTATTTAAAAATATATTTTAAAGATTACCAACAAATTAAACAAAATATTATAAAAAGAAAAAAAATATTGCATGATCTTAATTGAATTGACTTTTCAAATACAGTTGATTTATTCTTATAATAAATTATATTTATTTACTGAATTTTTTCATATTCTACATCAATAGTATTATATTAAAAAAACATACAACACTTTTATAAGTTAAATTAAATATAAAGAGAAAAAAATATTAACAAGAATACTTTAATATTATATATATATATATATATATATATATATACATCTACCATTTCAATACAACAATTTGTTTAAAAATTTCTTATTGGCAAACTTTTTGAGAATGGATAAACAAAAAATTTAAATCATTTATTCATTATGATATCATAAAATGTAACATAATAAATCAAAATCAGCTATATTGTATTTTAGATGATTTTATTTTGATATTTAATATTTAGAATTTAATATTTTGAGTAGTTTTTATAGCTACTTTTCTTAAACTATTTTATCACAAATTAAATTAAAATATGTTTTCTGATTTTTATATAGAATTCAAAAATGTGAAAAAAATTTAAATCAATAAATTCTTTAAATCATAAATAGTATAAAGTAAATTTTATGTAAATAAAAATAAAAAATTTAAATAGTATAAAACAAAAATATAAAGCAAATTCATTAGATTGTAAGAATATTTAAGTATTTATTGATATTAATAATATTCTTTATAGATTTTAATATTTATATTTGTCTATCAAAGGCAACATAATTTAAATAAAAAATCATCTTTATAGTAATTGTAGATGTAAAGATGACACAATTTCTCTAGATATAGAGATATTACAATCGTACTATTCTAATTTTTAATATCAAAAGAGTTTATTTGGAGAAAATCTTTGAATTGAAAATTTTAAAATTAAAATTACTTCCACTCAAAATAAAAATGATAAGAATAAAACTTAACAACTAATTCCATAAGCTTTCAAAACTTATTTTATGAAATTTAGTATTCTAATTTGCAAACACAATATCTTTTTTATTTTGAAATAGTAACAAATATTTTTGTAGTTCAAAATTCAATAAGATTTTTTATTCTATCAAAATTTATAAAAATAAAGATAAAATATAAATATAAAATTAAATTTACAAATAAATATATATAATAAGTATTTTTTAAATCATATAAATATCAACATTATTTTTATGTATATAGATTAAAATCAATTTTATTTTATTAAGCTATTAGGTGAAAAAAACTTATAATTATAATTTTTCTATCTACTAAAATTAACCAATCATATAAACAACTATCTTTTGCTACACTAATGAATAAGGTCTTGTGGTATGTGACAACATTTTTAATAT
Organism: Physcomitrellopsis africana; assembly: GCA_036785485.1. Lineage (NCBI taxonomy): Eukaryota > Viridiplantae > Streptophyta > Bryopsida > Funariales > Funariaceae > Physcomitrellopsis > Physcomitrellopsis africana. The sequence continues at coordinate 86,079 of JAWRVF010000606.1, read as the reverse complement.
TCTATTACTCAAAGTCTATCTTGTATATTCTATGTAACATACTTTTATTTTTAATTATTGAATCTTGCATATTTTATTGTAAAGAGTATTAATTAAACTTTTGCTACTACAATTAACTATAGTATTAAGATAAGTAGTTAAAAATACATATATTTACATGTTTAATAAATCAGTTTATTTTATTATTATTATTATTATTATTATTTCTTATCACATACATGTATGTATATTTATAATTTAATTGTTAAGTAGAACAAGCTAAAATAATAATGACTTTCTAAACAATCTAAAAAATCAAAATAATTTAATACATTGCTGTAAAAAAATCCAAATTATATGTATATAATTTTGTTACTTAAGTAGCATTACATAAAAGCTGAAATGCATATAAATTTATAATAAATTTAATATTTATTTATAAAATTTCAAAGATGAATAAATAGAAAAACCTTTATAATTTAATGTTTTATTATAAGTATATATTTTTTTAATTGTTAATATCTTAATATAAATTTAATATTTATCTTGTTAGAATATATATATGATTGTTTCCAAACAGTTTAATTTTGAAACTCTAGTTATTTTTTTGAGTAATTATCATTTACACATACATAAATATAAAAAAATTTATAATTATTTTGTTGACTTCAATGTTATATCATTGTATGTTTATGTAATTTGAAAATTCATATACAATTTTAAACACCACAAACCACATGTCTTTCAACACACATGAATATTTTATTAATTAAAAATATTTTAGGGATTCATATCGTTTTTTATTTGTTGTTTTTTTATCACCATGTTTTCTTTAAAAAAAAGTTATAGAAAAAATATCATTGTTTCAAAAATTTATGGTAATTATTTTAGAACTATTCATAACTTCTATAAGTATGTGTTATATCACATGATTATTCTTTAAATATTTATTTATATAAAAAAGAAAAAAAAAAGAAAAAAAGAAAAAACTCCAAAAAATTATGAAATAAAATAAATTATTAATATTTGTTAAAACCACAAATAGTTAATCAAGAACTAAGTAGAAAACTAAACCACAAACTGTAAGATTTTTTTACAATTGTCAATTGTTTAGAAATCTCATACAATTGTTTAGCTCACAGCGATCCCACTATGTTGATTTGCTTCAAAGTCACACAACGCTTGGTATTAATCGTCGCCCTCCATTTATTAAATTCATGCACGACCCTTCAAGGACTTCACAAGCCCTACGTCTCGCGATCACAAGCTGATGTTGCGGCAATATTTACAGCAATGCCAATGGGAACATATGTATCAAAAGGATATCAACAGGATATAAACGTCAATTGCGCCGCACGATCCCCTCCACTCGGCTTTGAATCCACGGAGGCGTTGAGCGGCTGCGGATCTGCGCGTGGCGCCGCAGAGAGGACAGTGGATAGGGTCCTTGGCGCCGAACATCGACGGGGTATTGGCAACTGCATCAGAATCAGAATCCTGACCGGACAGGATCCCTCCTGCATTTGGCATCGACAAGAGAGAGAGAGAGAGTGTGTGCGCAAAACAGGGATCGCAAAAAAATGGATATATGAAAAATTATTTGAGAAATTAGTGCTGTAATTTTTTTATATGAACAGCTTTTAAATTTGTAATTTTTAAGGTACATTTCAAGCCAAAACGTATAAATAAAATAAATAGATTGCTTACTAATTCAATGAAGATAATTTTTATGAAAATTAGTTTAAATTTAGATTGTAATAAACTAATTTGCATAAATTTTTATAACAATACATGTACTTTAAACTTTATAAACAAGTACATGCTTAAGTAATTTTGAGTATGAATTCAGATGTAAGAAGACATTTAGTGTTTAAAATTTTCTAATATGTATATATTGTCACTTCATATTTATTGCTTATAAAAGAAAATGACATTAAGTTAAAAACAAACCAAATACTTAAAGTTTAAATTATGCCATATAAATGATTGCAACAACCACAAATGTTAAAGTTTTAATGCAACAAAATGTGAGTAAATAATAATTTTTTTTTAAAAAAATATTATCATTTTATGAATATAATAATTATCAATAGTTATAAATAAGTTTAATAACAAGTATTTGAATGTGCATTAAAAAAATCAATGTAATTAATTTTTAAATCACTTAATTAGATAAGTCATACATTAACATATATGTATATATATATATATATATATATATATTAAAAAATAACTATTTGAAATAAAATTATAGACATTTCCATTATGTTTTAATTAAATTACATACTTTGTTTTGATCTTATTGCTTCACAAAGACCACTATAATTGTATTTGGATTGATTACTAATTTGTTTTATACATGTTATTACGAAATAATTGCATTTGAAGTTGGTGTATTTCATGTATTAATTTTAAACTGAAGATAATATTACTTCACAAAGAAACAATTTTACAAAAAATTATATATTTTTCATATTATCAATTTTAAGTAATTCAATATTTAATACAACTAAATTGGGTAGAGATTTTACACTATAAATACATATATGTATACATATATTTATAAAAAAAAAAAAAAATCTTGTTAAGCTAGAAAAAAAAATACTTGTAACCTCTACATTTAACATATGAAGTTTTTAGAAAATCATGTAAATAATAGAAATTCATGATACACTATGTTTTAGAAAACCTCAAGCAAACAAAATAAACAGTAACTTCACAACCTTATCTGCCTACTATTTGATCTTTTAATATCTTACTCACTCTACAATAACAATTCAACATGGATTAAATTATTGTGGAGTTTGATACTTAAACTAAAGAGTAAAACAATTTTAATTCTACATAATATTTATATTTGTATTCTGGTCATGTACAGTTCCGTGTTTACTACATACTTCTTTTCTTTTTCTTTTTCCTTTGTATAAACACCTTAAATCCATGTATAGCATCCATTTGTATATTTTTGTCTTTAAATTGCATACATTCAACTAATACCATTGAAAAATGAATCTAATTTAATCTAAATCCTCTTTTTTTGTAATTAGATTTAGATTAACTGAGAATCATGTAATGGGCGATTCTTGCAACTAGCAACAAAAACAGATTATAAATATTCTTAATATAAATATAAACAAAATTCTTCATGCATAAACGTGTTGAATAATTGACACTGTTGCAGCTTTTCAGTATTATTTTCATATAACTGAAAACAAGAAGTTTCAACCTGTCAACGGAATCCAAGTGGACCAATCAAGTTGACAATATGCATGGCAACATGGTTGAAAAACTGAAAACCATATCTATTTACACCTACAAACCTGTGCATATCATAAATATTCACACACATATATATATATATATATATATATATACCCAGCATCTTAAATTTGAATTCTTTCCCAGATTTAATCTTATTATTCCCTGAAGGGAATTCTGACTTTGGAAATCTAGTGCAGTGATGTGTTGGGTTTTGTGAGCCCCTAAAGTCTAGATTAACCAAAGACCTAGTTGTACAGACAAAAAAGCCTGTGATAGCCCTTGCTTCTACCCATTCTTCTTCCCCAGATTTGTAGCACCTGAGGAAGCTTCCAGATTTCATGCAGGTGTTCCCAAAACTAATCTTTCTTCATACAGCCCTCCATTCCATTGTGTTTGTGTGGAGTGTGTGTCAAAACCCACTTGGAAATTCAAAAAGGGACTTCTTGTTCAGTGGTGCAATTCAGAAGGTTTCTACGTTCCCTACTGCAATGAGAACCAAGTTCCCAAAGAGCGTTCTAAATTTCTTGTTTAAATTATTATTGTATAAAAGGAGAGAAGTTAGAAGTGATGTCACAAAAGTCAAGTTGTGAAAACATGGGGGTTTGGCTGGGGTCTTGGCCAGGTCTTGGACAATCACAATTGGCGGGTCCTGGAGTTATTCCGCAGCCGCCTGACCTTTGCTATCAATACCCTCATGGCACTGGGCTTCTCTTGCCTTTTTCTCTCCTTAAAAAAGAACTGGAATTGCAAAGGATCTCGCACCTTTGAAGATGACCCATGCAGAATACTTGCTTTGCCATCAATGCTCAATGGCCAAAGGCTGTATTAGTACTTTTTCCATTTTAATTATTCAAGCTGGATTGCCCTGCAACGCTTGCACTAGATAGTGGATTCTACATCAAACAACTGACACCCCATACATGCGTGAGGACAGATTGTACTATGAAATATTCATCTCAATATTTGTGATGAATAAAACTCAAACCTTATTGGATGAATGAGCATCATGACCTGGAGGTCAAAAGTTGGAGGTGGATGTTCAAACATGAAATACAGACACATCCACGGACACACCAAGACGGTGCCAAAAGAGGCTATGTCTAGGCTTTGACCCTGCATGCTGCCTTGCTGGCTGCATCTTCATCCAATTCATTAACACATAAGTTCCATCTCCTTCTCATTCACACATAATCCACATATATATATATATATATAAAAGTGCAACTTACTGGCCCTCCGAGTTGTGTCTGTTTGCATGTACAATTCCACGCCACACGATGCGGGGTCACTAGAAATCCCTGCCAGATCCCTTTTCCATTCTTGCTTTGTTTTGTAGCTAAAGTATCATTAGAAGCACCAGTCTCATTAGTGGTGACCTCTGGCGCCCGCTACGCTTTTAATGGCCACGAGAGAATATTCTTATTTGAGGGGCACAACCAGGGTGGACAGCTGGTTTTGGATATTGTTCATTCATCGGCCTGATTCTGGATTCCTCCTCTTTTTCATCCAACTGAACTGGAACTTGTACTTCCCCCTTGGTTGTCATCCATCCGTTGTGGTTGTGATGGTTGCATTGACCTCGCTAATTGTATCTCCTCATCCCCCGGAGTAGGAACAGAAAACAAAGACTCTTGCACCGTCAGCACTTGTCAGGATCTGCAAGGGGGATGCCGCTGGGACTGATTAGTATAACGGAAAAGAATACGATAAACAGAAAAAATAGTCTATGATGGCCTTTTCCACTACTTTCAAGTTTTTTCCCTTTTACTGGCGGAGGTGCATGGAAGGCATGACGTTCTTATTTATTTATTTGGTATTTTGTTGCTGGTTTAGCTTCAAGTAGAGACCAGTTTTATTACAGGAGGTATTTGGCGGTTGTGGTGATCCACTTTATTGTGGATGCCTTGTTGGTGATCAGATTTGTTTAACTCTATATTTCAAGTATGATGGATATTGTAGTTATTGCAATGCAAAATAGTGTATCATCTCATGTTTTATTCTCCTTTTCGTCTTTACATTATTTCAAAACCACTTTGATGGGATGGGTGCTGAGTTTGTACAAAGTAAAAATTGGATTACACCACCTGATGGATGATTGTCATTAAGTGACATTTGGACATAGAATTCTACCCCTATTGTTGTGTCCTAACTTTGGGCATGCTTGGGATCAAGGTGTGGGGACAACTCCATCATTACCTATATCACTTTCCTTATCTATGGTAACTGACATGATTTTATTTTATTTTATTTATTATTTGAAACATAGTATCCTCTCCTATGTTCATTATCATTGGGCTAATAATGCAATAAAGCAAGCAAATTGACCAAATGCTTTTGGGACCTTTCAATGTATTGAATTAGACAAATCTCCTTTGTAAATGTCCAACCATAGAACATTCTTCTCTTGTAGGAGTTGAACAATCTTTTGTCTTTTTTCTTCTAATATATTGTATAATTCTTTTAGTGCTATTAGAACAAAAGTCACTAATTTCTTTTGCAAAAAAATACATGTGAATTTTTTTTTTCTATTAGATAATATTAAAATTAGATATTTACAGATGCATGACATATTATAATTCAAAAAAATGAAGGGATCTTATTACAATCCTTTACACAATTATTTCACCTATAACAATAATTTAAAAGAAAATTAAATATATATTTTTAAATATTTTAAATTAATTAATTGATATATAGATTAATTTATATTTTTGAGGATTTATCTTGTATCTACAAAAATAATATATATATATATATATATATATTCATTGTTTTTTATATTTTAAAATCTAACTTAATCATACTAGCATCTTTTATAGTAAACATTTCTTGTAACTTCAATTACATTTTAAGAGAGAGTTATATTAAGTATTATCTTTATACAAGGAATTACATTAAGTCTTTTTAAATATGTGATTGTTGCTAATAGTTTTGGTTTGATGGATTTGGATTTTGCAGTATCTTTGTTTGTCTTCATATCTTAGATTTTATCAAGTGTGTGGATAAATATTCTTTCATTGATACATATAAATTTCAAGGTGAAGTACATGCTATTTTAGAATTTCTACTCAACTAATGACATCCATATGATTTTATTGTATGTAATTAAAAAATATTTTTTAGACTATCTATGGCCTAAATTACAAGAGCAAATGACAAAAGAAGATAGCGTATAATTTATAAGGCTAAAAAAAGAATAGAAGAAAAAAATAGCTTTTAAATTCTAGATCTAAATTAAATCATAATAAATTATTATTTAATTTAAAAAATAAAAAATATAAAAAAATAATAATTAGTAATTTTAAATTATAAAAAATTATATATATATATATATATATATATATTAGAAGCATATTATATATTTTGAGAGATTTTGACTAATTTTATAATATTCAAATATTATTATTATTATTATTATTATTATTACTATTAATTATTAATCTATTATATTAATTTTTATTATTAGATATGATATTTTAAAGAATAAATATTCTATAATATTAAATTATACCAATTTATATATATATATATATATATATATAGATGAATACATCACTATATTTTTATTCCAAGCTATATTTGTAGCACATTACATTACTAGATTGTATCACCACTATATAATGCAATTAATTATATAATTGAATATCTTTAATAAATAAATGCTATTTTTTTTGTAATTATATATCAATATTGTAAAAACTCAATTATTAAAATATAAATTTTTTGACAATAATTATTTGGTAATATGTTCAAATCTTAATAAATGCTGATACAATATAAGAAGATCTTTTGCTGTGGAGTCAAAAAAACATGCAAGGGTACCGAGACTATAAAAATAATTAGGAGCATTTAAAGATATACTTTAAAGTATGTTAGAGCTACTATATATATATATATATATATATACACTTATATTTGACTTAAGTTATATTACATATTATATTTTGGTATTTTTTATAATAATAAATTAATTTTTATCTAAAATATTTGATAAAAGATCACATCAAATTAAACTTAGTTGTAAAGAATATGATTTATTTTAAGACCATTTCTATTTTTAAAATTTTAATATTAAAATAGTTTATCCCTAACTTCTTCTAATTAAATATTACATGTATATTAATAATGATTTTAGAGCTAACTAAAATAAATAAATTTCCATCTATAAAAAAAAAGTTTTCTACTTTGACTTTGAATGTTAATACTTCTTTATTTGGATTTGGAAACAAATTTTTTTTATATGTAAAAAAATAATATAGTCCAAATTTTATAAAATAATTTAATATCAAATTTAAACTAGATTTAGGTAGTTTTTATTTTTATTTTTTATTTTTTAAATTTAAATTATTTTCAAATTTTTTTTTATTCCAAGAACTTAGTATATTTATTAGAATAGATTCTAAATTAATATATTTTTTTGGTTTTTAAAATTTACACTAATTTAAATATTGATTAAAAATTTAAAAGACCTTGTTTTTATTACTGTATATCTTTAAACAACAACATAAAAGATTTTAGGTCATTTTACAAATATTTTTATTAAAATTTAAATTTTAATGTAATTATTTTATAAACTTAGATATTCTATATAATATATTGGAAATTAGAAAAACTTGTTGCTATTTAAAGACTATTAGAGTTTAATAGAGGGCCATTGCATAAGATTGTTAATTTTAATTTAGTATTCAAAGAAGGAATAATATATTTAGATTATTTCAAATATTAAAATAATAATTCAAATTTATTTTTTAGCAAAAAAGTATTACTTTAAATATATATATATATATATATATATATTTTTTAATAGATTCTACAAATAAATATTTACTGTATTGCTTCTATTCTTGTCAATTTTTTTATTACATCTTAATTATATAATGTGAAGTAATACAAGAAACTAGTATAATAACCATAGTCATTTGCATATAATTTTTGTATAGAAACAAATCAATTGATTAAAAGTTTTTTTTTTAGTTTTTATATAGATTTAATTTAATTATTTGGTATAGAAGAATAGTGTATTTTTCAAGAAATTGGCATAAATATAATTACATATGGTGTATAAATTTAATATTTCTATTATTTCTATTAATATTTTTAATATTTTAGAAAAGAAGAAAAAAGACAAAATTTTCTCCTATTTTAATATACATATTATCCAATGATTGTCAAAATAATTTTTATGAAAATATAAAACATAATAGAATTTTAAGATAATAAATTTAAAACAAAGTTTTAGATGACAAAATTGTAAGAGATTTTAGCATGGAAATAATTTAAGTTTTAATTTAAATGGAAATAATTTAAGTTTTAATATAAAAATGAATCTATTGTTAAAGTCAAATATATCTTTTTTAAAAATCTTATAAAATTTAAGAGAATAAAAACTATTTTAAAGTCTACTTAGACTTATTTTTAATATAAAGCTAAAAAAGATTATATATATATATATATATATACATATATGTATATATAGATCAGAAATATATAGAATAATTATGAAATATGTTTCTTTAAAGTAGGTGTCTATAGATTATAGGGCAAAGTAATAACTTCTAAAAGAATAAGAATTTATTTTTCCTTTTATATTCTTTTTAATGTTTCTTTTAAGTATTTTTTACAATTAGAAGTAATGTTTGATAATTAATCTGTCTTATAAAGATGAAATTTGTATTATTCTATTGATTTTTTTTTAATACAAAAAAGTGATATATCCAATACATTAATAGATTGTAAGAAATACAATTGACTTTTTAATTCTTTAAATCCAAAGATCAAGCTAAAAGTACTTAAGAGCATGGGGTAACTATTAAAATAAACTTGTTTATACTTTCATCTATAATTATACTATTCTAAGATATTCTAAAGTTCTATTTAATTATTTTGTCATTTTTAGAACCAAGTGCATGTTGTGCTATCCATAAGTTAGTCCATCTCTTGAGAAGAGAAGATTCATATTGTTGATATTTTATTAACTTTTATTGACAAATTTCTAATAAATTTGTCCATATTAGATGAGACTTTTTAAATCAAGCTTTTAATTTAGAATGTACACCATAATTTATTTTTAAAAATAATTTGTTTTTGAATCCAAATAGTCTATAAATAGAAGCTATTTAACAATAATCAAATCTTACAAAAATATTTGAATCTAAAAAGAAGAGTTGTAGGAAAAATAACTTGTTGCTAAGTGAAGGATTTTTAAGGATCTCAATTCTAAGAATTGAATGTTAATTTATATAAAAGAAAGGTGGTCCAATTTTAGATGTAATAGGCTTGATGACAATCTCAAAATTAATAAAGAATGAATTTAGGCATTTGAGATTGACACATAGCACAATGAATATTAATGTTAGGGTTGATTTTTCTCCTCTAAGTATTAATTGCTACATCTTTTTGCAATATAAGCCAAATGAACATAGCTTCTTTATGAAAATGGAGGTTGGACGAAGTAGCTTTCTAATTAAATTAAAAGTCTTAACCAAGGAGAGTATTCCATTTGCATGCCAATAAATTATTAGTAGAGTTATTACTTTAAAATAATTTTTTGTCAAGTTTGGCAAAATATGTCATGAATTCATTTCTAGTAACCTAGGAATATGATAGAGGATTAAAGGTCAATTCACTAATTGGACCATAGAAGAAATCAATACCAAGAGCTTCTTTTTTTGTTGGTTTTCTTTTTCGAACAACTCTAATAATTGTAAAAAAACCTGTCATTTAATGCTTATTGTCTTCTAAGTCTTGTTCAAACAAGATTTTTTCATCATAGTGAAAAGTTCTAGTTTGAATGCTTACTTGAAAAAAATCTACTTTAATAGGATGATGTAATACAAATTGTTTGTTTTTTTTAGCACCAATATATTTCTAAAAAAGTTAAAATATTACTTCAAGAAGGTGATCTAATTCTAATTTATATAATCTAATCCAATTATTGGACTTATGAAAGACATTATTATATTGAAGTATGTATTTTCAAGAGATTATAAAATAAATGTGAAAGAAATTCCAAATTGAATTATAAAGTAATAATATGTAATATGTGGATATTACTTCTTTTCTAGTGTGAGGAATCATTGGTCCTTTAAAGAGATTTTTGACTCAATAAAGATTGTTTTAGTCGAGAACTGCAGCTTGATGGAATTAACATTTTAAAAAAAATTGAAGATCCTACCATAATAAGCAATTCAACACATTGTGAAAAAAAAATGAGGATTGAGCTAAAAAGAACTTTGGCATATGTGTCCAAACTTTTTTAATTTTCTTCCATGTTTTTGACTAAGTATTTCATTTATGATTTGAGATGAGTAACTAAACAAATGTGATATCTAAGTTCCATCAATAGTAGGTTTAGTATTTATTAGTCAAAATCTAAGAAATTATTGAATATTTGCTTGATCCAATTGAAGTGCCATTAACATCCATTTAAACAAGAGTATTTTAGTAGCTTCTTTTAAATCAATGATTCTAAGACCACCTTCTTTACAATTCTTATAACAAATAGCCCATGCTACTATAGACCGTTGTTGGGGTAGAGAGAATTTGCCTTAAGAAAGCGCTGGGCTTCTAGCTGTCACTAATTTCTCAATCAAGCTTCAAAAATGAGAAAAATTCAAATTATATATATATATACTTTTCCCTTTTGAGAAATTACATCAAATACATAAGCCCCAAGTAACTAACAACATCCAAAGTGTGATAAAATCCTCTAAAACCTTATATATCTTTATGTGGAAATTTTTCCAAACTTCAACATCTCATATCTCCTGATCCGACCGTCCAAACATGGTAAAATTTTACATGAAGTACTGATGGATTCTCATCAACCTCTACAACAATTTTCAACTGCAAATTCATTGCGGATCTTGAGATATCTTGAAAACCCTAACAGTCGCTTCAAACCCTTGTCTTTATACACCCGCATACAAATTTCTTCATATCTCACAAACTATAAGCTCAAATTCCATGAAATTTGTATGTATAGCTTTTTAACACAAAATGTCACATTCTCCAAGAAGTTTGAGCCAAAATTTCGTCTGAAAACTCAAGTTATGGCTCAAAGCATAACTATTAACAACACGGTGTGCTTACTGCCTTGGAATTGGATGCGCTGTCTTCAACTCTTCATATCTCCTTTGTCTAAACTCAAAACTTAAGAATTCCTTCGTAATAGACGTAGATCTTGAAATCACCTTTCCAACCGCACCGTCCGATCTCCAAAAGCCTCCGTACAACTCCGCAAAATCCCAAAAGAGTGACAGTATGTATGAAATCCACTCTTTAACTTTGAACAAGTATAACTTCTTCACCCTAACTCCAAATCGCCTAAAATTTCCTCTCAAACTATACCCAAAACCCTAAACTTTACAACCCTACCTCTGAAATTGCAAATCCCCTTTTTGAAGTCGCCGAAAACCCTTGTTAAGGTCGCGGGCAGCCTCCTCAAAGCCCATTGGGCATGGTATTCGACCAATAGGGATGAAGTTCCCTATTCCTTGCCTTCATCCGACCATGGCTTGATTTCATCCCTCCCAATTAGCCTCTTACTAGCTTAAATTTTCATCCTTAAGTCCCCACCTTCTCTCAAGGCTTCATACTAAACATTTAGATCTTATAATTTTTAAATACCATAACTAAATAGGTAAAATAAAATAAAATAAAGTTTCTTCTATCAACCATTTTTAATTTAACTTACTAACCATTCTAACACATATCTAAATCTATAAACATATTAGGCATTTTGAGTGGACTTTACATACTGTAAGCAATTATAGTACGACACCGTGTTAAGAAAATATTATTTCTTTACAAAAAGTTTTAAACCATAGATTGAATTATTTAAATAGCCTTCATACATCTAATCTATATGATTTTTTAAAAAATATAATAAAGAAAATAAATTATTATTCACAATGATGGCTCTATCTATTACATTGATTTTAATAGAGCACCAATAGTCTAATTTTTATACCATTCTATTAATAAAAAATTAATTGATATCCTAAATATTTAAAAAAATACTAAAAAATATTCTAAGGAATTTATTAATATTTATATTAGATGTCTATATCCATTCAAATTGATTTATCTATTTTTATTTATTATATTTTTTTAATTTCTAATTTGTAACAAATTTTTTTCAATTAATTTCTAAGCCTAAAATTGATGTAAATTGCTTGATAATTTTTATAAGATAGCAAACATTGTTATGTTGTAATATAATTATAAGATGAAAGAATAAAAAAAAATCTATATTATAGAGGAGTTTAATTGAAGACTTAATAACAAAATTATTTTAAAAAACATAAATAAAAGATGGAAAGATAGTTATTTTTTTTTTTTTAGTATTAATGCTGTCTTTTATTAAAAAAATACTTTTACTTACTTTGTAGGACCATAAACAAGACAAAACAAGGTAGATTGACAAAATAAATACTATAAGCATCTTAAGATCAAAATAAAGGATAATTTTTAGCAAAAATTATCTAAAAATATTTTAGGTTCATATCCAAAGCACACTAATTATAAACTAAGATTGAAACCAAACTCTAAGGCACAAAATCATGTACCTATAGTAGATGGAACATTCTTTTGTTGATCAAAGAGTAGAATTGGAAAGCAGACTTGATAAGATTTCTTTGAAGATTGGTTTTGAGATTTTAAAGTTTGTAATGATTTTATTAATGCTATGCAAAGTCAAGATTTTATTTAGATGACTCTAGTTGTTGAAAAATAAAATAAATTTATATTTTGGAGAATTTTGTGAGTTTTGTGAATTTATGAATATAATTATTTGAATTATATATTGTGAATTTGAGCTTAATCAAATAATTAGATCAGATTCAATTAGAATTTTTTGAAGATTTTGTAAAATATTTTAAAGATTCTTTAAGATTTATTTATAATTTCTTTATGATTTTTGAAGATTTTTTGAAAATCTTTTTAGGATTTCTTTTAGATCCTTTATGATTTCTTTAAATTTTTTTTAGGATTATTTTAGTATTTAATTAAGATTTGATTAATATGGCTAAGTTTAATCATTTGACAATATGAATCAATGAAGTCAAGTTTTTTTAAGACTTTAAATTTAAATTCCTAAGATTTTATCATAAGCTTTAAAAAAAAAAAAATTTTTAAAAGGAAAAGTAATTTTTTTGATATTTTAGTCCAATTTATAGTTTCTTGGATAACCAATATGTTATCTAAGATAAATATTTAAAGAACAATTGACTATTTGTAGCAATGTAGTCCAGCCCAACAAGTTCATAAAATAAAGGATAAATGTAGATGGAAAGTATGTATTTGTATTAACTAGAAATAGGTAGAAAGAATGCTTTTGGAGACCACTAAGTATAGAAAGAGTGGCTGTGAGTGAGATATCATATTTTGAGCTAGTACATGAATAAAAACTCAGAGCCTACTATATACTTGATTTATATCTTATGTGTAAGAGATGAAATATTATTAGTATCAAGCTTGTTAAGATGAGCATAGTATTTGTTCTTAAAGTAATGCGAGAGAAGTTCTCTAATAGAGAAGGATTTGTGCATTATTACTTGTCCAAATATCCTCTTTTATTTGGCAATGGCTCCTTACAAGTCATACTAGAGATATATGAGAATGAATACGATTTGATCAAGATGAATGCGATTTGATTAAGATGAATTACATCTATGAGAATTGATTAGAATCTTTATTAGATAATCTTAATAAAGATTTTTTATAAAATATTGAATAAAATTATTAATTTCCAATTACATAATATTGTCCTATTATCACCTTTGTGTAAGAAGGCAATATGCCCTTTGACAATGTTATAGAAGAATCAATCATTAGTTAATGTTTTGTTGATCATATAAGTAAAAGATATTCATTTTGAATTTAAAAGATTTAGATTTGGATTTTTAAAGATGAATAATAAATTTGATTAGAAGGTGATAAGAGAGTACACTATCATCTCATATTTGGTACTCATAAATTTGATTTTCTTAGAAAAAAAGAGAGCTTAAATAAAACTTGTTTAAACTTGTAAAGATCCTTACACCTTCTCTTTTATTATTACAAAAATATTTTAATAAATATTTATGTTTAAAGGCATTAACTAATAAAAAATAAAAGTTGAAATAATTTTAAGAATTCTCCTTATTCTTAAATGATAGTCTACTACAAAAAGACAATTTGTCTCTCACTCTTTCAACCATATTCTAGTCTCTACTAAAAATAAATCAAATATTAGAAGATAGTGTATTTGCTAAATCTTCCTATAATTGACATCTATCTTATCTTTTGTTTTGGTGCATATATGTTTATTATTCTAATAGACTATCTAAGGATATTCTTAAGCATGATCTAAACTATATTTAATATATATCAGAATCAAGGCTAAGAGATCTTCAATCTTAACAATACAATTCTTGTGGCTTAACTTGAGCCTTCTATTCTTGTTCTTATGCCTTGTAGTCACTTTTTGTTTGTAATATAAAATAAACCTCTTTTATTTTAATTCTTTGAATTTTTAAAGTCTTGTTCTTCTTAAATAGAGTGTGTATAATAATTTGTTAAGATTGACATAACATAATGTTAGAGCTTGGTCTTATTAGATAGAGAGTAGATTATCTCTCTTCTTAGAAGTACCATAGTACTCTAGAGATTGCAGATTACCTTCTACACCAATGTTGTACTTGATTTTATATATTTTTTTCTTTTAATTTTATTTCTATAGAAAGAAGTGAAGAGTTTAATATGGCAGATGCCAAAGAAGTCAAATTGAATTTAATTACAAATATTCTTGAAGCATTGAGAGTTAAGACAAAGATCTTGTTTAAACAAAATAAAGAACTTTATATGACCATATATAATGATTAAAGAACAAACTATCTCAACCACTACGACAAGTCATCTTATGAACTCCATCACTAAGATCTATTTTATTAGAAGATATATGCATTTGAAATAATAATTCAATGTCAATAATAAAAAAACTAAAAATTAGCTTCAAAAAAAAGTTTGATAGAACTTATTTTGTGGTTGTATAAGTCAAATATAATTTATTGCTTTATTTCAACTTCATTGGTATTTTACAAAAATTTCTCATGTTGGTTTAGTTGAAACCTTACTCTTAAGTTAAGTTTTATCTTCGTTTGCTCCATTATTTGAAAAAAATTCTTTTATATTACATAACTTTGAAATTTTTTTGGTGGCATTTACAAAAGCATTTGGAATATATGATAAGGTTTGTTTTGCCACAATTAAAATCTAAATTCTTTGACAAAGAATATGTTTTGTATATTTTTATATTTCAAAATTTTAACAATTAGCATATGATATTATTTGGAATGAAGATGCATTGATAAAGTAATTTTATTAGAGATTACAAGACAATATCAAAGATCTATTATTATCTACAATTGATCTTCAAACTCTTAATGAAGCTATTAGTGAAGTTTGTAAAGTGCAATAATTGGCTATTTCAACAAAGACAAGATAAATATCTATTACTTGTACTACAACTTTATACCAATTACTTGACATCTTTGACATCTTTCAATTTTAATAAATATTTAAAAGTAGAAGATATACAAATTGATGTGATTCACTTCAAATTCTTTTTTGAGCAAAAAAAAAAAAAAAAAAAATTGAAAAGAAAATAATATTGTATGGAGTGATTTTCAATCTGAAAATACATTAGATATTTGACTGTAGAGAATTTACTTGTAACTTATTGATAAGACTCTAATAAGTCATTTGCCCTTAATAAAAAAGACAAATAATATAATAATAATATAAAAAAATATTACACTAATAAAATATTCTTACATTTAAGTAGGTTTATATATAAAGTCCTACAAAGACATATAAAAAATCTTTAATGCTCTTTTCTTTATAAAATCACAACTAACTAATTATTGATAAGTTAGATTGTCAATAACTTTAAAAAAAAATCCATAATCTCTTTTTAAAACCTCATCTTTATATCAAAATTTTATTATAGCTCCATATATCTATTTTTCCACCTCCATAAAATTTGAGTTCTTAAAAATCCCTTTAGTTTGTTCAAAATGCTCAAATTGCAGCAAAATTCTTCAATAACTTATTCATCTATAAAGATTGATTTCTTCTAAAATTTTGTAGTTCAATAACTTTTGATCCAGCCATTTAGTTTTTATTAAATTTTTCCAAAATATAAGTAATATCCTTAAGCTTTATTACAAAATTTTTCAACTATAGATTCACTTTTGATCGTTTGATACCTTAAAAATCCAAGTAAGGGCTTAAAACCCAAGTTTATTGATATCCAAATTTTCTTTTTACACTAAAATTTCTTTTTAATCTTTTTTCTAACAAGATTTACATAATATGTATTCTAAACACCAAATAAAAGAAGTAAACAAGATCTCAAGGATCACTAATGTCTAAAAAAGGTGATTTAAAATATATAAAATTTATTATTAATATAAAATCAATTTCAAAATTATTATTTAAAAAAAAGATTATATAGACTTTAATAATATCACGTTTAAAGGATCTCTTCTAAACTAATAACCTAACCACATTTTATAACCAATAAAAATACATCAATATGGCTTTCACTTAGTTGCATAGTAAATTGTATATTAAATATATATATATATATATATATATACAATATTTTCACATCATAGTTGAACCACAATATGACAACGGTCTGAATTTGTATTATAAAAAATCTGATCTTAAGACTAATAATTGTTATAAAAAGTACTGACATACATATCAAATGAAGAGTGCAACCACATCACCAAATGCTTTGCAAGAAAACAAGAGCGTTCAGCCACAATAAAAATTTTGTAGTTGAATTCTTCTACTCCACAAATATAAAAAGATCTTATATTATCATCTAATCTTTTTATTGCTTTACCATACCTAATATATTTGGATGCCTAAAAATTCAAAATCTTAGCTTTAGTAGATTCAAGATTCTCTACTTGCTTTATTGACTTAAAATTTTTAAAAATCCATAAAATTCTTATGATTAAGAAACCTAAGGCCATTTATATATAGATCATAGATGATCAATTTTTATTCTTTGGAGATGTTACTTTTGAATTTAATCTATTAGAAGTAATATTAAAAAAATCATTATAATTAAGACATATTTAATATCATTAGATCTCTATTTAACCTTATCATTTAAAAACTTTTTTAGCTTGAAAGATATAATCCTTGTATAGATTGTTGATCTTATAAATAATATTTCTTAGAATATCACAATGTGTTATTATTAAACCTGATAGAAAACGCCATATATCTTATAGATTTAAAATCATAAAGCCTCTTTTTATTGGAGCTAGAGCTTTTATGAAAGCAACCAAGAAGAATATTTATTTTGTTGTTTATACAACTCCAACATTTAAAGTGGCAAGTACTTTAACAACCTTTTCAAAAAAAAATATAAATTTTTATAATATATTTTAAAAAAAAACTTATAAATACCTAGTCAAAGTATCCTTCATACGATTAAATTATTGAAGTTGAAGATGAAGCTCAACCATCTTTTGGTCCAATTTATAACTTATTATAAAATAAAATTATAACATTGAAAGAATATATTGGTAAAAATATAATAAAGAGCTTTATTCAATATTCAAAATCTCTTATTAATGTACTTATATTCTTTGTAAAGAAAAAAGATGGATCTTTGCATATATGCATTGATTACCATGATCTCAACAAAGTGATGATAAAAAAATTGTTAACTTTTACTATTGATATTTAAGCTCTTTGTCTAATTGAATCAAGCTAAGATTTATATTAAAATCTTATAAGATCTATAGAACTTATAATCTAGTATGCATAAAAGAAGGAGACAAATAGAAGACTCTTTTTTATACAAGATATGGATATTTTAAGTACAATATTATACGTTTTGGCCTTACAAATGCACCAACTATTTTCCAACATTTTATGAATAATGTGTTTTGTAAATTCTTTAGTAATTTTGTTATATGTTTTTTAAATGACATCTTCATTAAATCTAAGATTCTAAAAGAGTATAAATAATATATTTTCTTTATCTTGAAAAGAATATAAGATACTAGACTATATACTAAATTAGAAAAATATATATTCTATAAGCTCCAAATAGATTTTTAAATTTTTTTATATCATGTCAAATGAAGATTTAATAATAAATCTGAAGAAGATTAAGATCATTAGCAACTAGACAACTCCAATATTGGTATGTGATGTCTAATGTTTTTTTTGGATTTATAAATTTTTATAAGATATTGATTAATAATTATCTTAAGATAGCTTCTTTGCTTATATATTTGATATGTAAGAATGAGCTCAAATAGAAATAAAAAATCAAGAAAGCCTTTGAATGCTTGAAGACAACATTCACCACAGTCCCTATCTTAATTCATTCAAATTTTTCTAAGCCATTTTTTTTTATAGAAACCAATGCTTTAGATTTTGTATTGGAAGTATTTTTATTGCAATCTAAAAGAGAATAGAAACTACATCTAATTGTACTTTACTTTAAAAGATTCTAAGATATAAAGATTAATTATAAGATCTATAATGAGAAACTTCTTCATATTGTGGATTCTTTCTAAGAATGGTGCTACTTGCTTGCAAGTGCTTCAATTCTAGTAATTATATATACAAATTACAAGAACCTTAAGTATTTTATGTCTTCTTGTATTTTAAATTATTGTCAAGCTTATTGGAGCATGTTTCTATCCTATTTCAATTTCATCACCATATATTGATCTAGAAAGCAACAAAGATCATCAAATATTTTATTAAAATAATCATAACTTACATTAAAAGAAAAAAAAGAGAGTATACAATCAATAATAGATAATAATATTAAAATATTAGAAATTTTATATTTGAGCAATTATTATATCAATTCCAATAGATTTTTTGTTTTTTGATCAAATTTATATAATCTCAACTACAAATCTTCTTATTTTTATATTAAATATTATTTTAATAATATCTACAATGATTCAAATAAATTTAAGTTTGAAGATAGTCTCTTCTACTTTAAAGAACATTTGTATATTCTAGAAGGGCTATTGCACATTTATATTTTTTAAATTTGTCATGATTTTTCAACTATAGGATATTTTGGATTTAACCAAATATTGGAACTTATTTTTGAAGATTTTTAATGTGGCCTCAAATATAGAAAATTATGAAGAAATTCATCCTCTCTTATAATACATATTCTAGATCAAAGAATCTTTAATATTACCTATATGGACTTCTTCAACTACTACTAATTTCAAAGCAACATCATTAATTATCAATAAGATAATTTGACATCTTACTTGTTTTTAGTCAAGTTTGACTACAACAACATGGTTCATGCATCTATTCAATAAACTCCATTTTACTTCAATTATAAATACTATCCAAAATTAGATACATCATTTGTTGATAGATCCAAAAATCCAATAGTAAATGATTTTACAAACCAAATAGCTGATATCCAAGCTACCTTAAAACCTCTACTAGAAGAAACTTAAGTACACTTCAAAGAATCAATTGACACATAGAAGAAGGAAAAAACTCTATTTCAAGTTAGAGATAAAATATGATTGCTTTAGCATAATATAAAGACTATTTGATCATTTGATAAGGTGAACTATTGAAGGTTGGAATTATTTTCTATTTAAAAATAAATTAATTTTATTATTGTCACAAACGCAAAATATAGACTAAAAGTCTAAATAAGAAGTTCAAGAAGAACTAGCAAGAATTAGGTTAATCAGATGAGTACAAGAATAATACTAGAGAGATGAGTTAGAATTCTAAGAGATGTGTTGTTGAGACTGAAGAACTCTTTAGCCACGATTCCAATATATACTCCTACCTAGGAAACTTCTCAAGCAACTTTCACCAACTAAGGAACTTATCAAGCAACTTCTACCAACTAGGAAGCTTCTCAAGCAATTTCTATCTATTTGGAAGATGTTAGAAGATTCTAGAAGGTTCTAGAGAGTTCTAAGTACGTTCTAGAATGTTCTAGAAGGTTCTAACAAGCATGTCCTTGACATCACCCCCTCCTCTAGCTTTGAGGTCTCTGAGAAGCTATTTGAGACGTATGCTCACAAACGCAAGAAATCAAAGATTTGGCGCATAGTCTTTGCAATATACTCTAGTTGTCGTTCACAAGGCAGATGATTCATGGGTCCTTGTAGCCATCGGTAATAACTAACACCTTCTACTTAAGACCATGCCTGAACTTCTATGTCTTCATTATGGAAGCGGCCTTAAAATATTGTTTTGCCACTACCTTCATGAGTTGGTTCAATTTCAAAGACAATCACGAGTAACCTGCTACTTGGTATTCTTTGACATCTTATTGGTTTTTCTAATTCTTCATCTTGAAGTCGATGTCGTGAGTTATTTGGTTGAGATGGCATTACTAGTACAGTATCCTCATTCTCACTAGCTATATCTAAATACACTTTGAAATTAGATATCTTGGTACTACAAGAAAGCAAAACACAACAAGTTATATTTCAATAAGATTTGGATCCTGCTTATATACATTTCTTTAGAGAAGGCTTTATCTTCATGTTTCATCAATGGCCAATTTTTGATTTATTAGGATATCATTAATGAAATTCTTGTTCCTTTTGCGGCGTATTTGTTATATTTTCTGTTGGCTCCCAAATTCGCTCATTTACATCATAGCCACGCCAATGAATTAAATACTCCAATTTCTTCCATCTCCATCGTGAATCAAGGACTTGTTCCACCTCATATTCCACATGGTTCTCGATTTCAACATAAGGTGGTGGTGGCTGTATCCGTCTTGATAAAGTTGATTCGCTATAAGCTTCTAAAAGAAAAACATAAAAGATTAGATGTATCTTCATGGATATAGATAGTTTTAACCAATAAGCCATCGGATTGATTTGCTCCTAAATGCATAATGGTCCCAACTTCCTATAATCCAACTTATTGTAAGGTCAAGTGGTCTTGATGTTTTGTCGCAAGAGCCAAACCTTATCTCCAATTTGAAAAGTTGTCTTTCTGCATGGAACAAAATGAACCATCTTCATGGTAGCACCTTCTAATAAATGACACCACTCTTGGAAAGAATCAACTATCACAAGCAGTTCCTTATTATAAATTTTATAATTGATTTTTGTTGTCAAAAACTTCCTTGAATAAAACGCAATCAGGTGAAGTTTATCATCCTTCTCCATCTGTGATAATACAACTCCTAGCACAAAGTCAGAAGCATCTGTTTCCAAATAGAAGGCCTTTATAAAGTCGGAATGTATTAAGATAGGAGTTGTCGTAAGTGCCAACTTTAATTCTTGAAAAGCCTCTTGTGCTTAAGTATTCCATTCGAGCTTGTCCTTTGATGTCAATCGTATTAATTGGGCTGCAATTTGTGAGTAGTTCTTCATGAAAATGTGATAGAAGTTGGCAAATCTAAGAAAATATTGCACATCCCGTACCGTCTTTGGTACGGTCCAATCCATTACTGCTTAAACCTTCTTCTGATCCATCAACAATCCTTCGTCCGAAATAATATAACTAAGAAGTTCCACCTTAGGTTAATGGAATACATATTTTTCTAAATTGGCATATAATCTCGCATCCCGAAGTTTTTGTAACACCAACTTCACATGACCCTCATATTCTTGAACATTCATGGAATAGATCAAAATATCATTGAAGTAACAAACAATAAATTTGTCCAAATATTCTAAAAAAACATCATTTATCAAATGTTGAAATATAGCTAGTGCATTGGTCAATCCGAAGGGCATGATATTATATTCAAAATGTCCATACCTCGTCCAAAATACTATCTTCCATTCATCTCCTATTTTTATTCGTACAAGATTGTAAGCTCCACGAAGATCTATTTTGGTATATATTTTGGCTTCATTCAGTTGCTCCAAGAGTCTGGATATAAGTGGTAATGGATATCGATTCTTCACAGTGATCTTGTTCAAGCCTTGATAATCCAAGTACATTCATAATGAGCCATCTTTCTTCTTCATAAAGAAGATAGATGTACATGTTGGAGATTTAGAATATCTAATGAAGTTCTTCACAAGATTCTCTTCAATGTAATCCTTTAATGTTGAGAGCTCGTCTTATGATAAATTTTAGATTGGGCCAAATGGTGGTTATGCTTCCTCTTAGAGATTTATAGCACAATCGTATGGTCGATGCTTTGGTAGCATGTCAGCATTCTTTTTTTCAAAGACACCCTTGAATTCTTCATATTGCTCCGGAATAACCAAAGTTGCAGTTGCATCTTCTCGAGCTGGGGTTGCAAAGATGACAAGAGGTGTATTATGCTTGGCTTCCTTCATAAAGGCCCTTGCACCTATAAACAAGCATTTGTTTCTAGATATTATCTTGGTAGGTTCTACCTTTAAGGATTTTGTTGGAAATGTCACTTTTTGCAACCTCCAATCTATCGATGGGTTATATTTATTAATCTAAAATAGCTCCAAAATGATTGGACATGAAAGGATCTTGATAATATTAAACACAATGTTACTTTCATGCTTTTCAAGACATACCTTCAACGGTTTAGTTTCATGAGTAACATTGCCAGAAGACAAAGATCGGCCGTCTATGACTTCTATATGGATAGGCTTTGGTTTCTTCACAAGAAGAAATTTGTAAAACTTGGCAAAATCTTCATCTAAAAAACAAGCAGATGCTCTTGAGTCTAGTAGAGCATCAATTTGCAGTTTTTGAATACCAAGAAATAAAGGTACCGTTGTCGGGGAAGAGAGAATTTGCCTTAAGAAAGCGCTGGGCTTCTAGCTGTCACTAATTTCTCAATCAAGCTTCAAAAATGAGGAAAACTCAAAGTTTATATATATATATATATTTTTCCTTTTTGAGAAATTACATCAAATACATAAGCCTCAAGTAACTAACAACATCCAAAGTGTGATAAAATCCTCTAAAACCTTATATATCTTTATGTGGAAATTTTTCCAAACTTCAACATCTCATATCTCCTGATCCGACCGTCCAAACATGATAAAATTTTACATGAAGTACTGATGAATTCTTATCAACCTCTACAACAATTTTCAACTGCAAATTCATTGCGGATCTTGAGATATCTTGAAAACCCTAACAATCGCTTCAAACCCTTGTCTTTATACACCCGCATACAAATTTCTTCATATCTCACAAACTATAAGCTCAAATTCCATGAAATTTATATGTATAGCTTTTTAACACAAAATTTCACATTCTCCAAGAAGTTTGAGCCAAAATTTCGTCTCAAAACTCAAGTTATGGCTCAAAGCATAACTATTAACAACACGGTGTGCTTACTGCCTTGGAATTGGATGCGCTGTCTTCAACTCTTCATATCTCCTTTGTCTAAACTCAAAACTTAAGAATTCCTTCGTAATAGACGTAGATCTTGAAATCACCTTTCCAACCGCACCGTCCGATCTCCAAAAGCCTCCGTACAACTCCGCAAAATCCCAAAAGAGTGACAATATGTATGAACTCCACTCTTTAACTTTGAACAAGTATAACTTCTTCACCCTAACTCCAAGTCGCCTAAAATTTCTTCTCAAACTATACCCAAAATCCTAAACTTTACAACCTTATCTCTAAAATTGCAAATCCTCTCTTTGAAGTTGCCGAAAACCCCCTATTTAGGTCGCGGGCAGCCTCCTCAAAGCCCATTGGGCATGGTATTCGACCAATAGGGATGAAGTTCCCTATTCCTTGCCTTCATCCGACCATGGCTTGATTTCATCCCTCCCAGTTAGCCTCTTACTAGCTTAAATTTTCATTCTTAAGTCCCCACCTTCTCTCAAGGCTTCATACTAAACATTTAGATCTTATAATTTTTAAATACCATAGCTAAAATAAGTAAAATAAAATAAAATAAAGTTTCTTCTATCAATCATTTTTAATTTAACTTACTAACCATTCTAACACACATCTAGATTCATAAACATATAATATATTTTAACTAATTTTTACATACTGTAAGTAATTACAGTACGACACCGTAAAACAATGAGAAGGTTGAGCTAAGAAAAAATGACCTTGATTAATTTGGGATGTTGAGATGTCCAGCCGCACGATCCCTATAATAATTGGGTGTCCTTATTTTCCTGCACGCTCATGCTCTTGAGTCTTGTTATTCGCGACGTCCGTTTTCTAAGACAATTAATAGCTTTATGGCCTGCCTCTCTACAATATAAGTACAAGTTTTGCTCAAATCGTTGCTTCTTTTCTTGAGTTGTGAGAGGCTTGAAACATATCGTATTGATTTATATGTCTTTTATTTCAGATTGAGCTTCCACACTCTTGATAGGAACAGCCGAGTAGAATTGGTTTCTTCATGGATATCGTGTAGCTCTAGAATAATGGCCTTGATGTTGCTGAAAAAGCCGATTGTCACACTTCACCGCTTGGCTGATTGCATCGTTGAATGTTTGAGGGTCGGATAGAGATAGCAATAAATCCTTCACGTTGTCGTATGACGTGGTCTTCTATCTGGGAATACAGTGGATACTTGGCTATGGAGAGTTTATTTGAAATTTGTTGACAAAATCCAACAGGTGATTTGTCCTCAATAAAAAGGACAAATAATACAAAAATCTCACAAAAGAGAAGTTATATATGTAAAACCTCTTGTATTCAAATAAAATTGTACAAAAAATGTTCAAATTTCCACAAAAACCCTTCAAAACTTTATTCACCCGTAAGGACTTATTTCTTGTTGAACTTTAGAGTCCAATAACTCTTGATTTAACTATTTAGTTTTTATAAAATTTAATTTAGAGTATTGATAATCTTCTTAAGCTTCACCACAAGAAAGAATCAACCAAAAATTTGTTTCCAATCGTCTGTTATCTCAAAATCCCTAGCAGGTGCTTAAAATCCTAGCTCAGAGACACCAGAGCACTATTTTCTTTATATCTTACAAAAACAAAATCCTAATGCCACAAAATTTTTGCACATAATCTTGTGGCATAAACATATACACTTTTGAAAATTTTGAGCCAAAAATATATCAAATTGCATAAGATGTAGCTCAAAATGTAATCACTATGTAAGTGGGTCATTTACTCCCCTTAAGTCTGTAAGCACTGACTTCAACTCCCAATATCTCCTTCATTGTAGCTTAGATTTTATCAAACTATACATGAAAAGTTTAGCTGTGAAAGTGTTCTCTCCAACCTTAGTTGCTGATCCTTGATTGCCTTGTGTATGCGCGAGTTATACTCAAAAGAGTGACAGTAGGTCCAAAATCAACACCTTAACTTTGGGCGTCTATAACTTCTTCATAAAAAGTGCAAATCACACAAAATTTGCACCTAAACCAGATCCAAAAACCTAAACCTTATGATTCTAGCTTTTGATGTTCAACTCCTCTAGAAAAACAAACCCTAATTCCTAATATATCCTCGGGCAACCTCCTTGAAGCCCATTGGGCATGATTTTTGGCCAATTAGAATAGAGATTTCTATCATCCACCTCTATTCATCCACATAGATGGCCAAACTATCCTTTTTATACTAAAGACTCTTTTCTAACCCTTCTTTTTATAAGATTTACATACTTTGTACTTTAAGTACCAAATAAAAGAAGTAAATAAGATCTTAAAGATCACCAATGTCTAACAAAGGTGACTTAAGATATATACAAGTTACTATCAATATAAAATTAATTTCAAAAGTCACTACTAAAAAAAAAATAAGGTTGTATAAACCTTAATAATAATCTTTTTAATAGATCCTTTCTAAACTAGCAACCTAACCACATCCTATAACCAATAAAAATCCACTAATATGGCTCTGATTTAGCTATGTAATAAATTATATATTAAATATACATGTACAATTTTTTCACATAGTAGCCAAACCACAATACGACAACTTCATCTCTGAGTGCCTTATAAAATTGACTCACCAACGCTTCTTCTCTCAATTGATATCATTGGCAAGTTGTCTGAAATCCGATGCGTAAACATATGCAGAGCATGATCCTTGACGCAAAGAACAAATCTTAGTGGTTGCCCGTCGAGCCTTATCATGCTCTCCAAATACTTCCTTGAATGCTTCTAGAAAGGTCTCAAAATTATTCAAGATAGAAGATCTTTTCTCAAATAAGGAAGCAAACTAAGACAAAGCTTGTCTAGTAAGCAATGTCCCCACTAATCCAACTCGCAACTCCTTGGTTGAATAGTATTCTGGTTGCAAGAATATTACCAATCAAACTTGGTTTATAAAATCACAAAATTTTGATCGGGTACCATCAAACTTCTCTAGAAGACTGACTCGAGGCTCTTTGTACTGCGGTATAATCAAATTCTCTCATTAAGATATAGATGGCAATACTTCACTAGCTAGAGGTGGTTGTATTAAAGTTTGAGCTACTCCCACTCTTATAGCTCTAAGGAGCTTAGCAAAATTTCCTTCAATTTCAGCAGTTCTAACCGCTAGAGCATTAAGGGCATTAATGATCATATCTAACTTTGACTCTGAAAATTCTACCATATTAACGTCTTCTCTACTAGCCATATTAAGTAAAGAAGAAGGAATCAATACCGGTCTAAGGGAGGATAATCTGCAACCCTTAGAATGCTCAAGTATCTCCAAGGAGAGGAGTAGTCCACTCTCTGCGTCAGAAAAGTAAGATATGATATTGATAGAAGACCAGTCTCGACAAACTATCACGGACGCAAAATATAGACTAAAAGTCTAAGTAAGAAGTTCAAGAAGAATTAGCAAGAATTAAATTAATCAGATGAATACAAGAATAATACAAGAGAGGTGAGCTAGAGTTCTCAGAGATGTGTTGTTGAGACTGAAGAACTCTTCAACCTGAATTCGAATATATATTCCTACCTAGGAAGCTTCTTAAGCAACTTCTACCAACTAGAAAGCTTTTCAAGCAACTTCTATCTACTTGGAAGATACCAGTAGATTTTGGAAGATTTTAGAGAGTTCTAAATACCTTCTAGATTATTTTAGAAGGTTCTAACAAGCATGCCCTTGATAATTTCTTATTGATTGAAATTATTAACATCCATGAAAATACATCTTATTTTTTACCTCTTTTTTAGAATATTATAGAAAATCAAGCATATCATGAAAAATGTAATTGCCATTGTCTATTATTGAAGTAAGTAGCCATAAAGAATTTAAATGAAAATAAGTATTTGATTCAAGTCTAATGCAAAGACTATTATAGTATTTTGTGCATTGACATAGTTATAACATTGGTAAGCACATATGACAGCTAATTTCAAACTTAGTCAATGTGCCACTAGTGTATTACATGTTAACTTATTTGAGAATATATCGAATATTTGAAGATTGGAAATAAAAATTTTTAATCTTCTCAAGTGTTGATTGTTTTTCTTTTTCAATCTTGATGATAATCTTCAAATATTAATATCTCTTTTTTACTCCATTCATATATTCTAAGATTTTATAAAAATGCTAAAAACTAAATTAACTATCAATTAAAAAAAAAGTCATTTTAATTTAACTAGCAAATTACTTAAAATCATAGAAATCCTCATTGACCCTCAAAGTCCAATTTCTAAGATCTTAGATCACTTAAATTCTAATAATCTTTAATTTAACTATTAGATTAAGCTCAAATTTATAAAAGATATTCAACACAACTATTGTAAGGCATGTAAGATAGCAGGTTAGCAAAGAGATAAGGAAAAGATTACAAAATTAGAATGATTTTAAGAATAAAGAACTAGATAGATAAGAACAAAGAATTAGATGATTGAAAAGAATAAAGAACTAGATTGATATAAAAAAATAAGGCAATACTTTGGATTATTCCAAGACTTATGTTGGCAAGACTGAGGTGTATTTTGATCTTATCTTCTATTTATACTACAAGATCTATATCCTATTGAACCTTTTAAAAGTATTTTAGAAAATTTTAGAAGACTAAGGTAAGTTCAAGAAGACTAGTGAAGATTTTAAAAGATTCTAGAAAGTTATAAGAGATTCTAAAAGATTGAAGAAGGTTCTAGAAGGTTCTAGAAGACTACAAAGGATTCTAGAAGACTAAAGAAGGTTCTAAAAGACTACAAGAGGTTTTAAAAGACTACAGAAGGTTCTACAATGTTGTGACTTGAAGTATGTCCGTGACATCACCTCCTCTACTAGCAACGAATTCCACGAGGAGCCAAAAGGATTTGATGATCAAATAACATACGTAAGAAATATAAAATTTGTTAGAATAGAGAAGCAACATATTTTGTGTTTTATTTATTAACTATTGGTTCAACAAGATCCTTGAAGTAGCGACAATGACCTCCAGATATAACTTCTATTGTATCAATGTCCTATTTAAAAATTTGTTTTTTATTGCAACCTTCAAAACATCTTTTAAATATAATTTTTTATTCACTTAGAGTCATCCTTCCAACTTCAAGGAGTATTACCAACACTCGAGTATTTAAATCAAGATTTTTGTGATGAGGTTGTATCTCTAAAGATTCCAAATGTGGCTTTATTTGATATTAGAATAGTCCTTATTTCCCTTGCTCATGTTTTTTAAACCCAACAGATTGTGAAAGCTACAATAGTTCACTATCTACTTGTATGGTAGAAGAACATTTTGACTCTTCCTGCAAATTCTTTGAAGCACAAAGATTTGATATAATAATTAACAAGCTTCTAGCAAGATCTATTCTATCTTGGAGAAAGTGACTATATACAAATGAAGGTTTTGGTGTGGCTTTCCCTCTTTTATATTAGTCTTCTACCATTGATAAGAAAGCATCATTTAGAAGCCAAGAGATATTGATGTCCACAAAATCTTCAATGGCAATTGAGTCGAAGTTTTCTAAGATATCGTTGATAGAATTTTTAAACTTTTTCAGATGTATTCTTAAGGTTTTTTAAAGGTTTCCATATTCTTTCGCTAACTCCATAGTCCTTCCAATATATGAAATATTCCAATCATTTATATCTTATATATAAGTCTAATATTTCATCCACTTTGTATTTAAGCTCTTGATTGACTTCAACTGGGATTGGTAGTGGAAGAGTTCTTCCATCAATATTTGATTTATAATAGGTTTTTAAAAGCAAGACATGAAAGACTAGATAAATGCACATACTACTTGATAGTTTAAGACATAAACTTATTGGATTTATTTAGTATAGAATTATAAATGGTCTAAATTTTTGATAGTCTAATTTTTGTGATGGTCAATTTATTTGTATATTTTTGTAGAGTAGCCACACATGATCTCTTATCTTAAACTTTGGTTGGTTTTTGTAATAAATGTCTGCATAGTCTTTATATTGGTCTTAAGCCATTTATAATTGGAATTTTAATTTTTCATAGATGGTCTTTAAATAGATAGTTTAATTTTCTACAGCAGGACTTCCCACATCTTTAATTTGGAATAGATTTGCTCTAAGGTGGTATCCATAGTTTGAAAAGAATAGAATTTGCTTTGTCAAAGAATACTATCTTTTTATATAAAAGACTTCTACTTACTTTGTAGATTTACAAACTAGACAAAATAAGTTAGATTAGCAAAAATAATACTATAGACATCTTTGTATCATAGAAAAGGATAGTTTTTAGCAAAACTTGCTTAAAAAATCTTGAACTAATATCTAAAGAAGGTCAATTCTGAACTAGGGTCAAAATAAAATCCAAAGATACAAAATTATGCACTTACAATAGACAAAAGATTTTTTATTGATTGGAGAAATGAATTAGAAAGCAAACTTAATAAGGTTTCTTTAAGCATTGATTTTAAGAGTTTTGAGTTTGTAATAACTTTGAAAGACCTAAGTAAAATTAGGATTCTACTTAGAAGACTCTGATTGTTGAAAAATAAAGTGGATTCACATTTTAGAAAATTTTGTGAGTTTTATAATTTATCTATAAATAAAAATTTATGAGTTTATAAATATAGTTGTATTAAAATTTTCTTATAAATATTAGCTTAATTAAATAGTTAAATCAAAGGTTATTAGAATTTAAGTGGGTTAGTGTTTCAAAAATTGGATTTTAAGGATCATTGAGGGTTTTTGTGATTTTGAACAATTTGCTAGTTAGATTAAAATGGTTCTTTTTTGAGTTAATAGTTGACTTAGTTTTTAATATTTTTATCAAATTTTATAATATGCATACAATGCAAAAAGGAACTATTGATATTGGAAGATTGACATTAAGGTTAGAAAAAGAGGACAATTGATACCTAAGTAGATTAGGAATTTTTTCTTCTAATCTATAAGTTTAAATTCCTTCAAATTTTGTATGTTTATTTTTAACTAACAAATCAAAAAACAAATAAATTTTAAATAAATATCAAAATTTAATTGCATAATTATTGAGGTTTTAAATCTATTATATGATTTAATTATGATATGTTAATATTTATTTAGAATTTTTTTAGGATTTTATTAGGATTTTATTAGGATTTGATTAGAAATTGATTGAAACTTGATAAAAATTTGGTTAAGATTAATTAGAATTTTTTAGAAATTTACTTAGGAATCTTTTAGGATTTTATTAAGATTGAATAGAATTTTATTAGAATTTATTTAAAATACCTTTAGAATTTTATTAAAATTATTAAAACTTTATTAGTATTTTATTAATATTTTATTAAGATTTTATTAAGATTAATTTAGAATTTGGTTAAAATTTATTTGATTTTATTTAAAATTTCTTTAAGATTTTTATAGGATTTTTTAAATGTTTTTTTGATATTTCTTTATAAATTTTTTAATATTTCTTTATGATTTCTTTTGACAAAATTTAGAATTTTTTAAAGATTCTTTATGATTTCTTTAAGATTTTTTTATGATTTTTTTAGGATTCTTTTAAGATTACTTTAAGATTTAATTAGGATTGTTGAAGATTCAATTAGAATTTATTTATGATTTGATTAAGATTGTTAAAGATTCAATTGGGATTTATTTAATATTTTATTAGAATTATTAGATTCTTAATTAGTTATAAAATACAACTTTACCTTTCACAACCAAGTGCCTTATGTATTCTCAAACAAGATGACACGTAATACAATAATGCGCCATATATTAGGACTTTAATCTTGATTTAATGATTGTTGTATGTCTCTCAGTGCCTTGTGGCCTAAGGACCTCAATATGTTCTTATCATATATATCAAATAATGGATTTTATGCTCTTAAGATCATTGTATCATATTTTGTAATTCTACACTAGAAATCAATTTCTTTGCAAATAATTCAAAATTGTTATTGATAAGCTCCATTGATCTCTTAATTATGTCTTTTGAAGCCTTTTTGGCTTAAATCTTGCTACATGTATAAATCTCATTATATACATGCTTGCTACCTATAATTCCTAGAGAATCATAAATCATACTAATTAATGCCAAATTCTTTACAATTTTGATGACTTTATTATTCTCGTTATAATCCAAGTTTTTTGAATTCCTTATAGTGTCATAATATTAGATGTGCTCTTGTCCAAATGTAGATTTTATATTAACTTTTGCAATAATATAGATAGTACATACTTTATTAAATCTATTTGAGTCAAAAGACTATCTATTGGAATTGGCAATAGTTGATTGAATTCTTACTATTTTTGCCTTACATCTTAGATCCAACTTCTTTGATAAGTCATGGACCATATTGTATTGCTTTAAGCAACTATCTTCTAATAGAGTTGCCATTTATAGTATGTGGATGATCTTATTGTAAATCAGATCTAATAAGATAGTGAATTGATTGTCATTATTGTCCAATTTTTTGTTTGTATTCATATCCATTGAGATAACTTGTGCATTCATGTAAGGTTCTTGCCATGTGTTAGTATCTGATGTAATTGCAATTATATTGGCTATTATATTGGCCTCAATTCTATAATCATCAAATCCAAATAAATTATCTTGAGTACTTGTAGAATTGATTTATAGTTTAGCTAAAGAAAGACATATAATATTTGAATCTAAAAATTTTAGAGACCTTATAACAATCTTTGATTTATACTATTGTTGACTAGCTTTCTTTTGAGTTTTTTTTTTTTTTTTTTTTTTTTTTAATATAAATATTTCATCTAAATAAAATTACTAGGATTTGAGTCAATACTTTTAAAGATATGCTCATTTTTTTCTTAAAGCTAAAATCATATCTTGTTGTTGTAAGTTATGAGGCGACATTGTGTTTTTTGGAATTGAAGTTGTATCTTGTTGTTGTGCATTAGGAATCTTTAATTCAATGGTCTATGATTAAACAAAACCTATAATAAATTAGAAAATTCAAATAATCTATGAATATAAATATTAGTTTATTATCAAAATTAATATTTTTAAGTCAAGCTTCCAATATTTTTTAAATTATATGGTAATAGAAAATCTTAGCTTTAAATTTTTTTTATTATGAAGTCTAATACCAAAATTTTCTAAATAATGCTGCAATGTAATAAGCTATTGTGAAGAATTTGTCTGAAAGTTGCTTAAGTACTATCTATGTTGGTATTTTAAAAGAATTTAAAAATAAAATTTTGTTAATATTCAAAATAGCTCTTGGATCAAAATTTGGATCTCAAGCTTAAGACATATAAAAACCAATTGGAGATTTGTATAGAAAAAGTATTAAAATCTTTTCTATAACTACTACCAAGGATGTTTTAATATATAAATATTCACTTCCAAGATTTTTTCCAAGGATTATAAAACCTTTGGCTTTTTCTTCTAATGTGTTCCTCTAAGTCACAAGTACAGTGTCATTGGACTTGCTGCCAATGAAACATGTCATAATAATATCTTGATATAATTTTGTAATTTCTTATTTCATAAGATTTTGATTTACAAGAACTTTTTTTGATTTTGTTTGAATGAACAACCTTGTATAGCTTCTAGAAAAACTAGAAAGTAGCAACTCGCTTGCTATATGTTGAATAGGATGAAGTTGTCATTTTTCACTTTAAAAGTTGTATGAGTCTAATACTTCCTGCTCTTCTAATAAGTCCATTGGTAGGTTTTTACTATTACTTGTTTCAATAGTTCTTTCATAGTCTTCTTATAAAACCTCCCTAATACATTTTATATCAGATGCCATATTGTACAAAGCCATCTTTTTTATACCAAAATCTTAAGAATAAATAAATAAATAAAAATATATAAAATATGAAATATAATATAATAAAAATATCATATAATTATAAAAAAACTTTGTTTAAAACTATAATAGAATTAAAAAAAAAAAAAAAAAAAAAAAAAAAAAAATTATTAGACTTTCAATATCTTTATCTTTAGAATTTTTTGATTCTTATTTTTATAATTATATTTTTAATAAATAAATAAATAAAACTTAATTGGATTGCTTCAAAGAATATAACAATCTTTGTTATAGTGGATGTCATTTTTGTTAACTTAACTTCAATCCTAACCATATTCTATTTAAAAATTGATATCATATATTATGTTTTTTATCTTATATTTATAAAAGATGGTTGCTTTTATATTTATTGGAAGTACAATGTGGAATATTTATAACATAAGAGTGTATGAAGTAATACTATATATGTATAGTGGTGGTCTTATTTCAATCAAGTAATATCAAGCAATTCAATATGTGGGATAATAATTTAGATGCTAAGATTAGATGTTTACATAGATTTTTGTGGTAGTATGTTTCATGGATTGGAAACCATAAAAATGAACTCATATACTATGAAGATTGTTGTTTTTTGCTTTATAGTCTACCTCTGACCTTCACTTCATTTATTAACTCTTAGAAATATAAGATTATATAGAAGATAATGGCTTCACATTATACTTTTAGAAAAATAGAGACACAAAAAATTATAAGCATCAAATTCATATATAAACACATACATAAGTTGAATTGGCTACATATGAACTAGTATGGATCACATTATTTAGGAATCCACACTATTTTTTAATCTACACTAATCACTATGGTTGATATTTTTTTAAAGCAATATACTAAATGAATAGCACTATTCAAATTTATATACCTTATGAATAGAATTCATTATTCAAGAATAGCATGACTTGACAATATTTGGAATTTGGACCTGTTACACAAAGTCTAAATTTCTAACTAATAAATCACTTCTCAAGCTTACTTAAATATTTATTGTCAAAAAAATACCTTTTGAAGAACTTTCTTATTTTTAAAGCTTGTATAAGAATTCTTGTTTCTTTTGTCATATATTACAAGTCTTCCAACATGTAGTCAATTTTTATTCTCTTCAAACATTTGGAAATTTAAAACAATGGTTTTTAAATCTTGACGTAATAAAAAAGTGTAAAAGTTGGAGTACATTTGGTGCAAAATGGGGATGGAATGGGTTGGTACAAGAGAATTTTGATTTGATTATATTTTTAATAAAATTTTAAAATTGTTTAACTAATAATTTATATATATATATATATATATATATAACAGCCAAGGTATACCCAATGCATTGATTAGAGGAGGTTTTTAAGGACCTAAGACCCAGGTGGTTGGGCAGTAAATGAATGTGAGTTGGGGTTTGAGACTCATTAACTCTAACCAAGAATCTCGTATTTCTTCAAAGACATACAACCTATACTTTTACTACTTCGAATTCCTCAAATCTGAATCCCAATCTACATACTAGCACATTTTACTCATCCATGTTGTTCCTCTTGCCATAAACAACAGCAGAATATTCAACCTATGTATACAGAACACGGGTCGTAGATGTACGTAAATACACATGTTTATATGTTCCCTATATTCTGCCTCGTCTTCTCCCTTATCGACGACCTGATCAGTCATGTCTCAGCCTGTCACCCAAAAATACTAATATGCCAAACTTGAGATTTTACTGTATAAAACAAAATGCATTGACCATGGTTCACTCACAGAAGTTCTCCATGCTAGGAGCCCTCACTTAAGAGCTGGATGGTGGTGACCAAATAAAAAATGATTCCTTAAAAAGGAATGAACTGACACTCACCCATCCATCAATCTGCTTTCTAACCTTTGGCCTCTTTTATGAAACCGGAATCAGAACAAAAATAAATATTGACCTTTCGGCTCACAACAAATGCATGTGTATGTGTTTATATATATATATATATATATATAATATTCTACCTCATGATAATTGTGAAGGTCAGATCAAAAGTTGTTTTTGGTGCTTCAAAAAGTTATATACGATGGCTTCAAATTTGATTCTATTTCTTATGAAGGAAAAAATATAATATGTTTAAAAAATTGAATTTAAGATTTATAATTTTATTTATAATTTTTATTGTTTTATTTTCTTGAAAGCTTACATTGATTTTGTAAATGGATTTGTTATTTGTTTGGTAAAATTCAATATTGACTCAAAGTAGGAAGCAACTTTTGGTATAAAATCTCAGTTTATTTAGTCAGAAAATGTTATTGTCTTTAAAATTCATCATGTTTCATAGCAAAAATTTGAAGTAACAAGTAGTGCAAGATATAGTAGACATGTTTCAAAATTAACACATGATCAAAAAAATTATAATGATGTAAAATAAAACATGCAGCCATATTTGTAGGTGAATATTTTCATGAAACGAGTTAATAGTTCTTCTTCTTAATGCTTAATTGGAGTGTACACATTATTATGAAATCAATTTATATCTTCTTAATTGTATCTTAGTCTTGTATTTAAGAAGAAAACATCAACATGGTAATTTGGTTTGTGGTGGTGTAAATCACCTACCTCTCACAAGGATACTTTATATATCATCATTATTATTCCAATAATTAGATTGATGACTTCCCATGAACCATATCCATTACAAGTTGGAATATTACTTGATCAAACCTATGGAATTGGAAGAGTAATGGGCTTGGAAAGAAGCTGAGGCATTGACAATTAAAACTGGAACAGAAAATCATAATCAGTGCAAAACAATTATAACAGAAATTTTTTCAAAGTTCAGTCAATGGCAATCATTTTTATAATATTTTTCAAAGTATAAATAGACAAAATTAAACCTTTTAAACGTACTCAAAACAACATTAACATTGCACAAAATCCTATTCTTAAGCTTCACAAACAAACTGACAGCAGCGCAACCCAGGAAAAGACACTCAAAACGTTGATGAAGGACTTGTTTTCATGTCCCAAACTATCCAATGCAATTACAGTGAACACTGGGTTAATGCAATTACAGTGCAACAGCTGTGATTAGATATTCTACAAGTGGGGAAAGCATTAATCACATGAAAGTAGTAACCCAACCACCCAAAACTCGTCCACAGTGCTAAGTCGTCACAAATATAATACATATATCATACGGTTTACTAAAATGGACAAAACTACAGCTTGGTGATGTCATCAATGGGGCCGATGACATCACGAAGTCCAAGTAGTGCTGTCAGTCAGTGAGTAAGGGCCACTTTGATTGGCCCTCCAGTCCACTGAATAGCTTCTTTTCTAGGAGCTTGTTTCATGGAAGGTGCAGATCAGCATCTTGCACAAATAATCTATACTTAAGGCGCGAATAAATCAAAGGAACAACTTAATAGTAAAAGTATTAAGGTAGTACATTTTTTCTGGATGTCTTATCCTTTTGACTTTTCCGTCCAAAATGTGAAGCGAGACGGAGAAAATACAACGGTGAACTTTCGATCCATCTTGTTCGTGCATTTCTGTGGCTGGAAGATTGATATTTCAAAACCGTACAGTGTTAAAGCAACCGCAAGGTGCTCTAATAAGTTATGCTGCACCGTATCTTTGAGTTAAGTTTATCTCATTTTCTATATTTAGTTATTCTATATTTAAGTTAAACTTAGATATTCTATATCTAAGTTTAACCCTCCTTTACATTTCTCTCTTAAAGTATTTCCTTGAGATTTATTTGGACTTGGACTTCATGGGCCATACTGACATCCGTCTCACGGTCATGTCTTTTACTTTTGCTTCCCTTAATCCATTTTTTCGCCACAATTTTATTTGTATTCAACTAATGACAGTGTGAGACTTCATTCCATGTTTTCATCCACTTGGAACCTGCAAAAAATCACATAGGATCCGCAGTAAAATCTTAGTATTTTCCCCTAACGAGGGACAGCGTAATAACTGTGCGGCGCAGACGAGAAAGATGAATGGCATCTACCGTTCAGGAAGCTGATAGATGACGACATTCGTTTCTTCTTCCAGGCCCCTACTTGGCATGGGCACGATTTTCGACAGGTGGGCCCTGCGGCGTGTCTCCTGACTCGTCGTCGCGCTCGGTCTGCCTCAACCTGGTTGCTCCACTACGTATCGTTTTGCAGACATTCTTTGTTTGGGACGTTGGCCTGCGTCTGCGCAACTGGAAAGCCCAGACCTGATCCTTATATAACCCACAAGTCATCTGCTCTTTCCTCTTGCAGGTTTACGCTCTATCGCTTGCTTAGGCAAACTAGTTTGTGTTAGACTTGGTTCTGCTTTGCACGGATCTTTTGGCTTGTTTGTGTGCTGCGAAGGATCACCTCGCTACGACCCATTAGCCCTAGAAGTATAAAATTGGACTGTGGCCCTGTTTGGCGGTTTTGATGAGAGTGAGAAATTATACGAGTGTGAGGGTGGGTTTCTTAGTATTGTTATTATTGTTATTATTATTTTTCCATTGCGGGTTTTTTTGGCCGACCTTTGTGGCGCCGCGCTGGAGTGAGTGACTGCAGACAGCGTAAGAACAAGTCCAGCCCGCAACCAAGGTTGTTCAAAGCATGTGTGAGCGTGCCGTGAAGTAGCTGCCTGGATTTGATGTCTCCCCCGGTTTGAAGGTGAGAATTCTTGAACGCTTTCACAGATGTTCATTGTGACAAATGTAATAATAAAAGAATGCTCAATGAATAAGTTTTTCGAGTAAGGTTGACCTTGGACTAGAATGATGTCTGATGTTGTAAACCGTCTAAGTAAAGGGACTTGTCCATGAAAATTTCATACTCAGATGCAGCTATCTCACTTTAGTCGCGCCAATACTGGTTAACGTTATTTAAGGGGAATCTTTAAATTCATGAAGGAATAGTCTGGTTGTATTGATGTGTACTGTACGAGTAGCCGGTAGGAACGGTCCCGTAGCCTCGCCTTGTCTTCGCAATTCACTTGCCCACGAAATACAAAGCATGAAGTGACCGCTAGCTTCCTGCTGCTAGTTATGTATACTTTACAGCAGTTTCTCAGAAGAATGGATAGTTGAGACTATTGTCTATTCCAAGAAGAAAAGAATTGTGCAAGTGGCGCGAACACAGATTTTGGGCTTTATAAAGGAATTTCTTGCTTATCTTGTCACTATCCTTGATTGTGCAGTGAGATCTACAGCATGCCAGTGAGGTATGGCTCAAAATATCATGAAACGGTGACTGAAACTTCAGACAAGTTCTTTACTCCAAACCTTTCAAACCTCCTGCCTCTAGATCCTTGACGGAGGTGTTTATGCTTGAGCTGGCTTTTGACTACAGCACGGACAGGCGATAACTCGAACTCATTACTGGCCGCTTGCGTTTCAGTGGAATTTCTTTCGACAGAAGTTTATTTTGCTGTTGGTAAAGATGCCGGATTTGGACGAGTCCTACCACTACCGTGATGTTGACACTCAGCTACTAGAGCGCAGTGATCTCCCAGGCTGGGCATCGTGTATCTGCGGCACTGGTATTAAGTCGGAGTTACACGGGAAATGTTTGAACTGCCAAGATCCTTACCAAGACGTGAAATGTGGAGTGAAACCCGCCGTTTGGAGATCGACGGACTTCACCCCAGCTGCGTTACCCGCAGTGGTTAATGATGTGGCTGGAGTCGATGGTGCTGCCAGTCCATTTGCGCAGCAATGTAAGAGAGTGACCAGACCGCGTTCCAAGTCTCCGCGAATAGTTCCTTCCTCGTCATTCGCGTATCCTGTGAAACCACGGGGTAGGCCTCCGAATGGTTCCAGAACAAGACAGCAATCATACAAGGGCGTTCGACAGCGCACAGGAGTCCGCGGGTATCTTGTCGAGATCAGGCCTCCGAAATGGAAACGCACCATTTGGTTGGGGACCTACGGCACTGATGCTGAAGCGGCCGCAGCATATGATGCGGGGGTTTTTTACACCAAAAAAAAGACCCAGTTCAATTTCCCCCACCTCAAACCAACATTTCCTCACTTGCCTCCTAACCTGAGGCTCGACCATCCCGATGACTCCGAAAAGATCAAGAATTTCGTGCAAGTCCAAGCGAAAGAGGCTGCTCAAAACATCAGGAACCGTGCATCCAACGTCAATGGTGAGGCACCCGCTGCGGTCCCGGCCCCAACTGCTGCTACACCCAGCACCGAATCCGCTCTCGAGATTGAGAGCTGCGCATACAACGTCAGTTGCGAAGCGCCCGCTGTCGTTCTGGTCCCAACTGTTGTTTCACCCATCACCGAATCTGTTCTCATGATCAGGAGCCATGAATCCAACGTCAATTGGGAAGCACCCGCTGTCGTCTCGTCCTCAACTGCTTCTTCACCCAGCACCGACTCTTCATTGGAGGTCGGTCCCGAGTGGGAGGAGGGTATGGACCTGGTAATAAGCTCTTCATTTATGGATATGCCAATTATTCTCGATTTTGACCAGTTGTTGACGGAGCAGGACGATGGGTTTTATCCCCCCTTCTAACGCTCTTACAGCTTAGAGGAAGCAGGTGTTTGGCGTTGATATGCTACAGTCACTGCATTCGGATCCCTGCGCACGTCAGGTCCAATGGGTCGAATTGCTTACAAGAGCACTGTCGATAATTCGATTCATCGGCCTGTTGTGATGTGAAAACATGTGATTTTGATATTATCAAACCCCTTGCGTATTTCATTTAGGCACGCCGTGTGTGAGCTATGTAGCCGAGATCGGGTTAGTTAAGAGCGACCTAGATGTGTGTTTTTTTTCTTTTTTTTTTTTTTTTTAGTTTCTTTTCTTTTCTTTTTCCTCTACTCTTTCATCGTACCCAAACTATCTACGATGTTAAGGTAATTGGTGTCTTTGTGCATAATGGTTGTATTCTAGATGTTGAGCCTGAGCGAGTATGATGGTGTTCTAGTTATATTACCCACTGGAACATCACTATCCGTTCGGCCAAGGAGATTTTCTTCATTGATCACATGTAACTGGCTGACTTTTGTAGTTGGTCGAGTTCTTTTCAATCTCCAAGCCACTGTTTTCTGGTTTTTGCCGGATCATTGAATCTCTATTCCTGTTCGCATCTCATGCACCCCGTCACTGATGTGAGCATAGGTCTCTCAATGTATGAATCAGTTGTTGGCTTGTCGATGGATTCGGACGTAGTACCATGATGTAAAACACACGAATAATTCTAATCCAGTGCTCTGAGCACAAATTCACTTGTCGTGATCAGATGTCAGTTGACCTGAGCTTCAGCTCGAATCATATTACCGCCCCGAGGACGTCTAGTTACGGCTGCTTTGGATGGGGTGCATAGTATCATAGCCACCTAGAAAGAAGCTTCAGAACTCCTAAACATGAATTTGTTCCCCACCTGAAACAAGATACCGTTAAAACAACACATGGGTAACGCTACTTCTAGAAACTGGGTTGCCTCGAGGATGACACAAGGGATCGACACACATACAACACTCTACTTTGCCGAGATACTCTCGCAATTCCCATTCACCAAATGCAAGCGCGGATGAAGATGCTCATCAATCAAGTTGCAGTGTTCAGAACAAGTGCCGACCACCGTCGAAGAATCCATGACCTTGTTCACATATGCTGTGTCTTTCAACGTTGCCGACAAACTCCCCAGCAGCCCATCAGTCCGGGAACCAAATCTAGGGTTCATGTGTTTATGTGATTCATTTTCTGATCTGGCCACATGCATTGCGTTGATTTTCTACCCTTTGAAAAGCCAACAACTGATTCAAACATAGATTGATACATGAATCATCACTTGTTAATAGAATTTGGACTTTGTAAGATCATTATTAACTTACAGTTAAAACAACTTAAAACACTAACTAACATATAATGGAGATGATTTCATATACATTGCAATGCAGTAAACAAATAATTTCAATTACTAAATTTGTGAATATATTTAAATGTGATTTTTAAATTAAAAGTTTGAAAATTTCCTGCTTCAAAAATTATATTAAATAAAATTAATGTCAAAGGTTGATTTTAATATATTTTATTATTTTATGTGAACATGTTTATTATGATTTGTTAATTACATCTCATGACCGCTTAAAATAGTGGTGAACCAAAGCATTTAGATCTGAATTTTATAAATACAGTTTAAAGTACAAACATTGTCCACAGTAAGGTGTAAAATTGAATTAAAAAAAAAAAAAAAAAAAAAAAAAAAAAATCTGATGTTGTAATCCAAACTCATACACAATGTTAAAAGCAATTGCTCAAATATGCATATTAGGTGTTTAAAATAGAGGTATAAATGTTGAAATATACTATATATATATATATATATATATATATATATATTGCATTTATTGAACATGTTACTATTTCATATCAACTTATTTTTTAATATATAATTTTTAATTATTAGTTTTAATATACATAAATTTGTTACAACTTAGTTTTTTTAAAGATAGAAAATATTACTAATTAAATTGATAGTATTAAATTGTAAAGAATATTTTAAGTTAAAAAACAATTATAGTTATAATACTCAAATCCATTATCATGTATTGTATGAATCAAATCTAAATAGTATAATATATGTTATAAAATAAAAAATAAAAAAGAGGATCCAGTAACAAATATATTTCAATAATAACAAAGAACTAGAATGATTATTTCCAAATAAAAGGAAATTAGAGAGTTTTAAAGTATAATTGGAGTACAAAAGAGGTCATAAGATTAAAAATAACTTGAAATTTGCACTTATAAATATCTTCTAATAAAAAGACTATTTTCATTAGAAAG
This sequence comes from Physcomitrellopsis africana, assembly GCA_036785485.1. Taxonomy (NCBI): domain Eukaryota; kingdom Viridiplantae; phylum Streptophyta; class Bryopsida; order Funariales; family Funariaceae; genus Physcomitrellopsis; species Physcomitrellopsis africana. The sequence goes on along the minus strand of JAWRVF010000606.1, from coordinate 43,949 downwards.
TATTTATTTTCATCTAAAATATTAATTATAATTAATTTTTTCCATTAATTACATTAATTTTTAAAACTCAAAGAATTTATCCAACTCAACAATCTCTTTTCTTAACTTATTTCAAATCTACAATTCCTAAACCTGAAGAAAAATAGTTTTGAAATTATATTCATACATGAAGTATTATTAAGATGTATTTCAGTGACTTTTAACGGACTTAATTTTAATAAACATTTGTTTTGTTTCCTACATATATCATTATATTATTTTTTTAATATTTTCTTCAATGCATTTATTAATACTTCTATTAAAATATATTATGTTAGCATTTAAAATATTCAAATATTTATTATAATAACCTTACAAAAGTATATTGTTTAAAGTATAACAAACTCTTGTTTATGGTATTGTATACTTATAATATTTTTTTTACTTCAATTATTCTTTTAAATTCTTTGTATTTTAAAGTTTTTTATTTTTTAATATCTTAATATAATGGTTGATTTATTTCTAATAGATACATAGTACATATTATGTATCTATTAGAAATAATTTTTTTATAAGACTTGTTTTATAATTCTTTTATAAATGAATAAAATATGAATATTTAATATATAATATTTATAAAAAATAAAGAAAAGAAATAATATTGATATAAATTAATATCTAAAAATATTTAATTAATTATAAAAAATATTCTTATAATATCTTTGTTATTTTTGAAGGTCCTCTTGCTCATCACTAATACCACAATTTGACATTACAAGCTTCTAAAGTAGTACCATTGAGACAACTACTTCCAAACATAATTAAAAATTATCTAAGGTTACACAAACAAGGACTATTCCTTCTGTATATCACCAATTGAATCAAAGCTTAGACCAATTCTTGCCTTGCTATGTGCCTTTCATGCTACTACATCAATTGCTCATGCACTTCAACTTTGGCTCATTAAATTTGTATAAGCAATTGCCAAAGTCAAATCTTGCATCAATATTTTTGAATAAATTTGTTGTTGTTGGCTTGATTATTTTTATTTTGCATTATTAATTTAGATCTTTCTTAAATTTAATTTTAAATTCTTTTCTTAGCATTTTTAATTTAATTTGTGATTTTTTTTGAAAGATCTATGCACACTTCTATTAATATTGTATTTAATTGTTCTTATTTTGATTTTTGAAATCACTCTTTTTTTACTTATTGTAATTATTTTTTAATCATTTAATACTTTTTTAGATTATAATTTGTTTTTTTTTAACTTGTGCTTAATTATTATTTGATCCTAATTTCTATATTTTTATAACTTTTTTACACTATACAATTATTGATCTCTCTTGTTGTATCCTTGTTGCTGTTCAATTTTTTGTTGGTCTTTTAATTTGCTAAGCTAATTATATTTGTATTGATTATTGTTTTTCAACATTCTTTAAATTTGTCCTTCTAAAATGCACTTGATTTTCTCTTTAATACATTGTTGGTTCTTGTCACGAACATAAGATTTATTCTAGTAATTACCTAATTAATATAGATTAATAGAAGTAGATAAAATAAATTGATTTGATAATATCTTAGAAAGAAGCTTTCTAGAAGCTTTATAGATGCGGAATCATCTTTATATATGTCTATAGGTGATTGGTAGGTTAGAAATTTGGTTAACAAGCTAGCCACATGTCACACATATTGGTAGCTTGTGGAACAAGCTAGCCATGTGTCGCACTTGTTGGTAGCTTGCGGAACAAGCCAAGTACGTGGCGTACATGTGGAAAACTTATTGTGCAAGTTTGACATGTGTCTTGCAAATTAAATACGTATAGGAGGTCCTATAGAATACCACCATATAAATCTTAGATAGATAGTATAAGTAGAAACAAGAGTGAAGTCTTCTTCACTCTTGTCAACTCCTTTCTTACTTCTAGTCTAATTCAAGAGTTTCATGTATTTTCTAGTCTTTGGCAATAGTCATTCCAATTTCTTCTTGAATATATTTACTTCTTTATTTCTATCTTGTTATTTTCCTTTGACATAGTTTTTTACTAACTTATGAATTTGTTTTAGTTTGTGTCCTTGATAGTTCTCTATATTTTCTTCTTATTAGACTCATATCTATCTTCTTTTTAGAGTTAATTGTTACTTTAATCTAATCTCATTAGATCTTATTTATTAATTATTAATTAAGAATTACCACTTTTTACTTTATAATATTGCATTATTTATTAAAATCATATGGTTGAATTTCTTCTTATTCTCACAATACTTCTTTTAACATCTCCCACTTTGCCTCATCTTCTTAACTACATTCTTTGGTATCAAACTATCATTGTATAAAATTAATTTATCCATTATTGTACTCTTTATGTAAGCACTATTGTTCTAATATGTTTAATTGTCTTTGCTTCCAATACACTTGTTGAGTATAGCTCCTTTGCATATTGGTTGCAACTTTTTTTCTAAATTTCTCTCTACACCAATATTTTATTATTAGATTTGTTTTCAAATTATTTTAATTTTTTTTAACATTCTTTTTTTTATCTTTTCTATTCTTTTTTTTGTACTTTAAATATGCTTCTATTAAAACTTTTAATTATCCTTTGATCACATAAAATATTCTTTTAATTATTATTTTTATCTACATTAAATTAGCTCTTTGTTTCAAAATTTCTCTCTTTTGCCATTGCCTCCTTAATTCTTCCTACCACACCACTTATAATCCATAATTATTGCTTGTGTATTTTATTGACACCTCTTTACTTTGTTGTTACTATTACTTAGCTTCTATTTTTTTTTGCTAGTCCATTGATACCTCTTTTATACTTTCTTTGTTTCTAAATTTTTTTTCATTTGATCCCTTACCTATTATATACTATCACTCTAAATATGCTTATGATCACACATATTAAAAAAATATAACAACCAAAATACTACCATCTTATATCAACATTCATACATATTAGTTGGTTTTTTAAATTTTCTACATCTTCCAATTTACATGTCTTCATATATATATATATATATATATATATATGACTTATTTTTCTTTGTATATACATATAAATAGATCATCTAAAAAATTATTATTTATTAAATTTTTTTTGTGATAATCTATATTCTATATACATAAAGAGAGTCCTTAAGATGATTCAAATGATATGGCCATCAAAACTGCGGTTGCTACTTTCTATTTTTTTAAAGTCCTATTCATATTCTAAAAGATATTTAAAAATCTTTGGAATTGGTATCCTAATTTAATTTTTTAAAGTAAGATCTCTAAGGTTGATACTTTAGAAATTTTGAAGTTGATATCTTATCATCTTTAAAATTAATAACTTTCTATAATTTCTTTTATACTACAATTCATAAATTATTTTTAAGAAATTTCTTTTTACACTACTATTTTCTATACTAGTTTATTTAACCTTCTTTTTTGTAATGCTAAACTAATAATAAACATTCTTTTTAAAATCAATTAATATTATATAAAAAATCTTAATAATATTTTTTGATTTTTGATTTTTGAATTTTAGTTTTTTAAATAATATAAATTTTTATTTTAAAATAATAATATTTTATTAATTTTTTATATAATAAATATTTATAATATAATAATATTAAATCAAATAATCATCACTAATATATATTCATTATAAGACCATTCTAATACTCTAGCCTTACTTAATAGAAGGATTTAGTAGCATTTTAAGCCAATGCAAATTTCTTATTAACAACATTAAATCCTTTGGCTTAAATTTAGATAAAAGTTATATTTTTTAATACCTAAATTATTATATTAAGACTAAAAAATAATAAAAATATAAAAATTAAAATTAAAAAATAAGAGAATTTGACTACTTGATTTTATTAGGACACTTGCACAAAAACAATTTGTATAGAAGAGATATTGTTTAGGTAAAGGTTATAGCCAAAAATACTCTTATATAAATTATAAAGTCATCTTTTGCTTCTTCATTTTGTATATATATAATCTATTATATTTTATATAAATAATTTATTCTTAAAAAAATTCTAATTTATTATTTATATTTTTAATTATAATATTTAAAAAAAATCTATTTGTATATAGTATTAAATGAGCCTATATTAAAAAAATCTATTAAAAATTATAATATGTCTATATATTACAAAAAATAACTTTACATATTGCATAAAATTAATCAAAATAATATAATAAAATCAATTTATAAAATAATAATAAAATATATTTTTAATATATAAAAAATTTATAGTTCACAACTATTATGTAAATTTAAAAATGTAATTTATACATTTAAAGTTCACAACTAATTTTTTTTAATTTTTTAGTCTTTTTATAATAATAAAAGCCATTGATATTTTACTATGTAATTTATTTACTGCCACTATAGTAAATAAATGGTATATAAGACTATTTGTTTCAAATGTTGAATCTAAAAAAGTAATAAATTTTTTTATTATAATTTAAAAATATTTATCTTAGCCATTAATCCTAAATACTAACAATAAATAAAGCATCTAATCTATTATTGCCATCTTTATAAAAATAATATTATATTAAAAAAATTACTTTTATAAATTTATATTTAATAAAATTTTATTATATTTTTACCATTGGTTATTTATTTAATTATTTATAATATCTAAGATGCTAAAAAAGATTTTATTTTATTTTATTATATCTTTTTTGTCTTTTATTTAATTATTCAACCATAATTTCTTATGTCTCTCAATTAATTATTTAACAACAAGACTATTTTGTAAGGAAAAAACAAACAAACAAACAAACAAACAAACAAACATACATACATACAAATAGTTAAGAAAATAGATACAAACTTATACTTGCACAAAGAAATTAATACAGAACAAAGTTGTTTTACAAAAATTTGAACAAACATACTTACAATTGCAATTATCTAAAGTTAATCACTAGAGTTGTTTAAATTTCTAAAAAAGTGTCTATTGGATATCTTGAATACCTACCAAATAACATACAATATTATCTATTTTTGTACTATGATTATTACAATAGCAAAGCACCTAAACTATAAACAGATACAAAATTAGTAAATAAATAGAAATTCTAGTAAGATTATTTTTCTTTTTAAATTTTACAATTTTTAAAAATCTTTTATTAGTATTCTTTAGCTTGTATCTTCAATGTTACTTGCTGAAAAGAATAAATAATACACACACACACCTACATACACATTGTATTTAAAAATAAATACCAAAAAATAAATACATTATTTTTTTGAATTTTAAACATATAATAAATTTAGTTAAAAACAAGTAATATTTGGATTTCCTTTATAAGAATCTTCAATTGGCCACAAAACATGCAAGCTTAATAACTTGTTTGTTAGAAAATTGTATATACACCACTATAGTATATAAATAGTCATAATTGTTGCAAGTAGAGATGCATCTGAATTTTTTCTAAATTCTTGGAAAAACACAAAAATTTGTAATCAATAGAATTAAAAATTTGTTCATAAACACACCAAACATATTTACACATATTCACAATAAACTGAGAAAAAATAAAACATGAAGTAATATAACAAGTACAAAAAAAAAAAAAAAAAAGAAAAAAGAAAAGAACCATATATAACGTATACTAAGCATTACATAACAACACTATTTAATTAAGGATAATCACATTGTATAAAAATAAAATAAATGTAAGAAATTTTTAAAAAATATAAAAATATATATATTATAAAAATAAAAAATTCAATTTTTAAATTCCAAACCAAGATCATACAATAAAATGATAAATACTACAAATTAAAGAAAAAAAAAGAAGAAAGAAAATATATGTATATAGAACTAATTAAAGATTACTAATATTATTATTGTTATTATTTTATTATTTCAATGTAACATTAAATTATTAAAAAAACTAAAACCATTAAAAATATAATCTTTAAAATTTTAAAAATCTAAATATTAGGTATTTAATATAAAATATTTAAAATTCAAAAATCTAATTGAATTATATATATATATATATATATATATATATATATATACATACAAAAATATAATCTAATATCTATAATTATATTATATATATAAATATATAAATATATAAATATATATATATTATACCTAAAAATAAATTCATACAAAATATCTTAATAGATATTGATTATATCTTATAAATATTTAGATTTTTTTTATTCTTATACTACTTCAAAATATATAAATTTATTTTTTAAACATTACATATTTTGCTCTTCTATTTAATATATATATATATATATATATATATATATATATAGAAATTATGATACACTTTTGTTTAAAATCAAATTTAATATATTTTATAAAATATTATTTTTAGTGGTAATAAATGTTAAAAGTTTATAATATGATTTTTGATAATAGAATTAATTGAAAATAGTATTTAATGATCTTAAATTTAAATTTTATAAATCATACATATGTAGAGTTTTCTAACTTTAAATCTAATTATTTGTTTTAGATTATTTTTTGTTCCTTTGTGTGTACATATTGTCTTGGACTTTAATAATAATGATCTTCTACCAATAGTACTCTTATGGTAGAAGATATTGTGGTGATAGTGAGATAAAGGTTATGAAACTCAAGTGGCATAAAAAAATACAAGCAATACTAGTTATGAATATTTGTAACATTAGACTCTATTTTTTTCTATTATTTTTTTTACTAACAAGATAGAATGAAGCTAAATTTTGATACTTTGAGATCAACTAAAACATTTGAATCACTCTTCTTCTAAAGATTGGACATATGGTGGTATGGTAATAAAAAATTATTAAATATATTAGCACCTGTATTCTAATTTTAACTTCAAAGTATTATTGTATCCAAGTTTTTTGAATGCCTATTGCTCTTGTGAGTAAAAATACATAATTAGTATATGAAGTTTTTAAATAGAGATTTGATAATTAATTGAATAAAAAAATATAAATTATGGTTTGTAACACGTTCATGATGCCTACAAAATCTTGTTTGCTAAAATCAGCAAGACAAGGGAATGCAAATAATATTTTGATTAGAATTTTGCAACTTTGTGGATAGATTGTGGTGCATTAATTGGCCTTCAAATTACCTAGTGCTAATGAATCATGATCAAAGCATAACATAGTTATGTAGTTTGTTCATAAAAAATGAAGGTATTTTATAGCAAAAATTTACTACATACAAGTGGTGTATGCGTTTGAGCTATATAAACTAGTTCTACATCAACTTATTGAAAGAATTAGAATAAAATAACAAACAAAAAATCTAAGAATTAAGAGTCCCTATTATATGGGACAAAATGTAAAAGCTCTACAAGAACCACTACATAAAGCATAGCCTTATAAAAGCCATAGCCCTTGCAAAGAAATGCAACCAAGTCTACTGCAATGTTATGAAGCAAGAACCTATAGAATGTTAAAAGACTCTTGTAAAGACAAAATCACAAAATCAAAACTACCAACTTAAACCATAGTAGTTTGAACAAGAGATCTATAAGAGAATTACATAGCAATGTACAAGACAAATTAAGGTGAATTAGAAAGATTGTGTATTATGTATGTCAAAGAACATATTTGATTGAGGCTCCCTATAATAGAACAATTCAATGCATGACAATTTGAACTAAGGCAAGCCAATAAGGAACAGCCTTTGTCAACTATACACTTAGATAATTGGAATTTTTTACAAAATTTTCTATTAATAAATAAGTCCAATCTTAGGATTGTTCTATCAAAACTACTTTTTGTTGGCCACTAATTAAATGATCAATTACAATTCATTAACCAATAATACAACTTCACTTATTTGTGGAAATAATTACTTATGATTATTCTTATAAAGATTTAATTTATAATTATTTAAAAGATATATTTATAGCAATGTTATTAAACTTTTTCATTTATATGAATAAAAATTAGACAACTTACTGAGGTAAGGTAAAAAGATGCATGTTTTAATTACACTTCTAGGGAAGTGTTGTTTGCACCTAGGTCATTTAAGGCTTAAATCTTTATCAAAGAAATTACTTCTTTTTATTATTGCTACAAATGTGAATGTGAGTCTCGTCAGCAATCACTATCTTAAATGCCACCTCATTCACGGTCTATTAGTATGTAATGTAGAACTCCATAGATGAGAGGGTGTACAAAGCTATATATTCTGAAGTGAGGCTCTGCTTGAAAGGGGCACCTGATTGTGAACTGAGACTGCGTTTCTCAGCTCCGCATGGCCACTGGCTACATGTTTCAATGGCACATCGTATCTTCATCTATGGTTAGTGAAACTTGAATTACGGAGTTGTTCCACTTTGTCCACAGTTTCATACGCCAGAATGGACAGGAATATTCTCACATCACTACGACAGAATCTGCACAAGCTTGGAATGTGCGGCACGATGTCCTATCCTAGCAAACGCAGTACGAGTCGCCACAAGTTCTCGGGATCATTGAAAAATTGTTTACCCACTTCTGGTGTTAAATCACTGCGTCGAAGTTGAATTAGGAATAGAGTGTACGTTTCTGTGAGAATTGAGATAGGGGAGTTTCACCTAATCCACAAACCAAACCAAAGCTGTGATGAGGGCCCTTCAAATTCCAAATGTCTTGTAACGAAGAGAGAAGAATGCATTTATCTACTGAAATGAGCTACCCGTTTCATTTCATGAAGAAACGAAGCAATGACTACTTGCATGATATCTCCCGTGTCTAGATCTACTAGACTTCCATAATCAGCTTGTGCGATCATAGAACTTTACTGATGCGATCGATAATGTCCTCAGCTCTTAAAGCACCTTCCTGCACAATCGCCCACCAAAAAAAATTAATTGTTACGTCTGGTCCCGCAATTTATTTGTAGCACATTCATAGTACTGATATGAAAACTATGAGATAAGAAGTCTGTCGTTTCTAAGAAACGTACAATTCTATCAGCAACTTCTCCGCCTTTGAAGAGCACCATTGTGGGCAGTGCACGGATGTTGAAACGGGAGGCAAGATCAGGGTATTTTTCGGTGTCAATCTTCACCTGTCAGCAGGTCATTGCACAACATCCAATAATTAAGCCCAACATATTACAAAAGGAACACCAAAGCCTTAATAATGAAACTATAAATCCCACTCGAGACCATTCAAAGATTGGAAGGAACTTACAACGCGAATTTTATCTTGCATGATATTGCTTACTTCACTCAGAATTGGCACCATCATCTGACAAGGCCCGCACCTTCCCGCATCCAAAAATCACTCAACTGTAGTTTAGATAACCAAAAAGTAATGCCGCAATAATGCCTCTGCACTCTAGAAATTGAAAATGTCCATCAGGCGGAAAAGCAAACCGAGGACGGGAAGAAATCCATACCAAGTTGCGTAGAAATCCACCAGCATTGGTACTTTACAATTTTCGAGCATGTCGTCAAACGAAGAAAAGGTTTGTTTGGTAGCTTGACCCTGAAATAATACGCATTACACAGGTGAACATGAGCATACGAATCAAACTATCATACATCAAAAAGTTACACCGATAATCATAAAAAAGAGGTGTGTGAGCAAGCTTCAGCAGTAGATAAAATATGCGGGAACGTCTTCCTTCAGGTGATAAAATTATGCCACTCACTGAATGCCACATGCGAAGGCAAACAGTTCAGTTTCCATTTTACTTCTCCATAGTCTCTAAAGCATCCAACTATAAAACGTAAAATTATTGTTAACAGACACATTGCGCAAACGAAGTAGCCACAAACGAAGTAAAACCAAATCATAATTGGCCTGTGCATTCAGATTAATGAAGCATTTACCTTTAATGCAAATGAACACTAATTTTTAAAATAATAGATAAAAAGCACTCATATCAATTGGATTGGTATACTTGAGCGACTAGCCACTAAGAGAGAAGGAATATACCCGAACGTCCGGTCGACTACTACATGAGGAGACTGATCCTCGGCCAAATGAGCTCCTCCTGTCACCCTCCGAGGCTTGACACAAATTTCCCACAACCTTTACAGCACCCCTCAATGGTAAGATACGTGGTGTTTGCTTGCAGAAGTGGGATTGTCTGGCCGTCAACAATGCAGAGGATGAGCTGAAGCTCGAGCACGAGCCCAGGGCTGAGGAAGCCTTGAACCCGAACGTGCGCGCACCCGACGACACCTCCATCATCAAAGCACGGCTTTCCATCTCGAATTCAAAAACCTTAATGAAAACTCCCACCGAAGCACAGTTCCACCGGCACAAATCAAGCTTCAGGGCAGCTCGGCGGACGAAATGGACGCTAAACCCTACACCCCGCTCGAACCCAATGGCCTCTCTGGGCAATTCGGGTACCCAACGTCAGTTTCTCTGTCCACAGGACCAGAAAATTACAACAGCAGGGAGGTAAAAGAGAAATATCTCCAGAAAGCACGCGGCTATCGTCAAGATTGGGCAAAAAACCCACTCTGAGATCGGCGCAGCCGAAGAAGACGAAAGGGACGAAGAAGAAAAAGGCGAGGAGCATTATCCGTTAGCCGAGCTCCGACCACACCCTCGGAGCGCTTTTGCGTTCACACCTGTCTGGATTGGTTGAGTATCTGCCACTTGGCACTAATCGATGCCCCCGCCAAATGTCGTGGGTTGGCACCCGCCTCCTATTGCGATATCCGGGATTCCTCGGTCGGGTATGGCAGCTTGAACCTGGAGTTTCGTTCTGCAAGACCCTTGAGGATTGTGATTATCTACCATATCCAGTGTTTATCGAGTAATAAATAATCTTCAAAGTTGGAGTGAGAACGAATGGTTGTAGCATACTATTTTTTTTAAAACCTGTATTTGATACTAAGTAAGATGTATTTTTCTTTGAAGAATCATTATCAGATCTTACACAAGATATTTAGACAGTTTTTCAACCATGCATACGAAAAAAAAAAAACGGTAAAATGCTTTAACTTTTTCAAAAAAAGATAATGAAGAAAACAGATAGAAATGTTTTCTTCTATTAAAGTTTAATACATACATACTATGTCCATTTTTCCAAAAAACAAATCTGTGCAAAACACAACCCCTACTTGAACCAACATCACCTAAACATTTACATAAAATATATATATATATATATATATATATATATATATTCTAAAAATAACTCATTAGTTTACTAATTAGTTTTTTACTTAAAAAATACTCATATAATGATAGCATAAAAATTGCATACATTGGTGTGATGAATACATGACTTAAGTTGTGTAATCTAATATTGACAGAGGTAAATAAAATAAAAAATTAAGATTTTTTTTTTTTTTTTTTTTTTTTTTTTTAAATGCATAAGTATTGAATAAAGAAATTTATTTTCTTTTGGATCTTATTTTTTCAAAGAAATAAATCAAATTTTAATTTCAATAGATAACTATAAGGTTTTGTTTACTTTTTGTTTGTGTGTTTTACTATGTATATATTTTTGTAAATAATATATATTTAAATAGAAAAATTTCTCATGTAAGATCTATAAATTGTAAGATCTATAAATTGTTGGTCAATTACCTCTTTATAATGCAATATTTTGCAAATAAATTTAGAGTATTGCTAATGTCACCATAGTTTTTGCTACTGTCACCACAACCCGCCACCCACTCAACATATTTCTTAAGTTTTTTTAAATTCAAATCAAAAAAATTGTTCAATCAAATAATTTGAAAGGTATTAAACAAAGAAAATTTGATTGGTTTAAAAGGTATGGAACAAAGGTGGCATGTCAAAGGATGGGGGATTGTGGTGGCCATAACAAAAACTATAATAACATTAAAATATCCTAAATTTATGTTATATCTTTAAACAAAATCTAGAAAGTAATTAATGATTTGTGTTGTTACTTGAATTTTTAAAATAGCTGTATTTTGGATATATCTTTCATTAAATTATCCTTTCTCAATTAATTCAAAACCAAAGTATTTGAATTTATGAGTATTTAAGAAAATATGTTTTGCCATATCAAATATTCAGAATCCACATTACTATATGATCTTTGACATGCATATTGCTGAGAGTTTTGTCTATATATATATATATATACATACACACACATGTAAAATAAAACACTAGATTAAATTTTAACATTCATGATATCATGTGATTTTAGCATGTGTCCTGCATCACAACATGAACAGTGTTTTTCAACCAGTATTTCCTTATATTCTTGTAATTAACAAACAAATACTTCCACAGATTATCATGTAAAAACAAATGAAAAACAAGAAAAAGAAACTTACAAAAAGTATGTCTTCAAGACAGATATCCTTAAGAATCCATCTGATCCATCATTAAGAACCAGGGAGAATACTCCACGAGTTCATATCCAAACACAGACCTTATGCTATTTTTACATCCCAAATTTGTGCACAAAATAGTACGTCTGTGCAAACACATACAAACAAAGGCAGATGTTCCATATCCAACTTCATCTGATAGAAGGTTGGCGATGAACGGCCACATTACAATTTGTAAGTGAGAAAATCCACATATCTATGCATTACAAAAGCAACGAGTAAAATTCAGAAATCATGAGTAGAAGAATTTATTAGAACGCATTTCGGAACCACAGCAATTTCTATACAAAGAATCTTGCAATTTGCAAGACATCACTTTATTCACCACCTTCAACAAATGTGCATCAACTCTCTTATAAACCAATTCAACCAAACCAAAGAAAAGAGTTGAAACAAAAGTCGCAATCGAATCATAAATTCCAACTGACGGTGTCCAAGACGGTTCATCTACATATGGATTTCCAAAATACCCTAAAAACCAGATTTAGTACACATCAACTGCGTGCAGCCAAGCAAAGAACGTAAAACTGTGATTGTTCCCTTCGTGTTTCAGTACACAAACAAAATTTTAGTAACTTCTAACTAACTTGTCTTTCTCTGACGATGTGAGTGCTTTCTCCCAATATCAAAGTTAAAAAAAACGACCTTGTTCATTGGGCAGCGCCTGCCTCTGTGGCTAATAACTTCACGGCCTGCGTGTGTTCTACACTGCTCTACATCACTACCCTCTACCGTCCGAACCTAAAGAAACCTAGCTCCTCCCATAAGGGTGGTACCGTCCGTGGCTGCTGCTACCGCTACCGTTCCCGCTGTAACCACGACTGCTTGCATAACTTCCACCATAGCCACCGCTTGAACCATACCCTGCACCGTAACCATTTGTACCGCTGTACCCACCATATCCCATTGACCCATATCCATCGGCTCCATCGCCATACCCACCCATCATCCCAGCACCGTATCCACCGCCTGACCCATACCCCAAACTCCCACCGTATCCTCCACCCACACCAGAACCATAACCTCCGACACCCAAACCTCCGACACCCAAACCTCCTCCATAGCCTCCCCCATATCCATATCCTCCGCCATAACCCCCTCCATAGCCCCCACCATAACCTCCACCTCTTCCTCCATACCCTGACCTGTAAGATCCCCCATACCCAGCACTGCCGGAGCTACCGTAGCCCCCTTCATATCCCGCATAGCCTCCTGTGCCTGCACCATACCCACCACTCCTGCCGCCTGGGTACCCAGCACCGGGACTGTCTTGAATGGCTCGTTTTGGCTCTGCTTTCTTGATCTCCACCTGAGCAAACCACGCGAAGTACTTTCAGTACAATCCACAGCAATATATGCTAGAAAGTTTACTGTAAGGTAGCCAAGCATTGTTGAAATACACTTCACCAAACCGCCGCCAAGCCTCATATCGCTACTAATTCATCGAATGGCAAGGTCGGGACCAGTAGAAGTCCCAGTCATTCACCTGCTTTCCTGCAAGCTCGTGCATCTTTCCGTGAGCAAGAATATCCTCCACCACCTGCTCGCTGTCGAACGTCACGAACCCGAAACCACGTGACCTACCGGTGCTGTGATCTTGCATGATTTGGTGCTCCACTACGCTTCCGAAACCAGCAAAATAGCTCTTGAACTCCTCTGTTCACAATCATAACCCACCCACTCAACATCCCACATCACAATCAACCCCGTCTTCGACCCGTTGCCCCCTCACAAGCGACCATCTAGCAGTCCGGCTCACACCAACTAAACTGTTAACTGCATGGTCAAAGGGTAGAGAAGGCTAATGCTCGCAAGCACTTCTGCATACCATCTGTAATAGAAGGAGGAATGCCTCCGACAAAGATCTTCTTAGTCTTCGGTCCTTTACTTGCTGCCATGTTTTCACGAGGAACTGACTTTTTGGCCTCCACCTGCAGCTACCTCTAGTGAGATCCCCATACACCACTAGTACTCCCAATCAACCTCATCCACCCTACATCAGTGCACCCGTCAAAGCTTACGTTCGGAACTATTGGCTACTAGGAACGAGCTACCAGTAGTGGACAGGTAAAGCTGCAAGAATTCTACAGACCCGATCCGGAACTTACCGTTCTTCCGTCTATCACATGCTTGTCGAGCACGACTTTGTCGCACACATCTGGATCAGCGAATGTTACAAATCCAAACCCGCGGGGATGTCCAGTAGATCGATCTTTCATGATCACCGCATCGATGATCTCGCCGTACTTCTTGAAGTGGCTCTGCAAATTGTCTGTGCAAATACAGGAAATAAGAGTGACAACACACACAGATTGCCACACAAACCGTCACCTCATTGCAAACAGAAACTCCCTGAACAAAAACAGACTTGATGATCTACATCCTAGAACACGGAAGATAACACCCATCGGACCATATTGCCACATGCAGAGCACCGCACAATGACCCATCGTTCAATTTGAATTATCTCGGTGATAGCCGCTGAAAGTTGTATTCATACCCCTCCTTAACTCCAGACAAGCTCAGAAATACCATGAAATCAAAACACAATTATGTACATAAAAAAGCTAACACAACCACCAAAGACCGTCAACTAACAAACGTTGACATCGAAAACAATCATACTTGATAACTGTCACGAAACATCCTACCCACGACCAAACATATCACTGACACTGAAGTCACTCATCAACACCCACACTCTGATGATTATTATAATGCACAACCAAGAGAAGCGCACATACCTGTGGAAGTGTCCCATGACAAGCCACCGATGAAAATCTTCCCCCTACCAAACGAATGGACAGTGCGTTAGCTCTCATACATGCCATGGCAAGTGACCAAACTAACCTCCTACATACAAACCCCCGAAATTACAACCACAACACATTTGAGCGAGGTCACTTACATCTGGAGATCAGACTAATGGTAAGACTTTCACCAAAACTAGACATAGGGCCGCTGATAACTAACCCTGAACCTGACGCTTTTCCTTGCGAGCCGTGGAAATCCATCTCTTCCATAGCATCCTTCGCCGACCCTCCGTTCTGAAATCCGTCCGTGTGCTCCTCTTCATCGCCATGCTGGGGCTCGTCGTCCTCGGCGGCGTCCAGCTGCTGCTGCTCTTCATCGTCCACGTCGTTGTCCTCCAGGGTCCCGTTTAAGTCAGGCGCCACTTCTTGCATCCTCTCCTCGTCGCCCCCTCCATCCATCCTTTCCGCCGCGCAGAAGCTGCAGCAGCCGCACCGTCGCAGTTGCCCCCCTCAAACCCTCTTCTCTTCTCTTCTACCCTTCCCTACCAGTCTGCGGGCGTCGGCCTTGTTCTGCTTTCCAGAAAACTGCTGCTGAGCACAAACCAACCGACCCAACTCACCAACCGCCTGGAATACACGATACCAACTCGTCCGTCGCGGTCTCGACCGTGACTTTCCGTCTTTCCTGAAAACGCTCGCCCTGTTTCAGCGACATGCAACCCACGCATGCACTCTCTCCAATCATACACCCGTAGAAACACTACAGAGCACATGAGCAAGAACCTCATCCACCAACTCTCACAGCAAACTAGCCCAACCCTAGCCTTCCATTCCCACATCAGCGAAGCACAGGCCCTTCCCTCGGACCGACGATCCGGCACCCCTCCCCTCTCCCAACCTTCCCCAGTTGAATCATCACAACGCCGCTTGAAATCTACGAAGGCTGACCATCATCGACGCAGAGTGCACAGTAGGGAAACTCACCTGGCTGGTATGGCGCTGGCGCGAGAGGGTGGTCGGGCGACACTTCGGTCTCAATCTGGGCCTTGTTGATGGAAGTGAAGGCAAAAGTGGGGGTTCGGCGTTGTCGAGTTCGGTGGAGACGCATCGACGAGCAAACAACACACGTGGTGGCAGAAGAGCTGCATCATGTCGTACAATGCTCGTACTCCGTCGTGTTCCAAAGCCTCGTCCCCAGCTTTGCTCAAAACGCTGTGCGAACCCATTATGCCGACATCGAAACTAAGGCACACTCTTACACTCTTTCTCTTGTGTATATGTGTATGTGTAGACATACATATATAAATATATACATACAATCACATTGTTGCAAAATTAAGTGTTTTGATCAAAAGTGATAGGAGTGTTATGGTGATGAAGAGCAAGTGGAACAATGTAATTAAACAAGATATAGTAATATATAATTTGCAGTACCCACATGTTTCATGATGTAAACTACACACCAGCATCATTCGCTGTGCACTATCTGAGATTATTGTGTGCATGCAAAAACTCTGATAGTCTCTAAACAACTGAAAAGCGTGCTCGGTGCTGAAGTCGATAAAGATTTCATAGAATAGAAGCACAATTAATGACAATGCAGTATGGAGAACCATATGCCGCCACCTACAAACCATTTCCCCTAACACCATCTGTACATGTTCAGCTGAAGAGTTACACAAGCTATTTCCGTATTGTACTACGAATGAAAAAAAAGTATAATAAAAATAAGGGTAAACAAAAGAAAAGGAAAAGTCGACAAGCAGGTGTATATGATTAAAACAATACAAGGTATCTACAATGCGTTCCATACCCCAAATTAATCTGCATAGCATCTAAATTGTCACAACTTCTGCAGTCAAACTCAACGAAAATTGCGCAACTATTTATCCTTCATCTATATTGAAGTCGTACTGAACACATCAAATCCAGAAATTGAGACCAATTTCATTAAATGTCATCCTTTCCAGTTCATCTTCACCCAATTAATACATGGTTTGGAAAGTTAAGGTGAAAGATGCGTTTCCATTTAATAATTAATCCCATGCGACGAGCATTCCAGCACCAGTTCAATCGTAACCTCTCATCCACAAAATTAGCCACATATTATTCCTCGACAATACCAGCCTGGCATCTCATCACATCATTATTCCAAAATTGCTTGCCAACCTACTCAATTTACAATCGCTTCTCATCATCTGTAATCCGTGCCACCAAATATCAAAACGCACTGTACCAGGACGCCAATGTACATCTTCCTCACCCTCCACACTAGACTAGTCTCCCAGCAATTGTCAACTAACCTACGCTCGTCAAAATCTTTGCTGCGAACCGTCGCGTGCTTGCCAACACCACCACCCCCAAAAACCTCCTCCCACAGCCCCCCCACCACTCTACCTTCCGCCAAAATCATTTCACAGATTGGCTCGTGCGCATCTATTCAACTGTGCACCTTCGGCAGCGAGTTCCGCAGACTCCCTCTACCAACTCTCTTCGCCCTAACACTGCACCTACGCTACTCGGCACTACCACATCCTGTAACCCTCCACCTCCAAACCCCTAAAACGGGCGTCCACCTACTACTACTAACATCGCACCGCTTGCGAACTCAGATGCATCCCCGCTGCCTCACAGCCAAGCATTGCCCGACTCCCCTTCACCCTTCCGCATCTTTGCCCATCCCACCACCACCTCTGCTCACGCCGGAGCGGCCGCAGCCGCACCGTTGCCGCGCCCACCCTGCGCCGCACCTGGGTTGCGTCTTGGTGCTCTTTGACCTTCGCCGCGACGCTCTCCCCCGCCGTAAGCTGCTGCACCGCTGCCATTCGAGTTCGGGTACCCTCCTCGCGCAGCTCCCGACCCGCGCCCGCCCCTGCTGCCCCCGTCTCGCTCCCGTGACTCTTGCCCCATGCCACGACCGAAGTTTCGCCCGCCGTATGACCCGCGTCCTCTTCCCCCCTCGCCCCTGTCACTTCGGTATGGCCGCTCGCCTCTGTTGTCCACCGAACGCCTCGGCGCTGCAAGCAAGGCCACCACGCTGTTAGCCACCACATCCAACAAACTACCTCGTCATCTCGCACCCCTTCCCCGACCACTGACCCGACCAACACAACCACATCGACTCCCACGGTCAACCCCACCCACGATATCCGCCTTCACCCAGCTGCACTGCATGTGTCCGACGTACCTCGTCCCATGGGCTTCTTCTCCTCGATGTACACTGGACGCCCTCGGATTTCCACACCCGACGCCTGCGCACACGCCCACCATCCCATATCAGCAACCTCCCCGCCACAACCACACCGCACGTGCTCAAACCATACATGCGTGCACATTCTATCCCCTTCCATCACGATACCGCCAACCTCATCACCCCAACTGCCTCCCCACCACCGCATGCATTCCTCAAACTCACCTCGATCGCACTCTGAGCTCCACTTACTTCCTCGAACTCCACAAAAGCGTAGCATACACCCTGCTGCATACACCCAACCAATCCACCGTCAGTACCACCAATACACCTCAAAAACAGCATCCCACTTGCCTCAGCAGCCATTCCTCATGTCCAAAACCAACCCTTGCACGATCCATTCCAAAACCCCCTTCTTTCACATGCACCAAGCCACCACGCGTCATTCCACCACGTCTTCATGACACCAACCTTCTGATTCTTCACGTTCACGCCGCCAGGTTTCACCGCACCATAGTTGCGCAGCACCTCCTCCAACTCCGGCGCCGTGGTGTTCATCGGCAGGTTCTTCACGTACACTGACCGCCCGTCAGCTGCATCCAACCATTAGTCAGCACCCATAACACCTCCCCGACAACTGGTCTAACCCATGCCCTCCCATGCACACCCGCCACATCCTTTCACCTTCCTCTACTGCCCGCTAACAAGGAACACCCGCTTCTACTCCCGTCCACTTCCACCACCCCACCACCTAACATGTCCTACAAATATCTTACAAGATGCCGTCACCTCATACACCTTGCATCGCCTCGTCTTTTCTCCAACAAACCTACTCTCCACAACGCCTCCACGACATGCTAATTACCCGCCGCTCCACGCGTTGGCGCAACAATCCCATGCTACACTACCCACTCTTCTCACGTTCATTCCCACAATCTTGCCACCACACACCCACCCACTTCCACATACCTTCGTTTTCCACAGGTGCGCTCTCCTCCTGCACTTCCTGTGGAGGACCTGTCGCAGGGGCTGGAGATGCCGTTGCACTGGCTGCAGGACGATCGGCCGGAGGCTGAGGCGCAGCCTTCGGAGGCGGTGTTCCGATAACCTTCAGCTGCACAAACCAACCCGAGGCAACATGAGCCAAGTCCCACCCACGCATCCACGCATCCACTCATCACCGATCCACTATGCACACCATACACCTCCACACATCAACCATTCCGTCACAACCGGGTGAGGCTCACGGAATCCCACTCACAATAGACGCGTACGAGTGCTTCCTGGGTGCCTCCCCACCACCCTCGGCCTCATTCACCGCCGAAGACGGGGCGTCCTGGACCATCGGCGACTCCGGTTCCTCGATCACCGGTGTAGTCGTGTCTTGGACTGGCGCAGGACGGTCCTCGTCCTCGCCTTCACTTTCTGCAGTCTCCGAGTGCACGCGAACCTCCTGGACCACCGTCTCGCCCTCCGAAGCAGAGGATGAAACCTCCCTCACCACCTCGGGTTCCGGCGCCGCAGCCTGTTGCTCCGCAGCTGCGCATAACCCCAACCGCACAACAACGGGTCACTGCGTGCAACAAAACCCAAGCTAACCGACTCCGTCACCCCTACCACTACCCCAACATGCACCACTGTCGTCCGAAAACACCCGCTGCTCACCTGGCTCGGGAACGGGTTGGTGAACGACTGCTGCCTCCACGTTGGCGCTCGGAACGCTTGGCGCTGTCTTTTCCTGCGGAGTCGCCTCGTCCAGATAACGGAGGACGTCGTTCAGCACAAAATACCCTTTCTCCTGTGGAGCCAAGAAGAAGCTCTGCACGAAATTCCTCTTCCCAGTGGAACTCGTGGACAGCGACCCCGTCACCAGAACCAGTACTCCCCCATTCAGCGAGTCCTGAGAATCCACGGTCTTGATTTCTGCCTTCAGTTGGCTGTAGTCCGACGACATCACTTTCTGGTGTATTTCCTGCAACAAACATGCCCTACATTGTTCAGATCCCCTCCGGCCGCCGACCACCCACCATCGACAGGATAACAGTTTTGTCAAACCCTCCAGCACCATGGTCGCGTAAAGCCCAGTACCACCATATGCAACACATCATACACAGTGGGCACGTCATTACGACAGCTCGGACACCAAGAGAGCCAGCGTTTGCCTCCTCATACGCACAGGAGAACACAAACCCCTCGTATTCTACACGCATCAGACCTAAGACGACCTTGTTTATCACACCCTCCTTCATCGAACTACTTGACAAAGTGCATAACCAGCAGGTGTATGGTAGTTCCTAACAAAGCCGCTCACCTTCTGAGTGGAAGCGGTGTCCACAGAACCATCAGCTCCTGCTTCGGCCCGAGTAAAGCGGCTGGAGTCGGTGTAAAATCGATGAACCACCTGTGATGACTGGTGAAGGATGGTGTAATACTGGTTCACGAATGCATTCCCCACCTGCACCCCACACCACGAGTGCGCCATGCTCAGTTCACAAACGCCGACACTCTAGACATCCATCCATCTAAACCTGGAATATAGTGCACCATCACCTACGAACAAACCGCGTGCTGAAACAGCGAAACGGGGAAATGTCCGTAGAGTTGATACAAGTGCGCACCCTGTAGACTAGGTGCAGTCACCCACACTTCAGTGACTCTTTCAGCCCCTCGTCAATCACACCCGCACAATGCTGCAAGCCTGGGACTAAGGAGACATCTTATGCCTCAACCACATGTAAACAGAGCGACAAAGGAATCTGACACAATTAAAACCCAAGGTGGCTCACGTATTTTACCACATGTGCTGCAGCAGGAATTTGTGCAGGAGCATTCGCAGAATGGTTCGCCATGGTTCCTGCAAAATGCATTTCGAACAGGACGCCTGCTTAGTAAACATGACACCATTTGAATCTCGCATCCTTCAAAACAAGAGGACTTACTGCGTTGAGGTCCAGTGGATCCACAATCCATCCAGCTCTCATATCATACCAGTGAGTTAGCAGTAACACTAGTTTGCCCATGGTACAGGCAGGATTCTTCGGACGTCACGGAGCTTATTATTTAAACGCGCCACAAAGACTTCTCACCGGTCACAGAATTTTCAGCCTTCAGAAAACTCAAAAACGTTCTTTCCGAGATTCCTGCACTCGTTCGCCATAGCTTCGTTACGGAACACATAACCTAGTTGCGAT
The DNA here is from genome assembly GCA_036785485.1 of Physcomitrellopsis africana. NCBI lineage: Eukaryota > Viridiplantae > Streptophyta > Bryopsida > Funariales > Funariaceae > Physcomitrellopsis > Physcomitrellopsis africana. The sequence continues at coordinate 22,529 of JAWRVF010000606.1, read as the reverse complement.
TTTTTTTAACTATTTGGCAAGAGCGTGGACATTGGCTTTAGTTTCCGTCAAGTATGTGCGTACTAGTAGCAGGGCGTGGCTACTGGATGCCTCTACATCGCCGTCGTCACCTGCTCACATCTAACGAAAGCCTGCGGTTGGTGGGGTGCGACCCTCGTCATTCACATTTAAAGTTTCGTACAAAGTACGCAGAGAAAAGTAATTATAACGAGTCATGCTACGATGTAAAGGTGTTGAATCTACGGAATTTCAAAGGTTGAAAAGTTATCGTATCCCAGATTTGAATACTCTTCGAGTGTAACAAACAAACGAGAAGTTAACACACTCCCAGTGGGTTGAGAATAACGTCTAAACATCGTCGGATAAACTACGCACACAAGACGAGGCCTCACCTCTACCAACTCTAAATAACCGATAACATCAGAAAGACTACAGATAGGTACATTCCAGGTCGCTTGCTCCATGACCTACCATATCCAACAGACAGGTTTGTACCGCAGACGGATAACAACTTATAAAACCACTTCATTGCAAATCACACGAAAATGTACCAAGGACTACAATGCGACACTACCTGGCCTCACACCACCGCAGCGGTGTGCAAACTTGCCCTTCGATCTCAACCTGCCAGGGGAGTTGAAGCTAAGTCCTCGCCGCCTACCTCAAAACCGCGGCTCCGAAACCTGCCTACAACGATTGGAACAAACTGCAGCCCCGAGTCGCACCACCACCACCACAACACAACCGCGAGCTCCACACTCCACAAAACCCCTGCAACCGCCCCCCCTGCTTCAGCGGAAACCGCACCCGGGAGTCACGAACTATAAAGGCGCCAACAGTATCAGCCTCCGGAACTGTAGTAACCCGCGAGGCTAAAGGCGAGGAGCAGCGAGGGACGAGTGGGAGGGAGGGAGGGCGGGAGGGAGTCTCACGATGGCGATGGCGACAGCGGAGGAGGGAAAGATCCGAGCTGCGACGACAACGAAGCGAACTTCGCAGGATGTCTGGAGCTTTTGATGGGAGTCCTAACCCTACTATGTCTGGATGTTCAATAACCTGTGCATCTGTGGTTTTAACGCCTTGCCTGCCTATTCTAGCAGCTTCTTAAATTTGTTCCCATTGCCATCTCTACTCCCCCATTGGCGCAACACAGTGGCTCTGTTCTGGCCTCCTTGGAAACCAGCATCTACGCTTCATTTTTGTGGATTTTATGTTTTGGTAGATTGGCTTCCAACCTTTCTGCTCTGCAGACATATTCCTATAATTGGGTTTGAGGGTGTTGGCATCATCTGTCTTTCCATGCAGCAGCTCTTCTGCTTTAGCTCATATTCCTAGCCTTTTTGAGTTGGTATTGGTGTGGATGCCTTAAAAGAATAGGACTGAGATATATGTGTTGTTCTTGAATTCCTTTTTCATTTCAATGAGTCACAATGTTATGGAATCTGAATTTAATTTGTGCAGCGAGATATTTTAATTCAGAATTCTAGAATCCGTCATTGTGTTGGAGAGGTATCTACGCACATACTACTTTTGAGGGGTGGGACAAACTACTCAAGAGTTGATCTTGGTGGTCAAATATCTTCGACTCAGGATAGTGGGTCAAAGGAAAGCATAATTATTGGTGTGTCAACTATTTCAACAGTTCCAAAGTACAAATACCACACATTGAGGTATTGGACTTTGGGCAGTGCTGGTGTGGTGGCTAACATAGGCAAATCTTAGGAAGCTTTCTATTTGCAAATGAATTTATATGTATATATATATATATATATATATATATGATTTATTTTGAATGTCCAAAAATGATTATGCATCAAAAGCCTCCACTTTCATGTCAGTGTAAGGTGACTTTCTTCTTCTACTATTTTATTTTTTATTTTTTATTTTGTGTATTCTACTGGGAATTTAAATCAATTATTTCTATCCACAAATATAAAATAATTTTCACTTTATATTTTATTGATTATTAATAATATTTTAAGTAAGATTTAACTCAAAAATATTTTGAAAAAAAACTAGTAAAAATTAATAATTTAGGTGAAATAGAGCATCAATATATTTTGATGAAGTTTTGAAAAGAATATTTATTTAACAAAAATAGGATAGATTAGCCAAAAAAAAAAGAGGTTATAAATTAAAGTATTGTAAAAATTGCATGTAACTTTATATTACAACTTATTTTTTCTTTCTTTATATAAATACATAGATATTACCTTGATTATTTTTTCTAATTGTTTCTAAAATCATTTCTTTAAAATCAAACTTTAACAATAGGTAAGATATATAATATACAAATAACTTTAATTCTTCTATATAAATTTATTTATATAATTAAAAATATAGATATTTTAATGATAGCAAAATCAACTTATTTCATGCCAAATTCATGATTAGTAGTACTAAATATGATTTTAATTATGGTATATTTTTAATTTTTAAAAAAATTTAAAAATAAAATTATTATACTTAATAAATTAAATTATAGATAGTATATAAAAGTCTTATCATTCTTCTAATATTATAAAAAAATAAATATTTTTTAAAATTTAAATATCAAATAATATTATTTTAAATTCATTTCTTATTTTCTAGCAAAGAATTAAAAAATTGATATTTTAAAAATAGTGAATTAAAATTAATATATAAAAAATAAGTCGAGACAAGTCTAAATTCTTAATACAAAAATTAAGCCCTTCCTATTTGCTAAGAGCCTATATGCCCTTTAAGTAAATCTTTTGTAGGCTGAAATAAAACTATAAGTACTTACACATACCTACATATTTATATATACAAGAGATAAATTGTAATATTTTCACCCATCAACTTCATAATTTATTTGTTTCTTTGCTAAGTATATACAATTGTATATATTTTTAATTTAATTTTAAATAAAAAGAATGATTAACACTTATTAAGGAAGTTGTTGCAATCTAAAAGTATTTAATCTCTATTTTTACTAATTATGCTTCTAATTCCAATTGAGATTTTTTTTTTTTTTTTTTTTTTTTTTTACAATGAAGATTTTATAATGTATTATTATAAATTGTGCAATGTATAATCTTTTAAGTAAAATGTTATATATATATATATATATATATATATATATATTTATTTATTTAAAATATCAAAGATAGTTTTTGGTATTGACACATATTTTATTTAAAAATTTTATTTAAGAAGTTTTTATGAAATTATTTTAGAAAAATACTATCTATTTAATTTATTATTATTTATTATTATTAATTTCTATTTGCTTCAATTTATTCCTATTTATTTAGATAATATAAATATTTATGGCACTTTTGACAATGATATAAGATGTATTCACTTGTATACAAAGAGTAATCAATTAAAATAATTAAATTATAAATATATCTTAAAATTTATTATTATTGTTATATATTTTAAATTATATTATATAAAATATTATGATTAATATAGTTATATGATTTTATAAAATAATAATAATAATAATAATAATTTTTAGATATTACTTTAAAAAAATATTATTATAAAATCAATGTATCTAGTTACTATTATTTTTATATTTAATAACACAAGTTTCTACTAATATAAATATACTTGTATATATATATATATATATATATATATATATATATATATCTTTTCATAATCTTTTTTAATGAAATATAAAAATATTATATTTTTAATAATTATCTTATAATAATAATTCCAATTATTTTATTATTATTTAATTTCTACTACAAACATTAATACATATTTAAATAGAAAAATCAAACATATACATTATAGAAACAATTGTTTGTTTCTTTTTTTTTATATTATACATATGATTTGATATTTAAAAGTTATATAATTATATAAAAATTATTAAATTAGAAGTTTGTAAAAAAAATTTATTATATAAAATTGAAATTAGCTTGTTTAAAATTCATTCTTCAATGATAGTAAAATGAATTATTCTTAACAAATTGTGGGGTTTCAAAAAGAAACATGGAATATTTTACTATGATAAGTTTTGTACAAATATAAAATCTTGTTAGCTCTTCTTTGCTTTTCTTTATACTTCTTATTATTTTAAAATTATCATTTGCAACACACATCCATATGTCAAGGATATAAAGTCTACTCAAATAATCATCTAATTAATATAAATAGGTAGAAGTAGATAAAAATAGATTAATTTGATAATATCTTATAGAATAGCTTTCTAGAAGCTTCGTAGACGTGGATTCTCCTTTATGCAAATTTATAGGTGATTGATAGGTTAAAAATTTAGTCAACAAGCTAGCCAAATATTGCACATGTTGATAGCTTGTGGAACAAGTTAAATATGTGGTGCACATGTAGGAAACTTATCTTGCAAGTTTGACATGTGTCTTGCAAATTGGACACGTATTGGAGGTCCTATCGAATGCCACCACATAGTTCTTAGATAAATAGTATATATAGAAACAAGAATAAAACCTTCTTCACTCTTGTCAACTCCTTTTTTTGTTTCTAGTCTAATTTACGAATCTTTTGTATTTTTTAGTCTTTTCTAGTTTTTTCTTGAATATACATACTTTCTTATTTCTATTTTATTACTTTCTTTTGACATAGATTTTACTAATTTATGCATCTGTTTCAGTTTGTATTTTTAACAGATTGATAAGAATGAAGATATAATATTAGAGCTTTGTCTTTTCTTGATTAAGAGTGGATTATCTTTTTCTCTTGATAAGACATAATGCATCAACTCAATGTACCACCATAAGAAGCAATAAGATTAGGAGGAAGTGAAGATATAGCAATGATTGGAGGTATCAAGGACATAAGAATATATAGCAAGAGACTTAAATTAGGACAAGGTTTCAAAAAGAAACCAACAAGAATTTAAATTAACTAGATGAATACACGAACAATATCAATAAAGGTGAGCTAGAACTCCAAGAGATGCATTGTCGAGACTGAAGTACTCTTCAGCCTCAACTTCTATATACATTAATATCTAGGACGCTTCTTGAGCAGCTTTCATCAAATTAAGAAACTTCTCGAGCAGCTTCTATCAACTCGAAAGCTTCTTAAATTCCTTCTACTAACTAGGAAGCTTTTGGAGCTCCTTTCACTAACTAGGAAGCTATTTGAGCTACTTTCATCAATTAAAAAACTTCTCAACCGACTTTCACTACCTCAAAAAGCTTCTAAAATTTTCTAAAAGGTTTTATAAACCTCCAAAATATATGTCCTTAACATCATCTCCTTCTCCAATAATGAGTTCTAAGAAGAGCTCAATCTTATTAGATATGTAAAAAATCAAGAATATACTATATTAGTGAAGCTATGTATTCTATTCTCTGTTCTTGGGCAATGGATTTCATTGGTCTTCAAAAAAATTACCTATGGTCTTGAGCTAGTATCTCCATTGTTGAAATATCCCATCTAAGGATCTGATCTTTAATGCAGCCTTTAAAACATCTTCCAAATAAGATCTCATACTAAAAAAATTTACTTTTCTAAGCTCAAGCAATATCACTAAAGCTTGAACATTGGAATCGAGACTTGTATGGTTAGGTCTTGCTTCTAATGGCTCTAATCAAGGTCATATTTGGTATTGAAATGTATTATCTTCACTTTGCTCAATTGAAGGCTGTAAAAATTACATTGATTTATTTGAAGCTTGCATAACAAACGAATCTTCTAAGTCTTATTCTTTTAATGCTTGAAGGGTTGACATGGTCACTAATTTGCTTCTACTACTCTATTTTATCTTGGAACAAATGATTACATACTAATGAAGGCTTTAATTTGATTCTCTTCATCTTATGAGTATTCCTTGAATTCAAACTTTATTAAGAAGTTATCATCAAATATGTTTGGATTTGTAGAAATAGAATTGATGAAATTCCTATATCTTTTGAGGTGCATTGGTGAGATTTTTGGCAAATTCCCATGTGCACTCATAAATGTCATAGCTCCACCAGTAAACAAGATATTTCAATTTGTGCCACCTTTGCCGTGAATCAAATACCTTTTCAACCTCATATTCTTCATGGTCTTCAATTTTTATATTAGATGGCAATTGTTGTACTCTTTTCGGAATATGCAACTCTCTATAAGGTTCTAAAAGAGAGACATAAAAAATTGAATGTACCTTCATAGCAGATAGTAATTTCAAGTAATATGCCTTCGGGTTGATTTTATTTTGGATAGAAAATGGTTCCAACCTTTAATAGTCTAACTTATGGCATAGCCACTTAATCTTGATGTTTCATCAAAGAAACCATATTTTATCTCTAATATAAAAAAAAAAAAAAATTGATTCTTGAATTTATTTGCAGATGCCGTGTAAGCATCTTGAATTGCTTGTAATTGAAGCTTCAAGGTTGTTTGGTGTTGTGATAGATGCTTTGTAAATCCTTCAGCTAGTAAATTGTTGTTCTTTAGTGTACTCCATAGATCAAGCTTTCGATGATATCCATAATTGGAGTAAAATGGTATTTGATAAATTGAAGTATGAACAATATTATTATATGCAAACTTTACTAATAGTATATATGAGATCCAATCATCTTATTGATAATTAATATTATATCATAAATATTATTATAAAATTTAATTAATTCAATCTATTTGGCTGTGAGTTTGAGGATGGAAAGCCAAATAAAGTTTATTATCTACCTTCAATATTTCAAAAAAACATTTCTAAAACTTAGATATGAATTGGATTTCTTGGTTAGATATTGCCACAGACATAAGATTTATTCCAATAATTATTTAATTAATATAAATCAATAGAAGTAGATAAAATAAGTTAATTTGATAATATCTTAGAAAGTAGCTTCCTAGAAGCTTCATAAATGCGGAAACACCTTTATACATGTTTGTAGGTGATTGGTAGGTTAGAAACTTGGTCAACAAGCTAGCCACGTGCCATACATATTGGTAGCTTATGAAATAAGCTAGCCATGTATCGCACATGTTGATAGCTTGCAGAACAAGCCAAATACATGGCGCACATGTGAGAAACTTATCTTACAATTTTGATATGTGTCTTGCAAATTAGACACGTATAGGAGGTCCTATAGAATACCGCCACATAACTCTTAGATAGATAGTATAAATAGAGACAAGAGTGAAGCCTTGTGCACTCTTGTCAACTCCTTTCTTACTTCTAGTCTAGTTCAAGAGTCTCATGTATTTTCTAGCCTTTAGCAATAGTCATTCCAGTTTCTTTTTGAATATATATACTTCTTTAATTCTATCTTATTATTTTCTTTTGACATAGTTTTTATTAACTTATGCATATGTTTTAGTTTGTGTTCTTAACAGATTGACAAGAGTGAAATTACAATATCAAAGCTTTGTCTCTTCTTGATTAAAAGTGGATTATCTTTTTTTTCTTCATAAGACATAAGCATATTAGAAGTTATGGATTATCCACTTCTAAACTAATATTGTTTCCAAAAAATTTTCCTTTATCCTTGAGTGTTTTATTTTATAGTGAGAATAGACATTTTTTCTTATTCTATTATGGTATCATGGCAGAGATTGTTGAAATGAAGAGTGTAGTGGCACAAATGCAAGAGCAAATGAGAGAATTAATGCTCGCAATGAATCAATTCAATACACCACCACAAGAAGCAACAAGATTAGTAGGAAGCAAAGATATAGAGATGATTTGAACTGCTTCAAGCCATACCACTTCACCTGTGATTGAACATCATTGAAGCATCAAAGAATCAAAGATTAGTTTGCCGGAGAAATTTAATGGCACCAGATCTAAATTTTGAGGATTTATCAATCAAGTACAACTGGTGATTGAACTTCAATCCCAAAGTTATCCAATCTAGTAATCACAAGTTAGGTTTATTGGAATACTATTATCAGATTTCGCTATATAATGGTTTTTGTCCTTTTTTGAATGATGTGATCCAATATTAGATAATTTGGAGGTATTTTTAGTAAAACTTCAATCTATGTATGGAAAATATGATGCAATTCATGTTGCAACTAATAAGATCCGTATCTTGCAACAAAGCAATCAATGAGTGACATCATATATTTCACAATTTTGACAATTAGCAATTGACACCAAGTGAGATGATGTTGCACTTATTAGCTAATTTCTCTATGGATTATAATATGAGGTAAAGAAATTGATATTCAACTTATCCGATTTTTAAACATTGAGTCAAACAATTGATTTTATTGTGAAGTGTGACAATCAACTTTTTGAATTTCAATTGGAGAGCCACATAAGAAAGCTCCAATGTTATTACAATACAATGGCAATATCAATGTCTTTTCAATACGTACATTCAAAAATAGAAGACATGCAAATTGACGCAATATGTTTCAAACCTCTTACTGAACAAAAAAAGACTCGTCGTCATCAATAAGGATTGTATTTATATTGTGGAGAACCTAAGCACACTACTCAACATTATCCAAAGAAACAACACAACTATAAGATGAGGAATACGGCTATCAAAGAAGACAATATGTCCAAAAGCAAGTTTGTCTAGCTACAATAGAAACCATGTAGCTAGAATCATATACAACTCCTAGTAAAGATCCTATCCTCTCCTCAGAACCCTCTCTTTATTTTATAATAGATATCTATTTGGGACCTAAAAATCACAAAGCCTGTGCCTTATTAGATTCAAGAGCCTCAATGTGTTTTTTAGATTAAGAATTTGTTAAAAGTCGTAGAATTCTTTTAATACAAAAAACTAAACCCGTACATATAGAAATCATAGATGGTCGCCCGTTATCTTTTAAAAATGTTACTCATAAAATTCTTCCTATAAATATAACAATAGATGGTCATAATAATTGTGTAGTCTTTAATATAATTAAATCTTTCTTTACTCCAATCATTTTGGATTTATCATAGCTAAAAAAATACAATCTTCAAATAGATTGGATTTTTTATAGACTTGATTTTTCTCAAAGCATTAATAAGAGTCCCATAAGTCAAATAACAAATCATAAGCATAATATAATAAAATCCATATTTATAGGCGTAAAAGCATTTATGAATGAAGCAAAAGAAGGATCATCTTTTGTTATTTATACTACATCTATTTTTGATGGTGGAAGGACTTAAAGTGGCATTCCAAGCAAATATCACGATTATCAAGATATTTTTAAGAAGAAGAATGCAGACATTCTTCCGGAGCATTGTCCATACGATTGCTCAATTGATCTCAAAGAGGGAACTCAGCCTCTATTTGGATGAATCTATAGTCTATCCCTGAATAAATTGACTGAACTCAAGAAATACATTGATAAAAACTTGGCCAAGAATTTCATACACCATTCAAAATTCCCAACAGGAGCTCCTATCTTGTTTGTAAAGAAGAAAGATGGATCACTACGGATGTCTGTAGATTATTGAGGGATCAACAAAATTACCATCAAGAATAGATATCCTCTACCTTTGATATCTGGACTTCTTGATCAATTGAATCAAGCCAAGATTTATACAAAAATAGATCTAAGAGGAGCATACAACCTAGTATCCATCAAAGAAGGTGATGAATGGAAGACTACATTTCAAACAAGGTATGGACATTTCGAATATAATGTCATACCTTTTAGACTTACAAATGCACTAGCTGCTTTTCAACATCTTATCAATGACATTTTTCATGAGTTTCTTGATGACTTTGTTGTCTGCTATTTAGATGACATTTTAATCTACCCTAAAAATACAGAAAAATATGAACTTTATGTTTGTCATGTACTATAAAAACTTAGAGATATAGGGTTATATACCAAGATAAAAAAAAGTGTGTATTTCACAGTACTTAAGTTGACTTCTTAGGATACATCATTTTGAATGATGGTTTCAAAATGGATCCTAAGAAAGTCCAATCAATCATAGAATGGAAGATTCCAAAAATAATAAGAGATGTGTAATATTTTTTAGAATTTGTCAATTACTATCGAATCTTCATCAAGAACTTTTTTCAAGTTGTAGCTCTACTTACACGCTTAACTTGTAAGGACAAACTCGAGTGGAGTAAAGAAGCAGAAGCATCGTTTGAGGCTTTGAAGACAACTTTTATTTTTGCACCAATCTTGTATCATGTCAAATTTTTCAAGGCATTATTTTATGGAAACAAAGGCCTTAGACTTTGCTTTGGGGGCAATATTATCACAAATGGGAGAAGATGACAAATTCTACCCAGTAGCTTTCTATTCCAGAAAATTTTCAATAGCAGAGATCAATTACAAAATCTATGATAAATAACTTCTTGTAATTGTGGATTCTTTTCAAGAATAGCATTACTATCTAAAAGGCGCTTCTAGTCTAGTCATTGTATATACGGATCATAAGAATCTCAAATATTTTATGTCAGTGCACATATTGAATCGTTGCCAGGCTTGTTGGAACATATCTTTATCAAGATTCAAATTTATTATCACCTATTGACTATAAAAACAATAAGATCTGTCTGATGCCCTTTCTAGATGTTCTTATCTTGTACCAAGAGAGGGAGATTCAGCTTTTGATAAAAAAAAAATAATCATCTTGAAGCCGGAGTAATTTCATCATTGAGCAATGAAATCAACATTAATTGTTGATTCCACTTTTGTCAAGCAAATCCAATCAAGTATGTCTTTAGGTCCTTTTGTCCATGAGATTAAGAATAATTCATCTAAGTCTAATGATATTCCTAAGTTTGAGTTCAAGAATGATTTGCTCTAATTCAAAGGATGCTTATATATTCCAGAAGGCGTACTATGACTATGTACTTTAGAAGCTTGTCACAACCTCATTGCAACAGGAAATTTTGGATATAATAAGACTTTAGAGTTCATATCGAGAGATTTTTGGTGGCCTCACACATGGAGTATGTTAAAGAATTTGTATAGCTATGTGACGTTTGTTCAAGATTAAAAATTCTTCATCACTGACCTTACAGACTTCTGTCACAGACACAGAATATAGACTGGAAGTCTAAACAAGAAGTTCAAGAAGAACTGGCAAGAACTGGATTAATCAGATGAGTACAAAAACAACACCAGAGAGGTGAGTTAGAGCTCCAAGAGATGTGTTGTCAAGACTGAAGAACTCTTCAGCCTTGATTCCAATATATACTCTTATCTAGGAAGCTTCTCAAGCAGCTTCCTCCAACTAAGGAGCTTCTCAAGCAACTTCTACTCACTAGAAAGATATTAGAAGGCTCTGGAAGGTTCTAGAGAGTTCTAAGAAACTTCTAGAATGTTCTAGAAGGTTCTAACAAGTATGTCCTTGACACTAGGAAGATATTTAGAAGACTCTGGAAGATTCTAGAGAGTTCTAGGAAACTTCTAGAATGTTCTAGAAGGTTCTAACAAGTATGTCTTTGACAACTTCTACAACCATTACTTCTACCAGAATAACCTTGGTTTTCTATTTCTATGGATTTTATCACGGATCTCTCAAAGTCAAGTTCATATGATTCTATATTCATGATTGCAGATCATTTTACCAAGATGGCACATTTTATACCATGTATAAAATCTATTACAAGAGAAGAAACAACTAAACTCTTCTTTGATAATATCTATTGCTATCATGGATTACCAAGGGATATTATATCAGATAGAAGAACACAATTTATATCCAGGTTTTAGAGGACTCTTTTTAAAATATTGAAGGTGGATATAAAATTATCCTTAGCTTTCCACCCTCAAACTGATAGATAAACAAAATGAGTAAATCAAGTTTTGAAATAATATTTGAGATGTTCCATCAATTACCATCAAGATGATTGGACAATTCTTTTGCCATTGGCAGAGTTTGCTTATAATAATTCAGTATATTCTTCTATTCAATAAACTCTATTCTTTGCAAATTTACGGTTATCACCCATGACTTGATACTTTTGACTTTTCAAAAGTTGATAATCTTGCGACAAAAGATTTGGCAAATTGGTTGTCAAAGCTACATGCAACAATGAAGGTACAATTAAAGAGAGCTCAAAAATGACAAAATATCAATGCAGATGTCTATCACAAGGAACAACCTCAATTCCACATGGGCGATAAGGTATGGTTACTTTGTCATAATATCAAGACTATCCATCCTTGCAACAAGCTGGATTATTGTAGGCTTAGATCTTTTTTGATTTGTAAACAAATCAATCCAGTTGCTTAACGATTATGCCTACCAAAATCTATGAAGATTTATCATGTATTTCATGTATCACTACTCGAGCCATACAAGACAATGGATATATTAGGAAGAAGATAAATACCACTGCTATTGAGTAGAGAGAATTTGCCTTGGAAAAACGTCGAGTTCCTAGCTGCTACTAGAACTAGCAGAGAACATAAAAGGAAGCCATGCAAGTATCTTCTATACTTATATAATATTAGAATATATTCCTTATACAAGAATAGAATATAATCTTTATACAAAATAGAATATTATCCTTGATATAATATTTATATAAATATTATATATAATACTTATAAAATACTTATATAAAAATAAAATATAATCCTTGGTATAATCCTTGTATAAATATTTGTACAAATATTATATATAATACTTATAAAATACTTGTATAAGTACTTGATATAAATATAAGTATATATACTTGTATAATAAGTATAAACAAAGTATGTATATATTCAAATATACCTCAAATACGACCGTATATGAGGAATACAAGTTATACAACAAGCTCAAACTAATTAAATCACTAAAAATTCATCCAAAGGTCAAATCAAGCTTACTTATAGCTTATAAGAAGCTAATAACTCATTGTAAAATATATCAAAATTTCACAAATAGATGTCTTACCGTTTAAAAGTTATGGCTAAAAGAAATAGGTACTAAAATTTCCCAACAAATGCAAAGGCAGCAAAGCTCCTCTTCACTTCAGCCTTTGTTGTGATTACTTCTCTTTTTCAAATTCGGCATGCAATAGCTTTTTAAAAAGCTCACTCTATCATCTAACTTGTCTTAAAATTTTGCATGCATGACTCTCAAACTCCAAATTTTATAGCTAGTTGATTCTACTCTTTAAACCCTAACAACAATTTGCCCTCTTGACACTTCATGGCTTATAAAACTTTCATAAAAGCTTCAAATGTATTGATTTTTGTTTTTATAAAAAGCTTATATAAGCAACTATAAGCATTTAAAATATCAAAAAGATTGAAGAGATTTTCCAACTTAAGTGGTTGAACAAAATCTCTACCCCTCTTTGTCAGGTGGCAGTAGACCCTTTCCCACTCTCAAGCTCACAACTTTCTCTCTCCAACTCTAAATGCTACAAGAGATAGCTTGATAGACAGCTAGCACAATTTTCCACACTTTGTACAAATTTTACTAAGAAAGACTCAAAATCAAACTTGCAGTGGTAGATCGAAGTTTTTGCCGTCACTTTTCAATAGCAACAGATCTCACTCTACTAAAACAAGCATAACTTTTTGCTCACAATTCCAATACAAGCCAGTGAGCAAGTTTTAAAATCCTCACAACTCAAAGAACATATAATTTAATTTTTATTACAAATTCTTCTATATCCTCGGAGCTATCTCTCTCTAAAATTCACTGCTAAAAAATTCTTAAATCCTAGGTCCAGCAAGAGGAGTATATCCCCCTTTCCTTCCATATCAATCTATGGCATGTCCACATGGGCAGCCAAATCTTATTGGACAGGCCCTATTCATCCCATGCTCTTCTTTCTTACCCCTCATAAGATCCATTCTATCTCAAAAATCAACAAGAAAGATAAAACAACCTTTATCTTTCTTTTAATTACAAAAGAATCTATTCTAAGATATAAGTAAGGTAGGAACAAAACAAATAGCCATCTTAATGTACTAATTAAGTGGCTAAAATAAATCCTCTCTTTATAACATCTTCTAAAATAATCTCTAGTATTTACACATATAATAACAATAGATACAAGATATATAATATTTTTACACACTGCACGTAAATGCAGTATGACACTGCCCCCTATAGAAGTGGACAACAATAAAGAATTCGAGGTCAAAGAGATTTTTGATTGAAGGTGGTGCCAAAATCAATTGGAATATCTTGTGCATTAGCGCAGATACAATATTAGTGAACACACATAGGAGCCATCCAAGAATCTAACAAATACATCAATAAAAGTCAATGTATATCATCGACGACATCAATCAAAACCAAAATAAAAAATCAAGAAAATCTTTATTAAAAAGAAAAGCAAATTCTATAGAGGTTTCATCCTATATTATATAATTGTTTGTTATATCCTTGGATTTGTTCATGCTAAAGAGATAGAGAATCAACAACCAGCAAATTCAGCTCAAGGGCCATTATTTGCTGATTTACCGGATGAGATATTACGACTATCACAACCTTGAAGATAATAAAATAGAGATAAAGATTGTCAAGAACGACATGTTCTTCCTTAGATTGATGGCGAAATAGAACGTATTTGGTATCACGACCTTGGAAGAGACTCCTGATATTTGGTGATACTTTTAGAGGTAGGAACTACTCATGATGGTATTCCTAATGTTTTCTTTAAAGGAAGTTATAAAGGCCTCAATAATGATCAAATAATAGAGTGGTCTTCTTGCACTGGTATGGGATATTATCAATAGCTGAAAGAACCTATCAACTACCTTCGATGGGAATAAAGATCAAGATATGTGGAAAGAACAATTTGACGAATCCTAGACTTCCTCAACATGTAATCATTGCTCCTCGTAGAACTTGTCCCTAAAAAGAGGGATAATGTCACGGACATAATATTTATTCCAATAATTATCTAATTAATATAGATCAATAGAAGTAGATAAAATAAATTAATTTCATAATATCTTAGAAAGAAGCTTCTTAGAAGCTACATAGATGCGGAATCAATTTTATACATGTCTATAGGTGATTGGTAGGTTAGAAACGTAATCAACAAGTTAGCCACCTGCCATTCATATTCATAGCTTGTGGAATAAGCTAGCCATGTGTCGCACATGTTGGTAGCTTATAGAACAAGCTAAATACATGGCACACATGTAGGAAACTTGTCTTACAAGTTTGACATATGTCTTACAAATTAGACACGTGTAAGAGGTCTTATAGAATATCGCCACGTAGCTCTTAGATAGATACTATAAATAGAGACAAGAGTAAAGCTTTCTTCACTTTTATCAACTACTTTCTTGCTTCTAGTCTAGTTCAAGAGTTTGTGTATTTTCTAGTCTTTGGCAATAGCCATTCCAATTTCTTTTTGAATATACATACTTCTTTATTTCTATCTTGTTATTTTCCTTTGACATAGTTTTTATTAACTTATGCATTTATTTTAATTTGTGTCCTTGACAAATACAATATCATTTGATAGGCCATGATATTGATATATATTGTCAAAAAAGACCCTTGTTGTTTCTTTACCAGATGCAATCCTTTTATAAAGAATGAAATGAGCCATCTTTGTAAGTCGATCAAGCACCATATGGATGCTATGCAATGAATTAGATGGCGGTAGATCCATAATGAAATCCATCAAGATAAAAGACCATAACTCTCTTGGAAGAGACAAAGGTTGTAAGAGTTCATAAAGGCGATATTGAAGATTTTTGGACCTTGAACAGATGTTGCAAGAGAATACAAAGTCTTTTACTGGCTTCTATATTTGAGGCCACCAAAATCCTTGAAAAATAAATTTGAAGGTCTTGTTAAATTTAAAGTGATATATAATTGAAAAGTCATGGCGAGATTAAAGAATATATAGTTGTGTTGGTCCTTTTGGGATATACAAATGTTCTTCAAAGTATATAAGATCTTTCTCAAGTTTGAACTTGTTAATATTTTCTTTTAAGCAATGCTTGACATCAAGGACTGTCAATATATACTTGTATATATACTTGTGTAATTAGTATAAACAAAGTATGTATATACTTAAGTATACCTCAAATATGACTGCATATGAGGAATACAAGTCATACAACAAGTTGAAATTAATTAAATCACTAAAAATTCATCCAAAGGTCAAATCAAGTGTTTTTATAGCTTATAAAAAGTTAACAACTCATTGTAAAATATATAAGAAATTAAACAAATAGATGTCTTACCGTTTAAAAGTTATGGCTAAATGAAGTAGGCACTAAAAATTCCCAGCAAATGCAAAGGCACCAAAGCCCCTCTTCACTTCAGCCTTTGTTGTGGTTGCTTCCCTTCTCCAAATTAGACATACAATAGCTTTTTAGAAAGCTTACTCTATCATTTGACTTGTCTTAAAATTTCACATATATATCTCTTAAAATTCAGTTTTTATAGCTAGTCGAATCTACTCCTCAAACCCTAATGACAATTTACCCTCTTGACACTTCTTGGCTCATAAATCTTTCATAGAAGCTCTAAATGTATTGATTTTTATTTTTGTGAAAAGATTACATAAGCTGCTATAAGCACCTAAAATATCAAAAAGATTGAAGAGACTTTTTGACTTGGATGGTTGAACAAATTCTTTGCCCTCTTCATCAGGTGGCAATAGATCCTTTTCCACTCTCAAGCTTACAAATTTCTCTTTCCAACTTCAAATTCTACAAGAGATAGCTTGATAGAAAGCTAATATAATTTTCCACACTTTCTACAAATTTTACTAAGAAAGAATCGAAATCAAACTTGCAATGGGAGCTCAAAGTTTCTGCCGTCACCTTTCAATAGCAGCAGACCTCACTCCACTAAAACAAGTATAACTTTTTGTTCACAACTCCAATACAAGCAATTGAATAGGTTCTAAAATTCTCACAATTTAAAATACACACCTTCTAAATTTTATTACAAATGCTTCTATATCCTTAGAGCTATCTCTCTCCAAAATTCACTACCCAAAAAATTGAAATTTTTCTCTCCAACAAGAGGAGTCTTCTCCCCTTTTTTCCACATCAGCCTATGACACGCCCACATGGGCAGCCAAATCCTATTCGTCAGGCCCTATTCACCTCATACTCTTCTTTCTTATCCCTCACAAGATCCATGCTACCTCAAAGTCAACAAGAAAGATAAAACAACCTTTACCTTTCTTTTAATTATAAAAAAATCTATTCTAGGATATAAGTAAAGTAGGAACCAAAACAAATAGCCATCTTAATTCACTAATTAAGTGGCTAAAATAAATCCTCTCCTTATAATATCTTCTAAAATAATCTCTAACACTCACACATGTAATAACAATAAATACAAAACATATAATATTTTTACACATTGCATGTAAATACAGTATGATAATGGCCCTCAGTACAAAATCCAAATCACCAGTTTCTATGTAAAATATCTTTGTAAAGTCTAGATGTACCAAAATTAGGATTGTATAAACATTGTTTTGAGGTCTTGAAATGCCTTCATTCTAGTTTGTCTTTACATATTAATCAAGTGGAAGGGACGGCAATTTGAGAGTGATTTTTAATGAAGATGCGATAGAAGTTAGCAAATCTAAGAAAACATTGTACATCTGTTACCATCTTCTGAATAGTCCATTGCATAACCGCCTCTACCTTCTTAAGATCCATCATCAAATTCTCAATAGATACAATATATTCCAAAAATTCCATCTAAGATTGATGAAATATATATTTTTCTAGTTTTACATACAAACCTGCATCTTGTAACTTTTGTAATACCAACTAGACATTCTCCTTGTATTCTTTTAGATTTTTTGAGTAGATCAAGATGTCATGAAGATAGATTATCACAAATTTGTTTAGGTGCTCTCAAAAGATGTCAATTATTAAATGATGAAAGATAGTGGATGCATTTGTTAGTCCAAAGGATATGACATTATATTCAAAATGTCCATACCTTGTCTGAAATGTGATCTTTCATTCATCTCCCTCCTTGATCTGTATCAGGTTGTATGCTCTACAAAGATCAATTTTAATATAGATCTTGGCTTGGCTGAGTTGTTCCAAAAGTCTTAAGATTAATAATAATGGGTAATGATTCTTTATCATTATCTTATTCAATCTTTAATAATCAACACACATACTCAAAGAACCATCTTTCTTCTTCACAAAAGTATAGGTGTACTTGCTGGAGACTTTAAATATCTGATGAAGTTTTTTGCAAAGTTTTTATCAATATAATCTTTCAATGTCAAAAACTCATTTTAAAAAAGATTATAAATTGGGCCAAAAGGTGGTTGCATTCCTTCTTGAAGATCTATAGCATAATTGTATGATCAGTGCTCTAATAATATATCAACATTCTTCTTTTAAAAAATATCTTGAAATTCGTTATATTGCTCCAGAATACTTGCTGATGAAATTATATCTCCTTTAATTGGAGTTGCATAAATAATAAATGATATATTTTCTTTAGCCAATCTTATAAAAGCTCTTATTCTAATAAATAACGGCTTATTAATTCGTGACTTTTTATGAATTCTTTTTACAAAGATTTCTATTTGAAATGTTATTCTTTGCAACATCCAATCTATAAATGGATTATATTTTTCTAACCAAGACAGTCCAAGAATAATAGGATTTGAAGGAGTTCTAATGACGATAAATACAATTTGGCTTCTAAGATCTTTGAATAATACTTCTATGGGCGTGGTTTCATGGATAATACTTCTAGAGGATAAGAGCCATCCATCTATTATCTTTACACAAAAAGGTTTGGATTTCTACATTAGAGGAATTTTATGAAGTCTAGTGAATGCTTCATCTACAAAACAAGCGGTGTCATATTATATGTTGACTTGTTTGAAAATGCACCAGGCACGTGGTTGTGGAGGATGAGGTTGTAATTCACAAATCTTCAAAAATCCTTAACTGGATTCATCCATATAAGAAGAATATGATTTGAATTTCAATTTAAGAGTACTCAAGTCAATACAAAGTACTTAAAAATATTCATTTTGGTAACTTCAATCACATATAAAATCCAATTGTTTTGTTACTTATCACAATTAAGCAACTTAGATTTCTCCTTGCAAGTTCTAATCTTAGTCAATGAACTTCAATAAGCTATAATTCTTAATTTGACTATCAAATTGATATAAAATTTTGTATACAAATATAAATATAAGTTTTCTATATGTTTAAAAAGTTTTAGCTCAATCCAACTTACTAATTGTCAAAAATTAATCAAAAGCTATACTAATGTCACTCGGCCGCCAACTTGAAAGTTGATACAAATATTCCAGCAGTAATTTCTCCTTCTCCATTCATTAACTTTAGCTAAAAATTAGTATATAGCTTGTCTTTCAAGTCTTCTAATACTATTTCAAATTTCATCTTGATTTGACTAATAGATCTTTAGATATTGTAGAAGCCCTAAACAACTCTAAACTGCCAATTTCTAGTACCTCTTTATATTAAAGATCAAATAAATCTTGATTGCACTATTAGATTGTTACAATTTTTTATTCATTCTTAGCACACTCAACCATCCATACACTATCCAACTTTCAATTGTAGATGTCACTTTGATTGCACTTAAAGTGAAGAGTGTTGGTCCTAACTTTATTATATTAAAACTTAATCTTCAATATAAACCTTGATTTTAGATAGCAATTGCTAAATCCTCTCAAAACCTATAGAAACAAGTCTAATCTCTCTAAAATGAGCTTAAAGCCAACTTTCTAATCCTATTTGCTAATCTTTGAATGACCTGATACCTTGCCCTTGGTGGCCATTTTTGAGGCTAGAGATCTGATTTTGACCCTGTTCCATACATGGTCGATCCTTGTATATCAATCTAACTTATTCTAAAGATATTTAAGCTTGATCAGACCTTCAATTTAATCCTAGTATCAACTATATTAATTATTTATCTCTTCTATCCTATTTTTGTTAATTTATGGCTTTTTAAAAGCAATGAAAGAATTTCTACAACCTAGAAGGAAAATTTAATAACTAACTTTTATCTATTAGCTATTAAAACAAGAAAATAATCTAAGAAGCTTTCATAAACCTTTTTTTAAGTATCTTAAGTTCTAATTGAATCAAGATAATTAAGTATTAAATAAAAATTATTCTTTTTCATATTTTTTATTATATAAACGTATTATAATATGATAGCGAATGCTCCTAAATCTAACAAGGTGATTCTTTGAAGCTTCTAAGGGCCAAAATACAAAAAAATTATAAAACAACGAGTATGTTGAGTACAAAGAGAGGAACCTAAATAATTATATAATGTTGGATTGTCCAGCCACATTTTTCTATTGTGACTAAAGATCATTATTTTCTTGAACAATTGCGCTCCTGATTTTGGTGAAGTATCAATTTTATTTCTTTGGACAATTGCCAACTTTGTGGCCTTTCTCGCCACAATATAGGCATAGATCTTCTTCCATCTAACGTTTTTTTTTTTTTTATAGATTAAAAAGTTTAAAACATACTACATCAAGTTGCATGACTTCTACTTCTAAATGTGAATTCAAAATACTTGTCAATGTAGCAAAAATATGTCGGATTGCATTGTTGTGGTAGAAAGAATTTACCTCAAAAAAGTGTTGGGCTTTTACATGCCATTAAATACTTAACTAAGATCTAAAATAATAAAATTTTAAATTTTTATAAAAGTATTTTTTATAAAATTATAACATCCAATATCTAAGTCTTATTTCACAAAACACTCAAAATATAACAAAATACTCTAAATCCTCATTCACTTGTAAGGAAGGGAATTTTTTAAAATTTCAATAATCTATAAATCTTAATCTAATTGTCCAAATCCATTCAAAATTTACATAAAATATTGATATATTTTGAACAACTAGCACAATAAATTTCAATGGTTGATTCATTATCAATCTTTAGATATCATGAAAATCCTAATAGTAGCTTCAAACCCTTGTTTACAAATACCCTTGTATTAAATTCTTCATATCTCACAAATTAAATATTCATATGCAATGAAATTTTGATTTATAGCTTTTTAATATAAAGATTTATTTATTTTATATATTTTTAGATAAAAATTCATTTAAAAGCTTAAGATATGGCAAAAACCATTACTATCAATAAAATGGTCTACTTACTGCCTTAGAATTTGCTCTATTGTCTTTGACTTATAATATATCTTTTTTTAAAACTCTAAATATAGTAATTATTTCTCATTAAATATTGATCTTAAAATCACCTTTCTAACCACATCTTATGATTTCCAAAAGCTCTTGTATAACTCCCTGAATCCTTAAAAGAATGACAGTAGGTATTATTTGTACATCTTAATCTCAAGTGCCTACTTCTCTCTCATAAAAATTCCAAATCTCTCAATTTTTACACCAAAATTGTAGTACAAAAAAATAAGCTTTCTAATCCTAGTCTTTGATTTTTGAATGCCTCTTTTAAAGTTGCCAAAATCCTTCTTTTTCTTGCAGGTAGCCTCTTCAAAGCCTATCAGACATGACTATTGATCAATAAGAAAGAAAAACTTCATCCTTGGCCTTTATTCATCCATGATTTGATCTTCATCCTTCCAAATAAGCCTCTTAGTAGTTTGATTTTTCATCTTTGGGCTCTAATCTTTTCTTAAGGCTTCATACTAAATATTTAGATTGTATATGATTTAAAAGCCATAATCAAAATAAATAAAAAATATAAAATAAAGTTTCTTATATCAACTCTTTTTAATTTACTTTATTAATTATTCCAACATATACTAGAATCTATAAATATATTATATATTTTAATTAATTTTTACATACTATAAGAAATTAAAATATAACAAGAAATTGTCTTGTTGAAGCCCATGAGCATTGATCTTGATGACGTTGAAATAGTTGATTATCACATTTTACAACTTAGCTAATGACTTCATTGAATATTTGTGGATCTGAAAGTGACAATAACAAATTCTTCACATCATTTCTTAGTCTCCAATAAAATTGGCTTATTAGGACTTCTTTGTCCCAATTGATGTCGCATATTAATTGCCTAAAATTAGATATATAGATTAATACAGAGTGTGCCCTTTGACACAATGCTTGGATCTTAGTTGTTGTCCAACAAGTCTTGTCATGTTTTCTAAATGCTTCTACAAATGCTTCCATAAAAGCTTCAAAATTGCTTAAAATTGGTGATCTCTTTTCAAATAATGAAATCAAGCATGATAATACTTGCTCCATAAGTAAGATGCCAACCAATCCAACTTGTGATTCTTCTATTGGATAAGTATCAAATTATAGGACTGTTATTAATCAAATTTGATTGACAAACCCTTGAAACTTTGAATGCATACTATCATATTTTTCTAAGAGACTAACTCAGGCTTCTTATGTTATTGAACAAGAAGATTTTCTTGGCGTAGCATAGGTAATAATGCACCTTCAATCAAAAAAGTTGGAGGTAGGTGCAATTTAGATTGTGGCATTCTTGATGATGCATCATTACAAAGTTTTACAACGATTCCTTTAATTCCCGCAGTTCTAGCAAATAACATAGTAAGAGTACTTATAATGGCATCTAACTTAGATTTAAAAGATTCAATCATACTAATGTCTTGACCTCCAATCATTCTAAAAAAAAAAGAAATGAATCTATAGAGAGATAATATCAATTTAGAAGAGGATAATCTGCAACCTCTAAAATACTTTAAGATTTTCAAAGAG
>JAWRVF010000605.1:0-221387 GCA_036785485.1 Physcomitrellopsis africana | reverse complement strand
ATTTTGACAACTAATAATCGATATCAAGTGGGACGATGCTGCACTCATCAGTCAATTTCTCTACGGATTACAATATGAAGTGAAGAAATTGATGTTGAACTTATCCAATCCTCAAACATTGAGTCAAGCAATAGACTTTGCGGTGAAGTGTGATAATCAACTTTTCAAATTTAGATCTGAAAGTCATACAAGAGAACCTCAGCGACATTATAATTCAGTGGCAGCACCAATGACTTCTCAATATGTACCTTCAGAAGTCAAGGACATGCAAATTGATGCTATACGTTTCAAGCCGCTTACTGAACAAGAAAAGACTCGACGTCGTCAAGAAGGATTATGCTTGTATTGTGGAGAACCTAAACACACTGCTCAAAATTGTCCAAAGAAATGACGCAACTATAAGATGAGGAGTACGACTGTCAAAGAAGACAATATGTTAGAGAACGAGTTTGTCCATCCACAATAAGGACCGTGCGGCTGGGATCTTGTACAATTTCTAATGAAGGTCCTATCCTCTCATCACAACCATCTCCTTGTTTTATAATAGATGTATATTTAACACCTAATAATTACAAAGCCTCTCTTTTAATATATTCGAGAGCCTCGGCATATTTTTTAGATGAAGAATTTGCTAAAAGCCATAGAATACAGATAGTACAAAAATCTAAACCCGTACACATAGAAGTCATAGATGGTCGTCCTTTATCTTCTGGAGATGTTACTCATGAAACACTTCCTCTAGATGTAGTAGTAAATAGGTATAATGGTTGCGTAATTTTTAACATAATTAGATCTCCCTCTATTCCAATTATTCTTGGTCTATCATGGTTAGAAAAACACAACCCTCGAATAGATTGGATTTCTCGTACTCTGCACTTTTCTTAAAGTATAGCTAACAATATAGTTAATCAAGTAAGAAATCACAAGTCTAGTAGAATTAAACCTGCGTTTGTAGGTGCAAGAGCTTTCTTGTATGCTGCAGAAGAAGGATCACCTTTTGTCATTTATGCTACACCTATTTCCAATGATAGAAAGACTTCAAGTAGCATTCCAAGTCAGTATCAAGATTATCAAGACGTTTTTGAGAAAAAAAATGCAGATATTCTTCCAGAACATCGTCCATATGATTGTTCAATTGACCTTAAAGAAGGAACTCAGCCACCATTTGGACCAATCTATACTTTATCACAAGATGAATTGGCTGAACTCAAGGTGTATATTGACGAGAATTTGGCCAAGAATTTCATACGTCATTCTAAATCTCTAGCAGGAGCTCCAATTCTATTTGTGAAGAAAAAAGATAGATCATTGCAGATGTATGTTGACTATCGAGGACTCAACAAGATCACAATCAAGAATAGATATCCATTACCTCTAATATCAGGACTCTTTGACCAGTTGAATCAAACTAGGATCTATACAAAAATAGATTTAAGAGGAGCATACAATCTAGTACGCATTAAAGAAGGAGATGAATGAAAAACTGCTTTTCGAACCAGATACGAACATTTTGAATATAATGTCATGCCTTTTGGACTTACGAATGCACCAGCTACTTTTCAACATGTCATGAATGATGTTTTTTGCAAGTTCTTAGACAATTTTGTCGTTTGCTACCTAGATGACATTTTGATCTATTCTAAGAATATAAAAGAACATGAAATACATGTTCGTCAAGTATTACAAAAACTTAGAGATGCGGTGTCATAGCGAAAGTCCGCTTCAGGTAGACGCAAGGTCCCTCTTTACAATCAAGTTGGATCCAATATGCACAAACTTTTTTAAATTTTTCTTTTATAGTCACAAAACCATGCGTATAATAAATCAACAAACTAGAAGCTTAGAAATTTATAAATCAAAATCCAGCCGTTTATATAAGTTTAAATTTTGGAAGCATAGAGTTCACTTCTTTAGTCATCTTCACGAAAATTCTCAACCGTGAATTCATTACCAATCACTAGATATCATCAAAATATTAGCAAGTAATTATATAAGTAAAACCAAATCAGAAACTTGAAAATTCATAATTTAAGATCCAATTGTTCAAATAAGCTCAAAATTTGGGAAAACATATTTCATACCTTTGATCTTTGTCACATAAATTTTGAGCCGTGACTTCATTGCTGATCATTAGATATCACCAAATCCTTGGCAGATACTTTTAGAAGTAAAATCTCAACCTGAAACTTGAAAATTCATAATTTAAGATCCAACTATTTAGATAAGCTCAAAATTTGGGAAAACATAACTCATACCTTTGATCCTCATTACATAAATTTTGAGCTATGAATTCATTGCTGATCGTTAGATATCACCAAATCTTTGGCAGGTACTTTTAAAAGTCAAAACCCTAGACACTTGAGAACAAATTTGCCATTACTCCTTAATCAAAGTCTCAATTGATATGAGATTTTAGACATAGACTCTTTATAGTATAAGTAATATGTACACAAAAAATGAGCTTCAAATTCTTCTTGAAACTCAAGTTCTAGCTTAAAGCAAACCCTTCTATTTATCTAACTTCTTCAAAACCCTAGTTTAGTTTGCTGGGTTTAACTAGCCATATCTCACTCATTCTAAAATCATTTCTATCAATTCTTGGACATAGAATGTATAGCTTGAAGTCTAGTTTCTAATCCAACTTCCTGATTTCTTGTTAGTATCTTAAAACTTCTAATATACCCTAAAAAGTGACAGTAGGTGTCATATTAGTAGTCTAAGTTCAAACAAGCATATCTCTCTCATCTAAGCTTTGAATCATGCGTTTCTACCACCTAAACTCATGCCAAGAAGAAGCTCTCTCACAATACCTCTTTGGATTTGCCAAAAAACCCAGTCTTTTTTTCCTCCAAGCTCGTCAAAGAAGTCGCAGCCAAGGTCTTCAAAGTCCAAGTCAACAATTAATAGTTTAAAGTTATAAAAACCCCAAATCTAATCCTCCAAGTCAGCACTATTAATGGTAGCCGACTATTGACATCCAAATCTACTATTTATCATTGGTAAAATCCTAAATTCAACCTCAAAGTCAAAACTCCTTATATCTACAAATATAACCCTGAATCTACTAAAATCTAAGATTGGAAAAAAGATAAAAGAAATAAAAGAAAGTTTCAAGGCTAGATCAAAGTTAAAATTAAGATTAAAGATAATATAAAAATTTAACCAAAGAAAAAGAAAGAAAGTGAGAAATTTTTCTTAAATTATATAAAAACTTAGATTGGTAAGAAGAAAGAAAGAACTTAATAAAATTTTGAAGAAAAGATAGTTAAGTTAGGTTTCTATATATGGATGTATTTACTTCACGACATCCACTCCCTCCAGACCTGCGCATCCTCTGGCATGTGCTACCATTCACCCTTCATCCTATTTGCCTTCATCTTGAATTTCTTTATCTTCTTGGTTCCATTGTTCGTCAGACACGTACATTTCAAAGTCTTCAGGTAGACAATTATTATTTCTTCTTTGGAAAGCTTTCACTCATTTTCCTGCTATCGGAATTCGGATAGATGTTCCATCTAATTCTCAAAGTGAGTAAGTTCCATTGTCATGAGCAATTACAATAATATATGGTCCAAACCATCTCCGAGAAAACTTTCTTTGCGTACTATGTTGGTGGTCCAAAGTATTGTCATAAACCACTATCCAATCACCTTCCAAGATTGATTTCAAACGTAATTGATGAGTTTTATCAAATCATGTTTTGTTTTCCAATCTTGTTGCTTTCAACCTATCTAGTGTCAATTGGTGGTCTTCTGATAGTCTCTCAATTTGTTGGATCCGGAGTTCCAAAAGTCTTTCACGAGATATGCCATCTTCCCAAGATAAAAATAATCACGTAGGCATAGATTCTTCTGTTGGCATAATGGACTTTTGACCCAACATTAATTCAACTGGCATGTATCCTGTTACCGTACTATGGGTGGTTCTATCGGCCCATAAAGCAAATGGTAGTAGCCTTGGCCATTCCTTTGAATTGCCTTTACAAGCTTTAACTAATGCATGTATGATTGGTGGGTGGCCTCTTTCACTCTTCCCATTTGCTTCTGGATTATATGCAGTGGTTAATTTTAGCTTCACTCCATATCTTTCAAAAAAACTTCTAGCTTCAGCAGCATCTAATTCCTCTCTGTCAGCCCTCATTCCTCTAATACATCCATAGCGACTAAAAATATCCTCAAGGATAAATTGACATATTCCAGCTGTTTGTTTGGTTCTTAAAGCTCTGCCTTCAACATAGTTTGATAACTCCTCTCGTGCCAGAACTAAATATTTCATATTCCATAATCCAACTGGTATAACTACCAAATCAATTACCCATTGGAAGTGAATAAAAAGAGGGTAAGTTGGGTGAAGTTCATCATGATATCTGATTTTGGATTGAAGTTGGCATTCAAGGCACGATCCCACAAAATTCTCTACATCTTTATAAAGACCCTTCCACCAATACCGCTCCTTAATCTTTGTATATGTAGCCCAAACTCCTCGATGCCCAGTCTAATGTGAATCATGAAATTCCTTTAAAACTTGAGCTTTGGTGCATGTATTTCCAACTATCCGCAATGGCATTCTATCCTTTCTTTTTGGTTTTTTCCAAAGAAGCCCATCCCGTAGAAAATATCCATATGAATATTGCTTGATTTCTTTAAAAAACTTATTTGATCAATCTTGCAATTTTCTAAGGGTGCTCAAATAAATGCCAATGTCTTTCAATCTTCCTTCATATGATTCTGCCTCAAAAGGTAGAACTTCTTCCATTCTCTCATTATTTGTTGAAAATACATAATCCAAATCTTTATTACAACTATCTTCATTTTCTTCTTCAGCAATCATTTCTTCTTTGTCCATATATCTAGCCCTTGATAGCATATCCGCTATTGTATTTTCTTTGCCTTTAATGTGAATCAAAATTGGATTTAGAGATTTAATATAGGCTATCCATCTTAGCATGGCAATATCAGGAATTGAACAGTTAGATATCATACCGAGCAAAGGTAAACAATCAGTCTCTAATAGCATATTTGCTCCAATTAAATAATTTCTTTCTGCTTTCAATGATATAATTACACCCCACAACTCTCTTTTCACTTGTGGATATGTCCTCTGGCGCTCTGTCAAGATTCTTGCTCCATATCTAATAGCAAATCGATTCCTGTTGACATCTTCTTGTCCAATAATCCAACCTATGGCAATAGGGCTAGTATCCACTGTTACTATCACAGGCTTATCATTCTCATAATTCACTTGTCTTAGAGTTGGTGGAGATCTTAAAATTTTTTTTAAATCTTCCATAGCTTTATCTTGCTCCATGCCCCAAGTAAACTTATTTCCCTTTCTTAAAAGTTTATATAAAGGCTCTGCTATATGAGCAAAATGAGGTATCCAAATTTGATAGAAAACAGATGCTCCAAGAAATCTTCTCACCTCAGTGATATTGTTGCAGGCTTTCATTTGTGAAATAACATCTACCTTATCTGGATTTGGCTTTCTTCCATAGCGTCCACACAAATGGCCTACAACTATAATTTCTTTAACTCCAAATTTGGATTTATCAATAGATAGAGTTAAATTCACCTCTTCCAATCTTTTCAAAATCCTCTCTACATCCTTAATATGTTGTTTTACAAATATTTTGCAGCCATCCGCTTCCACAGTCACATCTTTTATTTCTTCTCTGCAACCTTTGATTGGAATATTGTCCACAAATGGTATAGTCTTTTCTGGTACAAAATCTTTTAGAATTTGATTCATTGCATTCTGCATATGTGCCACTGAGTTGGTGGCACCTTGAGGTAATGTACACATTCGAACCAAACCTAAAGGAGTCTTCATTGTGGTTAAATCCCTGCTCTCTGTTGCCAATTGAAACTGATCATAGCCTGAATACAAATCTCCAATTGAATAAATGGCATGGCCTGCAAAAGCCTCAGCCACCTCATCCACAATTGGACTGGAACCTTTATTTCTAATAGTAACTCGGTTAGCGGGTTGCATATCTTGAATAAACCTTAATGCTCCTGTTTTCTTTGGCACCGTGAACCAACGATTGGAATATGGTCCCATAGAAGGTTCAAGGATTCCCATTTTTATTTTTTCCTTGAGCAACTCAATTAATTTTGAGAGTTGAGCTCTTGGAACTGGAATAGGTTTTAAGTCCCATGGTATATGTGGAACTGTAAAGATCACCATTGATGCCACTATGTTTGGATGGACGCATCCTATTTCATTAGATTTTGATGCAAATGACTTTCCGTCTTTAGAAAGCATATTCAAAAAAAGGTTTCTTTCAAGATCAGTCAAGAACTCACCCCCTCCAATCTTCAACTTCTTGAATGTTTCTTTCATAAACTGATGTCCAATCCCCTCTAGATTCCTTAGCCTTCGTTCCATTTCAGCTTGTTTTACATGATCTTTGGAATCTTCAGGCAATTGTATTGCCACAAGCTTAATTTTCTTTGCCACTGATTTGTACTTTGTATTCACTTGTGCTTCAATTCCAAATATGCAATTGTTAGCTTCTTTAGTAGGATTTTCAACAAATTATTTTATTTCTTCATAAAGAGCTTGATCATGAATTTCCACTACAATATCATTATTGTTTCTTGTATCCATTCCTTCATTTAAACCTTTCAACTGTTGCAGAACATTTCCTACAAATCCTGTTTCTACCACCATCCCTGAAATAGCTTCATCTTCCAAAAGCACTCCTTTCATCTTTCAATTTTTTTCAAATTTTTTTAATTTAGCTCTATATTTAGAGTCTAATATATCAATATCTTGAAAACTTGAAATACCACATTTAGTCAAATCCAAAATTCCACAGTCATTCTTCTGTACATTGGAGAATGTAGTTGTAAATAAAATACTTGCACCCGTAGATCCCCATGCTCTATAAGTGCTCTTTAGAAATCCTGGAAAGTCTTTTCAGTGTCTAGAGGTACTTCTCGCAGTTGATCTCGATGTCTTTCATGCTCTGGCTTTACTATGAGAAATTGCACTGAATTTCTTCCATCACAACTCCGAATTCTAGCATAATGTGATCCATCGTCTAATACCTTAGTTTCCATTCTTAAAGCTGTAATATATGGTTGTCCAAGTATAATTGGATACGTACTTCGGACTTGCACAAAGATATTTTGATCCACCTCCACATTTCCAATTTTTGTTTTAACTGCTGGGCATGCACCATAAAGACCCCCTCTTTCGTTGTTTGCCGCCCTAAATACCCATCCATGGTTGGTATCTATAGGCCATTTTTCTTTTTCATAAATGACCTTTGATATTATATTAATTTCAGATCCATGATCCACAAGAGCATGTATTACTTCTTCTAAATTTCCAAGTTTAACTTGGGTTTCTGTTGTAGCCTTTGCCTAATATGGATGAGCATACATTATTCTTTTTTTACTCACACTTCCCTCATCTGCAGCCAATAAACATGCGTGCACTCTTGCTTCATCTTTCTCTCTTACTTTTATTTCTTTTGTTGCAAGATTAATTTGTTCTTCAATCTCACAATCATCTTCAACTCTTGATTTCTTAATTCCTTCATTTTTGATAGCAATCTTTTCTAGTAATGTTTGAATTTTAGGAAAAAATATACTTAGTACCTCCATTTCTAAATCTTCATCCAAATCATCATCCAGGCTTTGTTCTTGGATATCATAAGTATCATTTGTAAGTTCTTCATTGCAACCTTCTTTGGACCTAGAATCACATATTGTGGAGAATACATGAGCAATCTCATCACCTTCTTCTTCAGTTATGCAAGTATCAATTGTATTAGCCATGACTGTTTCGGTTGTCATTTGACATTTTCTTTTTATTACGTCGATTATGAGTTCATGAAAATCTTTCTTTGCTATTCCCAAGGCTTCTCTCAATGTGAATTCAATCTTAGCATCAAGAATTCTCTCTTCCAAAATTCCTTTCATATCTATTGATGTTTCTATATCGAAACAAAGTTTATAAATAGGGCCTTTAACCTTACCTTGTCCCGCTTCTTCTTTTTCCTTTCCCTTGCTTGCTCCCATTCTCTCCTCCCATTTGTCCTTAGGCAACAATGTATCTTTCGGGTTTGAAGTTGAAGGTGTAGACCCTGATAGATAGTTGGTACCTTGAACAAAATCCTCCTTTTTTTTCTCACCTTCATTACTTTTGCGAGTCTGCCTTTTATTTATAAGCTCTCTTTCTTTTTCTTCTTCTGCATTTCTTCCTCTCTTCACCTCTATCCAAACATCTTGGTTGCCATCCTTCTCTTTATTTCTATCCAGAAAAGCTTTGATGCTTGTAGTGTCAACAGGATCATCCCATCCAGTTCTTTATGTGATAGCTTGGGCCCCTCGTACCATAGCCTCACGTGTTGCATGAAATGGAATTTCAATATTATTTTCCTATGCAACAATTTGATAAGAATTAACATTGCTTGAATCTTGGGATTTAGCTCTTTTTATCCAATCCTCCATCACCTTCTTCATTCTTCCTTTACCAAAATTGGTATCCAATGGAGAATCTATAGCTGCATCCTTAATTCTTCTTTCTTTGAAAATGATTTTTCCATTCTTTAAAGCTCCGGCATACTCTTTGCAATTATTCCGGCTATGATTAGTGTCATTACACCAAATGCACCTCATTATATAATTTTTTTTTCCTTCTGGTGGCTGTGAAGAACCACTGCTTTGACCCTTCTTCAACTTAGTCATTTCCACCCTTAATTCCTTTATATCTTTGATTAATTCCTCAAGAGTACCTTCATCTATTATTTTACTCTTTTCAACAACTGTAGATGGAGTAGATTGCACTGATGGTGTATTTTGAATTGAAGAAGAGATTGGCTCTTTCGAGATGCCTATTGGAATGGCTTCTGCATATGCCCCCATTCCCCTAGATCTCACCCTTTGTTGTTTGGCTAGTAAAATGATGGATTTTCCACTCTTCTCCAATCTGTGGTGAAGCCACCTTCTGCATCCTTGTCTCTCAAAAGTATAAGCAATCTATCTTCTAAAGCTTCATCAGCTGCTTGTAAAAACAGCTCAACCTTTCAACCATCGAAGAACATTCGATTTGACACAGAAAATTGACCATATTTCTTTTCAAATGCTCTGAGTAACTCATTTGGTCCCATCATCTTTCCTCGGCGTTGTTCCACCCAATCTAGGAAAAACTGCTTAGTCATCCTGTCAGTGTTTTCATCAAAGAACTCATTTCTCATCCATTCTTCAAACCTCACCCATGTGATTGCATTAGCAGTTGTTCTTATATGACGTACTCGATCTTGAATCTCTGCTATCACAACCAAATCAAAAGTCTCTAACATTCTAGCTTGTGGAACTTGATGGATTTCCATTTCACAAACATAGACTTTAAGAAATTTAGTGACATCTTTGCCATCAAACCGACCTACCTTGTCAATGACTCCTCAAAGTGCCTTTGTAGCTCCATGTCCATCCGAATTAGATCGTTGTTGTTCCACCAACATGGTGACCGCCCTCAAAAGATCCATGGCTTCAACCGTTCCTTGTCCTTCTCGTAAATTTGTCCCTGAATTCGTATCTTCCATGATTCTTAACCCAAGTGATTGCCCCTAAAGCAGCTCTCAGTGGAAGCACCAATATGTCGTAGCGAAAGTCCACTTCAAGTAGACGCAAGGTCCCTCTTTACAATCAAGTTGGATCCAATATGCACAAACTTTTTTAAATTTTTCTTTTATAGTCACAAAACCATGCGTATAATAAATCAACAAACTAGAAGCTTAGAAATTTATAAATCAAAATCCAGCCGTTTATATAAGTTCAAATTTTGGAAGCATAGAGTTCACTTCTTTAGTCATCTTCACGAAAATTCTCAACCGTGAATTCATTACCAATCACTAGATATCATCAAAATATTAGCAAGTAATTATATAAGTAAAACCAAATCAGAAACTTGAAAATTCATAATTTAAGATCTAATTATTCAAATAAGCTCAAAATTTGGGAAAACATATTTCATACCTTTGATCTTTGTCACATAAATTTTGAGCCGTGACTTCATTGCTGATCATTAGATATCACCAAATCCTTGGCAGATACTTTTAGAAGTAAAATCTCAACCTGAAACTTGAAAATTCATAATTTAAGATCCAACTATTTAGATAAGCTCAAAATTTGGGAAAACATAACTCATACCTTTGATCCTCATTACATAAATTTTGAGCTATGAATTCATTGCTGATCGTTAGATATCACCAAATCTTTGGCAGGTACTTTTAAAAGTCAAAACCCTAGACACTTGAGAACAAATTTGCCATTACTCCTTAATCAAAGTCTCAATTGATATGAGATTTTAGACATAGACTCTTTATAGTATAAGTAATATGTACACAAAAAATGAGCTTCAAATTCTTCTTGAAACTCAAGTTCTAGCTTAAAGCAAACCCTTCTATTTATCTAACTTCTTCAAAACCCTAGTTTAGTTTGCTGGGTTTAACTAGCCATATCTCACTCATTCTAAAATCATTTCTATCAATTCTTGGACATAGAATGTATAGCTTGAAGTCTAGTTTCTAATCCAACTTCCTGATTTCTTGTTAGTATCTTAAAACTTCTAATATACCCTAAAAAGTGACAGTAGGTGTCATATTAGTAGTCTAAGTTCAAACAAGCATATCTCTCTCATCTAAGCTTTGAATCATGCGTTTCTACCACCTAAACTCATGCCAAGAAGAAGCTCTCTCACAATACCTCTTTGGATTTGCCAAAAAACCCAGTCTTCTTTTCCTCCAAGCTCGTCAAAGAAGTCGCAGCCAAGGTCTTCAAAGTCCAAGTCAACAATTAATAGTTTAAAGTTATAAAAACCCCAAATCTAATCCTCCAAGTCAGCACTATTAATGGTAGCCGACTATTGACATCCAAATCTACTATTTATCCTTGGTAAATCCTAAATTCAACCTCAAAGTCAAAACTCCTTATATCTACAAATATAACCCTGAATCTACTAAAATCTAAGATTGGAAAAAAGATAAAAGAAATAAAAGAAAGTTTCAAGGCTAGATCAAAGTTAAAATTAAGATTAAAGATAATATAAAAATTTAACCAAAGAAAAAGAAAGAAAGTGAGAAATTTTTCTTAAATTATATAAAAACTTAGATTGGTAAGAAGAAAGAAAGAACTTAATAAAATTTTGAAGAAAAGATAGTTAAGTTAGGTTTCTATATATGGATGTATTTACTTCACAACATCCACCCCCTCTAGACCTGCACATCCTCTGGCATGTGCTACCATTCACCCTTCATCCTATTTGTCTTCATCTTGAATTTCTTTATCTTTTTGGTCTTCATCTTGAATTTCTTTATCGTCTTCATCTGTAATTTCTTTATCAAAATGTCCATACCTTATACGAAATGTTGTCTCCCACTGATCTCCTTCTTTAATGCCGACTAGATTGTAGGCACCTCTCAATTCAATCTTTATAAAAATCTTTGCTTATCCTAATTGTTCTAATAATCTTGAGATTAATGGTAATAGATAGCAATTTTTTATAGTTACATTGTTCAGACCTCGATAGTCAACATACATACATAAGGAATCATCTTTCTTTTTCACAAATAATATAAGAATTCCAGTAGGTGATTTTGAATGTTGAATAAAATTCTTGGCTAGGTTTTCATCAATATATTCTCACAAGGCTATAAGCTCCATTTGTGACAGATTATAATTTGGACCAAATGGAGGTTGAGCTCTATCTTGTAATTCGATTGTACAATCATAAGGACAATGTTCGGATAATATATTTGTTTTTTTCTTTTCAAATATGTCTTCTAAGTTGCAATATTGATTAGGAATATCCTACTTCAATTGCTCCATTGGATCTTTCATTGAAATAGCATACAATGCAAATGCATCTTTTTTTTTTGTTACTTGCATAAATGCTTTAGCTTTAATAAATAGAGTAGTACCTCATTTCTTCTTTTAATGTATGAATCTTGAGATAATCTTCTGCGTACTCCAATCAATATCAGGATTATATAGCTCAAATTAAAAAAGTCCAATGATAATACGATTTGTCAAACATCTAATGATGTTGAAAACAATTTGTGATATTTGATCTTCTAGTATGACTTCCAATGGTTGGGTTTCTTTGACAACATCTCTTGATGCAAGGTTTTGTCCATCAATGACTTCAATACATATAGGATGGATCTTCTTTACAAGTAGTAGATTGTGCCTGGTTGCAAAATTCTTATCTATAAAGCATGCTGAGGCTCTAGTATCTAAAAGGACTTTAGCAAAAATTTCTTGTTTTAAGGTTCTTATATATATATATGAAGTATAAAATAAGATGTTGGATCTGGAGGTAAAAAGAGATCTTTTTTTTATGCTTTAGATTTGGGGGTGTCCAACCGCAAGGTTCCTACTGTGCCTAGACGTCTTTGTTTTTTGACCTTTCTAATTTGGATATTATACCTCGTGCCTTAAATTCTCTAGACTTATTTGGATGATTTGCTACCTTGTGATTGAGTCTTCTACAATATAGGCATAAATTCTCTTACTGACATCTAGTCTTTTTCGTTGATGTTAATGGCTTGAATTGAGTTGTATCAATTTGCATAGGTTCAAGATATGTTAATGGCTTTTTTAATACTCTTGAAGATGTAGCAATCATACCTTGATAAGTATTGCTGAAAATTGATTGCCTTTCTTGTCGTAATTCAAATAAGCAATTATTACAAGTAATAGCTTGAGCTATGAATTCCTCTAAGCTTTCAACTCTTGCATCATGATCAATAAATTCTTTATATCATCCTTTAGGCCATAACAAAATTGAGTCATAAAAGCCTTATCATTCCAATCAAGATCACAAGTAAGTTGTTGAAATTTTGCGGCATAAATTACAGCTGAACATTGTCCTTGTTGTAGATTTTGGATCTTCTTTTCTACCACCCTTTTTCAATCATTATCTCCAAATATAATAGTAAATCTTTCCATAAAAGCTTCTAAATTATATAGGATTGGAGAATTTTTTTTCCAACAGTGGCGCAAATCATGATTGAGTACTTTCTCATAAAAGGGTGCCCACAAAAGCGACTTGAGTGAATCCATTTGAGTAACGAGAAGAATATAGTCGTAAATAAAATTGCACTTGTTGTACAAACCCTCGAAAGTTGAATCTTGTTCCATCAAAATTATCAGGCATATTAGCTTTTGGCTCTTTTATGACAACCCTTGGAACTTCTAGAAAAGTTGTATACATAGCTTGTCTACCACTTGTTTTTCTTAATCAAATAATCTCTTGTTGTGAATCTCTCACTTAGTTTCTTCAAATACTTATTCCATTTGCGATTCTTTTTTTGGATTACGGAAGAATATCATTTCTTTTCATATCGTATCCAATAGGGCTTGAAGATCTGCAAGAGTTGCCATTCTATTCTCTGTTTGTGAAGATGCACCTCTATTAACCTGATGTATTTTCATCTTAAAAAAAAAAAAAAAAAAAAAATTGATAAGCCGTTAGTATTTTTTATACTAAAAGAAATACTTTTAGTCAATTAGTTTAGAAGAGGATAATCCACAATCTCTAAAATATAGTGATATAATTTAAAAAAGGGATAATCCAGCCTTTCCAAAAAAAAATCAACTACAATAAGTAAGCATATCAGTCTAGAGGGGGATAGTCCGCACTCCTCTAGAACGCAATAATATCTTGAAGAGGAATAATCCACTCTCTATTAAGAGATTTAAGCTCTGATATGATTACGTAAGTTAGTCTTGCCAAACTGTCAAAGATACAAGATAGCAAGTTAGCCAAGAATCAAGGAAAAGAATTCAAAATCAAAATAACTTCAAGAACAAAGAATTGGATGGACAAGAACAAGAACTAGATCAAAAATAAAAAATTGGATTAATATCAAGGACAAGGCAACACTCTGGATTGCTCCAAGATTTGTATTGGCAAGACTGAGGTGCTCCTCAATCTTACCTCTTATTTATACTATGAGGCCTTATGTCCTATTGGACCTTCTAAGAATATCTTAAAATATTCTAGAAGCCTGAGGAAGATTTTGGAAGACTCTAAAGAATCTACGGGAGATCTTGAAAGATTGAAGAAGATTCTAGAGGATTTTCAAAGACTAAGAAAGATTCTAAAAGATTCTAGAAGGTTCTAGAAGATTCTAAAAAGCTATGGAAGGTTCTAGAAGACTACAGAAAGTTTTAGTGGTGACTTAAAATATGTCCGTGACAATAATTATAAGCCAAATTTTAATCAAACTCTAAGTCAAATCTTAATCAAATCCTAAATAAATCTTAGTCAAATCTTAAATCAAATCTTAAGTCAAATTCTAAGTCAAATTTTAATCAAATCTTAAATTAAATCCTAAATCAAATCCTAAGTCAAATTTTAAATCAAATCTTAGTAAAATCCTAAATCAAATCCTAAATCAAATCTTAGTAAAATCCTAAATCAAATCCTAAATCAAATCTTA
Organism: Physcomitrellopsis africana; assembly: GCA_036785485.1. Taxonomy (NCBI): domain Eukaryota; kingdom Viridiplantae; phylum Streptophyta; class Bryopsida; order Funariales; family Funariaceae; genus Physcomitrellopsis; species Physcomitrellopsis africana. The sequence continues at coordinate 206,929 of JAWRVF010000605.1, read as the reverse complement.
GTAAATTTTATAAATTTTATAAAAATATTAAAAACTAAATTAATTACTAATTCAAAAAATAATCATTCTAATCTAATTAGCAAATTTTTCAAAAACTTGAAAATCCTCATTGACCTTAAAAATCCAATTTCTAAGATCCTAACTAACTTAAATGTTAATAATCTTTGATTTAATAGTTGGATTAAGCTCAAATTTATAAAAAGCACTTAACACAAATATATACATAATCCTACAAATTTTCACTTGGAGATCTGCTACAAAACTCTTAGTAAGCTCAAAAATGCAAATCCACTTTATTTTTTAATATTCAAAGTCATGCAAATAAAACCTTGACTTTGTATAGCTTTCACAAAGTCATTACAAATCTAAAAACCTTAAAATTAATGCTCAAAGAAATCCTATTGAGTTTGCTTTTAAATGCCATTGTCCAATCAACAAAAAAAGACTCTATTTGTTGTAGGTATACAAATTTGTATCTTAGAGTCTGGTTTTGACCTTGGTTCATGATCAACCTTCTCCAAGTATCAATCTAGGATTTTTTTAGATAATTCTTACTAAAAAATATCCTTTATTTTGATCTTAAGATGCCTATAGTAGTATTTGTGCTAATTTATCTTATTTTATCTTGTTTATAGTCCTACAAAGTAAATAGAAGTCTTTTTTTATAAAAAAATAATATTGATATTAAATATTTTTATTACCTTTTTATATTTTATTTTTTATATTTTTTATATTTTTATCTTTATTTCTAAAGTAATTTTATAATTTAATCTTCAACTAAGCTTCTCTATAATATATATCTTATTTTTTTTCTTTTATTCCATAGTCGTGTTACAATACAATATCCACCTTCTTTGAATTTATATATCTTCTGATATATGCCAAATAAATTATATGCTATTATTGGCTTCATACCATACCTTCAATATCTTCATCAATTTTTTCTTCATTATTTTTGTTATCCAAATCAAAACCATCTTTTTATCTTGGAAAGTTAAAGTCTTCAACAAAATCTTCTATATTGGCTTTTAAATGTCATTGTTTAAATATCTTCACTTGCTTTCTAGCAATTGGTATTTTTAACTTTATTCTATCCAACTCTCTTAGCAAATAGGTTATTTTATCATGAATTTTTGTTACTATATATAATCCAAACCAGCATTTAAAATCTTTTGTAAAATACTATATTGATTATCCAAACTACTTTCATAGATCAAAATCCAATTACCTTTTTTAATTGCTTAAGGCATTAATTGATTTTCTTTATTAAATTGAGTTTTATTTTGTAACCTTATCTTTTTCAACTTTTTTAATGCTATTTGTATATCTTTTGGTTTTTATTCAAGTTGTTGAATCCTAATAGCTAAAATTTCTTCTCTTGTCAATTCATCTTTCCATAGTAGCACATTTTAAGTTGATATATATTTTTTTTCAATCAGCATAATAGATTTTTGACCTATTATAAGTTCAATAGACATGTACTTCATTATTAAATTATGAGTTGTTTGATCAATCCACAATGTAAATGGCAAGAGTCTGGGCCATTCTTTTATCCTTCTATTACAAGCTTTAATTAATGCTTTTACAATTGGTGAATGACCATGTTGATTTTTTATATTTCCTTTTGGATTATAAATAATAATTAATAATAATTTAATTCCATATCTTTTAAAGAATTCATGAGCTTCTCTTACATCTAATTCTCCACAATCTGTAGTGATCTTTTTCACACATCTATAATGCCAAATAACATCTTCAAGCAAAAATCTACAAATTCCTTCAATAGACCTTGTTTTTAATACTCTTCCTTCAACTTGGTTTGATAAATCTTTATGAATCAAGACTAAGTATCTCATTTTTTATAATTCAATTAGCATAATAATCAAATCAATAATCTATTTAAAATGAATGGCCAAAAGATATATTGGATGTAAACCATCTTAATGTCATATATTAAAATACATTTGACAAGTTGTACATGATTCTACAAAATAAAAGCACATCTTGATACATATTTTTTTTTACCAATATTACTCTTTAAGTTTAACAAATGTGGCCTAGATTCTCCTATGTTCTCCCTATAGATTATTATAAAATTTCTTTAATAATTTTTATTAGTCTTTCTTATTGCCTATCACTTATTGTGGCATTTCAATTCTTTTTTTTAGTCTCTTCCATAAGAATCCTTCTTAAAACAAAAATCCATATGATTTTTTTAAAATTATTATTATTATTATTATTTTATAGACCAATTTGCTTATCTAATTAAGGTATTTAAATAATAATTGTCAAAGATATAAGAATACAAAATAAGAGACTTCAACTAGAAAAAGATTTAAAGAAAAAATCAATAAGGACTTGAATTATCTAGATAAGTATACAAAGAATACTAAAAGATAATGAACAATCATCTATGACTTCTACATATATGGATTTAGTTTTGTGTATTAAAGATATTCTATGACTTTTAACAAACTCTTCATCTAAGGCTCATAAATCTAGCAAAGCAGAGGCTTTGTGATTTTTAGGTCCCAAACATATATCTATTATAAAATAAAGAGAGGATTTTGGAAAGAGAATAGGACCTTTAATAGGAATTCTACAAGATTCCAACTGCATGTTCCTTATTGTAGCTGAATAAACTTATTTTCCAACATATTATCTTCTTTGATAGTCAAATTCTTTATTTTGTAGTTACGTCATTTCTTTGAATAATGTTGAATAGTGTACTTAGTTTTTCCATAATATAAGCACAATCCTTATTGGCAACAATAAATTTTTTCTTATTCAATAATAGATTTAAAATATACCATATTAATTTGTATGTCTTCTATTTCTGAATTTATATATTGAAAAAATGTTGGTATTACTATTGAATTATAATATTATTGAAGCTTCTTTTTGTGACTTTCAGATTGAAACTCAAAAAAATAATTATCACATTTCACAAAAAATTTAATTACTTGGCTCAATGTCTAAGGATTAGATAAGTTGAGCATTAATTTTTTTACCTCATATTATAATCTATAGAAAAATTGGCTGATAAATGCAGCATCATCCCACTTGATATCAATATTTAGTTATCAAAATTGTAAAGCATACAATATCACTAATCAATTATCTTATTGTAAGATATGAATCTTATTAATTGTAATATAAATTATATTATATTTTCTATATATAGATCAAAGCTCTACTAAAAATACTTCTAAATTATCCAATATTAGATCACATCATTCAAAAAAAGATAAAAACCACAATAAAACAAAATGTGAAAGTAGAGTTCCAATAAACCTGACTTGTGATCCTTGAATTAGATAACTTTGAGATTGAAATTCAATCACTAGTTATACTTGATTGATAAATCCTTGAAACTTAGATCTTGTGCCATCAAACTTTTTTAAAAAATTAATTTTTGGTTCTTTGATGTTTAAATGATATTCCATCATAGATGAAGTAGTATAGCTTGGTAAAGATATTGAAACAACTCCAACCATCTCTATATTTTTACTTCTTGCTAATCTTATTACTCTTTGTCATGATAAATTGGGTTGATATATTGCAAGGACTAATTTTTTTATTTGCTCTTGCATTTGTGCCATTGTACTCTTCAATTTAACAAGCTCTATCATGATAATACAATAAAAAAAAAGGTGTCTATTCTCATTCAAGAAATGTAAAATTAAACACTCAAGAAAAAAAATAAAATAAAAGAAAAAAATATAAGAATAATATTAGTTTAGAAGTAGGTAATCCATAACTTTTAATATACTTATGTCTTATAAAGAAAAAAGAATAATCTACTTTTAATCAAAAAAAGACAAAGCTCTGATTTTATATGTGCACTCTTATTAATTTGCCAAGGATACAAACTGAAAGAAGATATATAAACCAATGAAATTTATAAAAAATAAAAAATAAAAAATAACAAAATAAAAATAAGAAAGTATATATATTCAAGAAGAAACTAGTATGGCTATTGCCAAAGACTAGAAAATATAAAGACTCTTGAACTAGACTAGAATTAAGAAAAGAGTTGATAAGAGTAAAGAAGGCTTTACTCTTATTTCTATATATACTATCTACTTAAGAGCTATGTAGTGGCGTTCTATAAGACCTCCAACACGTGTCTAATTTGCAAGACACGTGTCAAACTTGCAAGATAAGTTTCTTATGTATACGCCATATAATTAGCTTGTTTCATAAACTACCAACATATGCGGCACGTGGCTAACTTATTGGCTACGTTTCTAACCTATTAATCACCTATAAACATATATAAAAATAAAACTACATCTATGAAGCTTCTAAAAAGCTTCTCTATAAGATATCATCAAATTAACCTACTTTTACATACTCTATCTATCCATATTAATTAGATAATTATTAGAATAAATCTTATGTTCATGGCAATTAGACGACAATTTTTTGTTGGATTGAATTGATATATTGTTCCAACTTTGGATACATAAAGAAATTATATTCATCTAGATTATTTGGTATAAAAGAATAGCAATTAATATATAAAAAGAACAAATTAGCCAATATGTAGGTATACATTGTGTCATGTATTTTCTATAAAAAATCAAAAATTATATTACATAGATTTTGAGAATGCCAACAAGCTCATAAAATCTAGGATTAGATCATATCTATCTTGTATAAATTCACTTCCAACTCCTAAAAATGGAAGCCATTGAAAAACTTTACTTAAAAATAAGCTATTTTTATAAAAAAGATATTTCTTGGTTCAAATATTTTTGCAAGATTTGATCTTTGTTATGGAGACTTTACTTATAGACCATTTAGATTTAAAGAAATAAATTTTTGTTTGAAAAAGAAGTATAGAGTGACCTACATACTACACCTTTAATTTAGTAAGATTTATTAAAATATGAGAAAATTAGCTAGAAATTCATTAGAAAAAAAACAAACAAAACACCTCAAACATGAAGCTACTCTATTCAAGAGATGGAACAAATCTTGGATAACAAAACACCTATTAGGTTCTAGAATATACATGATAATTAAATGAAACTCTACAATACCACAATGTGCTACAATAATACACAAAAGTGTATTATCTTAAGAAGTAATAGATACTCCATATAATACTCCTAACCCAGCACAACTGGAGTTAAGTTGTACCTTTCATTCAATCAATGCATCCAGAAAACACAGTTTTTGTGTCACAAAACAAAAAACAAAAAAAATAAATTCTGTGTCAACTCAGCCACTGTTGCTTTTGCAGACTATAGCAATGATCGTGGGGAAGTCTTCGGACAAGCTTGCGTCACCCATGTAGACATCGTGTACCCATGACATAGGGCTGCCTGAGACGGCGACCGACGTTTCGAACACCGTAAGCTGTAGACGCCTACAGGATCTCTCTGAGTACACAAAGACGCCTCCAACATCATACGTCGTCTGTTTTTCCTCAATAATCCATTCTTCTCCAGGATTTCGAAGCTGTAGTTTCGATAGTATCGACCATGGACCGCTTTGCACAGTGGCGGACCTTTCTTTTAGTGTGCATTGCGGCCTCAGTCACGGCAACAAAGGGCCCCAGCCAACAAAATCCTGATGTGCGCACTTTGAATCTTATGCACCTTGCTTGAGTGACATATGTTGTGAAGCGCATCTCTTTATCAGAGTTTTTTCTGAATGGTGGGTTGTTAGATCAGTGGCCGAGCCATGGGGGTCCCGGAATCATCAACTGGCGAAACGCCTTTCTGGAGCGGAAGATCGACCCAGCCTCCGTACAGTCTTTCGAACTCAAATGGGAATTCATCACGGGGGGGGACGTCTCGGCAACTCCCTCAGTCTCCCGAGGGATAGTCTACTTCCCGAGCCGGAACGGTAAGCTGTTCGCGGTGAGAGCCAGGACGGGGAAGCTCGTGTGGGAGCAGAACTTAACTCATCTTACAGCAGGGATTCCGGACATTGAAGGGGAGAACTTCGTGACAAAACTCTTCGGATATCCGATTCTGTCGCGCTCTACACCTGTTGTTGTTGGGAATCTTTTGATCGTGGGATTGTACAACCCCGGCGCCGTGATTGCAGTAAAGAGATCGACCGGTCATCTTGTGTGGAGCACTGTGTTAGATTCCCACCCATATGCTGTCATCACCATGAGTGGGACCGTCTTGGAGGGGTAAGTATTTGTATTCATCAACACTGTGACCCAGTTTCCATATCAGTCTTCGAATCGGTCTACATTGTCTGATGATTGCCACTAAAAATTACTCACTGAAAGCATACTACCATCCAGCAAGAATTTCTCCTTAAGTGCATGTTTCTCCTCTAGACTTATCTTCTTTGGTCCAATATCTAGCTTCTTGGGAGTGAGTTCAAGTGGGGTCACACTAATGACTGCTCTCGTCTCCAATGGCACTTAAGCGCCAAGAAAAATTGTTTGGAATCGTACTTCTGAAGCAATCGAATCCGAGTTGGAAACGCAATTGAGAATCTAACCACACAAGTTGAATTTGAGATTAACCACGCAAATGTGTCTGAGAGGCAAACGTGTACTAGGTGGAAAATCCCAGCTGGCATTGGATTACAGGCTTCAATTTTGCCCTCACATTATGATTAAGATCGGCAACTTAGCCTGGTTTCGAAGTCAAATCCTTTCAGTGCAGGAGATGCAAGGGACAACACAAATCTGAAGGAAACGACAAAATGTTCTAATGAATTGAAATTACTAGTTTGTGTGCAGGGCCTATTACGTCGGAACAAGCTCGTTGGAAGAGGTTCGACAGGAGGGCTGCTGCACGTTCCAAGGGAGATTTTTCAAGCTAGAACTTGCCACCGGAAAGATTCTGTGGAGCGTGCGCATGCAGCCAGACAACGGTGGCAAAACGGGCTTGTACTCCGGCAACGCAATTTGGGCGAGTGGCCCACCGATCGATACCACCCGGAGGCTGGTCTACATCGCTACCGGAAACTCCTACTCCACTCCGCCGGATGTCGCCGAGTGCCGGCTCCAAAACCCCGCAAACGTGACGAACCCCACCCTAGAAGATCCCTGTGTGGCAGAGGGTGATTACGTAACCTCCATTGTGGCAATCAACATAGACACAGGGGAGGTTTCTTGGGCACAGAACCTTGGCGGATCCGATGTGTGGGTGTTGGCTTGCCGCGTTAACCCTACCGGAGGAAACTGTCCCGAAAGTCCTGGTCCAGATTACGATTTCGGCGAATCGCCCATGCTACTGACAATCAAGCCGATTGGTGGCAAGAGTCGTGACGTTGCCATTGTGGGGCAGAAGAGTGGGTTTGTATGGGCTCTTGATCGCTCGACTGGCGATCTCGTCTGGGTTACGGTATGTCAGTTCAACTTCATCTTCTCTTCAATTCCGTCGTAGTGTCTGAGTCAAGCGCGTCAGAAGAATTTCACACAGTTATTTCAGAAAACCACTCATACAACCATGAACTGTCTGTTCCCATCACCTATCAATCTCCTCCCCGTATTCCATCCAAGGAAACTAGGCCAACGATTTGCATTGTTCACGATCCATGAGCTGCAGTACGTTGTTACCTGTGCTCGAAAGGGAGCACACATTGGGATTATACCACGAGAATGTGGCCAGAGATCACAAGATCACTGTTCTCAATCAAATGTGGTTCCAATGATTGGTTGCAGGCTGCAGGGCCCGGAGGAGTATTGGGGGGAAGCTCCTGGGGGATGACAACGGACGGCAAGCGGGTGATCACGCACATCATCAACAGCGAGCGGGCGGAGTTCAAGTTGCTACCTTCCACGGAAGTCGTAAGGCGAGGGGGATGGGTAGCCATGGATGCTGCTACAGGGCAAATCCTGTGGTCTACTGCCAACCCCGACAACTTCACCACCAATCCTCCGGTAAGCTCACGGCAACCCGCCCTTCTCTCACTTCCCACCACTGTTTCCTGTGATCAAACTGCCCCCGTGTGGAGAACATGACCTGATCGTATGGCACAACTGCTCACCTCTGCGTGCGCTGCTTCGATCCTAGATGACGCATGCGAATGGAGTGCTCTTCGGCGGGTCGCTTGGAGACCCTGCGTCGCTGAAGCCAGGGAAGGTGGTGGCGTTGGACGCGAAGACAGGCAACGTTCTGTGGACCCACCCGACGCCCGGTCCGTTAGCTGGCGGTGTCTCGGTGGTGAAGGGCATGGCGTTCGTCGGCGTCGGCATCAACAATATATTTCTGCGAGCCATTTCCAGCGCAGGCCCCTCCTACTATGGCAAGTCGGTGCTCGCTTTCTCTCTGCCATCGCAGTAGCGATCTCTCGCTCTCGCTTTCTGTCGGTAGCCTGCGATCTCGACACAACCCCTTCTCCAAATTCTGCGTAAGTTACCGCGTCTAATCCTAAATAAAGAGGCTGCAGCAACAATGCTTCGGACATTGCTGGAAACAAGGCGATGTCCTCTAAGACACAGATCTTTGTCGGTTTTATCGGCGAGTCTTGAGCATGAACCCGGCTAGTTGTACGTTCTTAGATTGCGACTGAGCGTGATGCAATTCGGTAACCATGTTCCACATGAGTATTGTGTTACACCGTGATCAAACAGAGGAATAAATCTTCTGCGGATGTAGTAAAACGTTACCTCCAGTTTTACTACAAGTGTCCGATGCTTTGTACGTGTAGAAAGTGAGTTATCAAACTTTGTGTTTATTTGATTGTGAAGAATTGCTTCCTTTACAGAAGATTTCAAATTTCAATTCAAGCATTCTATCACATATATAGTCATGCATGATATTATCATAAATTTGTCTTTGTAACACTTGGAATAATAATTTTAGAAAACAGTAAGCAATAAGTAAATAAGAAATAAAAAGTTAACACAATTTGTAATAGGTTAAACAATTTTTTTTATAGAATATAGCATTATTGTAGAATGGGTAGGAATTTTAGGATTTATGATATATAGTTTGTAGGGTTAAGAATAGGCAGGAAGCCGATGAATGACCAATTTAGAAGGCAAAATGGATGAGGAAGTTTAACAAAGTAGTTATCATCGATTGTGTAGCAGTTAACATATATGGAATAAGTATAAATTGATTCGGTACGAAAGAGTCGGAGCCAGACTATGATAGTCTTAAGCCGAGGTAAGCTTGATGCTACCTCTCTCTTTTCTTTTGTTAGACTATAGTGGAGGATCCGGATTCTATTCCGATGGGTTATACCATGTCAATGCTGAAGTATAGAAATAAAACAGAAAATTTTATATATGTGGATGAGTAAGAAATTATAATTGTTTGATGCATGAGTTCATTGTGGCAAATTGGCGGTCGAAGATCGGATATATCAATGTAGTTTGATTGTGAATGAGAATGTTATGCCATATTGACTATGAGAGTTGAGTCGTGAAGGAGAATATTGGAGAAATGATTTATTTCGAAAAATATTCTTGGTGAGGAATTATTTCCAATGATTGGGGAGTGAAGCGGGTGTATGCAGTCTATGGAGACAATGTAACATTGCCGGTTGTTATTATGAGCTCGAAAGAAGACAACAGGTTATAGTAGGAGAATTGGTGGAGGATTGTATCACGAAGTTTATCTTTAGTTGCAGAATAGCAGAACCAATAGAGTGGACGACATTATTTTAAAAGCGTGTACGTGTGCATTGGACTCTAATGTTCAGAAGGTGGTTAGTTGTGTGATCCTAACAGTTTAATTCAATGTGGATAGTCTCTCCTTATGTTCGAATCCTCCTTTATAGGTTTACTCTAGGCAGTATTGGTAGAATAAGCCAAACAAAGAAAAACAACAATTATACAAATATATATTATTATATTAAAAAAAATTATACTAAAAGTTTTATAGGTACAAAACTCATTATGTATTTTTATATTTACTTTGTTAAGATTTTTTAATAAATTTAAAAATAAAAATAAAACTATGTATATAGTAAAAAAATAAAAATAAACACTTAGGGTGAACAATTGTACATGGATTACAAAAGAATTTTGTTGATATTTAGAGTAAATCCATGTATCTTAAACCCATGTATCTTGTGATATAATTTTGAATGATATGTATGTGTGTGTATAAAATTATAGATAAACAAAAAAACAAAAAAAAAAAAAAAAAAAAAAAAAAATTATATATTTACCTATTTTTCTTGTCTATCATATTAAATATACTCTTTACAAACTGAAAATAAATGACCAATGTAGTTACAAATCTAAAATAATTAATATGAGTACTCCTTAACCAATAACTTATAATTAACTAAGTTAACAAAAAAATTTACAATTTATAGATTCAAACTTTTTAGTTCATAATGTTAAAAAATTTATTCAAAATTCATGTAATATGAAAATGGATAAGTTAAAACTCACCATAATTTGATCTATAGTAACTATTGAAATTTTAAAATGCATCAATGTTATCATGAATATGGAATTTTAAACTTCTCTATAACCTTGTCATACTGCACTGTCTTAACTCCAAATCTCAATCCACAAACAACACCATAATTGCAGATGTCTGACTGGGCACCTAGTGGCATCCATGTGCAATATGTTCAATTCCATTGACCACCATTATTGTCCAACATACAAAATGTATACAAAATAATACATATAAAAGCTCAACAAACTATTATCCAGAAATTATTATTATTATTATTATTATTATTAATTCTTTTGCTACATGTTATGATATAATTAAGGAATTGACCTACACTATTCTTGTGTATCTAATACATAGTTTTTAAAACTGAATCTTGTAATAAAATTTCATAAATTTCTTAATCTACCACAGCAATAAAATCAATCATTCCCAACAAACTTATGATTTAAAATCTAGTAAGAAAAATAAAAATTCATAATGATAATAATAATAATATTATTATTATTATTAACAACAATATGAACACAAAATGGTCATTGCAATTACCATACCATTTACGTAATTCCAGTTTATAGATTTGTTACAGTTTTTTTGTACCCTTGGTTCTTTCAAAGACCAGTTAATGACATTTCAGGGTTTACTAACAGTGAGACTTAAACAAGAACCATTGTTTTAGGTGTTTGTGGGACAAAAATAGTGGAAGAGTGATTTGTTCTTGTCTTTGGAGTTAGGGTTTGGAGAGTGCTAATAAGAGACAGGTGGTGGAGTAGTTGCATCTAACTGGGAGCCTTGACATGCATTGGAACAAGACCATCACAAGCTTTGCAACATAGTCCAAGAATTCCATCTTGCTAAGCTGGACCACAATGGTGAACCCACTTCCTCTTTGCATTCCTAAGCTTGATGGAATTATGAGTATACACACATATATTAATTACTTGATCAATCAATCAATGGCTTTATAATGTAAATGTCTAAAGCATGTGCAATATTTAGAGTGATGGATCAATGAGTGATTCTTGTATTTATGTGATTAGTGTCCCTTCATGCCCTTGACATGTTGATTTTTTGAAAACAATAATTAATGATTACTTGAATCACACCTTTGGAAAATCTCAGTTGATAAAATTAAAAAAATTCCTCTACATTGAATGCTTATTTTTGAAGTTCAATATCCACAAAGAGTTATAGTGTTTGAGTTGAACAGATTGTAGTATTTTTGGTTTCAACAGTACTTGTGTTTGACTTGATTTCTTAATATTTTTTAAATTGATTAAATTTTTATTATTGAAAAGATTATAGAAATAAAAACTACAAAACATTTGTTGGATTTCCTAAAACATTCTTGATGTATGTTCAAGGAGATTGAAAATTATTAAGAGATAACTTTTATATAAATTAACTGAAATACATTGGATTGTTGTTTTCAATTGACTATACTCAAAGATATAATGAAACACACCATATCAAAATTTTAAAAACTAAAAAGACTTTGCAATCATACTTACATTTGAAAAACATTTATTTATTAATGTAAATTAGATTTTTTAAAATTAAGGTCAATTCCCAAATTGCCTACATTTTGACTAAATAGAAAAAGCTTACACATTGATAAACAAAAAAATATCATTTAATGTTATTCAAAAAACAAACACTCTCATCTTGAATTACTACATTAGGTTTGTCTTTATATACACTGAACTTGTAAATTTTCAAAGTAAATTATGTCATGGATTAATTTGGATAGAAATATATTGTGCAAAATGCACAAAGAATTTATTTTTTCAAATAAGAAATTGAGTAAATCCATATTTACCTGAAAATTTCTTGATTTACAAAAAAATCTTTCCGAATTAAAAAAATATGAGGAAATAAATCAATAACAGAAAGTATAATTTAGTTTTTTCCTGATTAATATTAATTCAATGCATTAGCCATACAGTGATATTCGACCAAACAATTATGTAGGAAATTTTCATATAAAATTCATCACCATATGAAAATTTTAAATTTTTAACATTCAAAAATATTTTGTATTTGTTAATTTTTTGTAGTTTATTGAATACTATCAATAAAAATGCAAACTTTAGAAATAAAATTACATTACAAAACTATAAAAAAATCTTCTTAAAATTATTTTTTGTTATTTCATAATTTAGCTAAATGCATGTCTAAATAAATTTTATTTATTTATAAAATAATTAATTAATTAAAAAATGATGATAATTAAATAGTATTTGTAATATCCAAATTCTGTAGAATTATCCTCTGTCACTTCAATTCAAAAAATAATATAAAATTTTCCAATTTTCAATTAGAACTAAATTCCATTCTATAAAAAAAATGCAGCATCTTAAATATTTTTGTAGTTGATTCAAGTTTTAGTGAAATTCACATCTGTTATCTAAAGTTTTTAGTGAAATTTCTGTTTACTTGTTATCATGTTGAATTTTTTAAATTAGAGTTGAAGTTATAATAATTTTGTACACACAAGAATCGACATACTTGTTGTTGGTATCTATATATATATATATATATATACAGATATAGATTGAGAGAAAGAGAATATGTGTAATTTTATTGGATGCAAGTGGGATGAACGTGGAATGAACATGGGGATGAATGTGGGCAGGCCATGTTTATTCGAGTGAAGCGAAAGAGGACAACTTATTTCTTGCATTGTGATCCCTCTGAGTGTGTGCTGGAGACTAAAGCAAAGCTTCAAGTCCTGAGTGATGTCCCCGTGCACAAGCAGCGCCTTGTCTTGGTGGTCCCCCAACCCATCATCTTGGATGAATGCAAAACCCTTGCTGAACAAAAGGTTCCAACCTTCATCCATCCATCCATCTTTTATCTCCCTTTGTTTCATTTTCTCAAGTCTTGGCTCCAATATAGATTTTTGTTTGTTCAGAATAGTAGGGAACTTCTGTAACTTGTAACATTGTTTAAGAAACACACATGTGGTCATTTTTCTACATTTTTTTTTTCTACATATGCTTGGAAAGGAGCTTATTTACAAGAGAGGATATAGAAGTACCAAGTAAAATGAGCATTTGGTTCCAATTCTTATTAGTTATAGAGCTGTGGTATATTTTTCTAATTTGATGGTTGCTGTTTTTAAACATAAATTTTTGTTTGAGAAGAGAGAAAGAAAGAAATAAACAAATTTTAAAACATGGTTTAATTCAAGTACATATGACAATCCTAAACCTTCAAATTTTGTATCAAACCATTTGTTTATTTATCATGTTATGCTGCTCATGCAGGTGGAGAATGATGCTGTTGTTGCTCTATCACTTAAAGTCAAAGGTACAATTCTATATCACATTGGCACTGTTTGATATTTTCTTCCAACAAATATCTAAATAAAATAATAAATGCAATATCTTTAAAGCATGTTTACATAGCATTGTTCCCATTTCTTTTATTTATTAATTTATTTGCTTAATATTCTGACTGATGGACCCAAAATGAGCTTGAAAAATTGCTGACAAACTTGCAGGAGTAAATGAAGCAACTGGTGAAGAGACTGAAGCTTGGGAGGAGGTCAATATTCACCAACCAATGGAACCAGAGATGCCAAGTGGCGGTCTTATGAATGCCCTGCTGGCATAGACACGTCATCCATCCACCTTAAAACCCCCCCCCCCATCATTTTATTTAAGAATCTTAACATCAATATTTGTTTTTAACTCCAAACTCCAAAATCCAATATGTGTTTTCAACTCCAAACTCACACCAAAGTTAAAAAATAAAAATATTGCAAAGGTTGTATTTTTTTAAAACAAACAAACAATAATCTTAATAATAGATTAAAAAAACTGTAATAATTTTATTTTGTGGTATGCAACGTGATAGCTGAGAATGTAAAGAAAAGGCTCCATTGTCATTTAATTCCATTATTACATATTCCTATTTTTAGTTCCATGGATGGATTAATTGTTTCATAACTGGAAAAAATTCAGTCCATCGAATGAAATATAAAAAAACATTTAAAATAAAAAATGTCAAGCTTTAAAGGAAGAAGAAGATACAAAGGAGAAAGACACGATCATACACACACAATCTTTGTCTACCCCTTTTTTCCTTCTTATCCGTCCTTTTTCTGTTACGCCCTTTCTTTTCCTTTTTCTAATCCTTTTCTCTCAGACATTTCCTCCCCCGTCGTCGTATTCGTCGTTCTTCGTCCTCGTCCTCGTCGTCGTGTTCGTCTTCCACTCCCTTCCTGGGGAGACGTCCATCTACTTTTCGATAGACACTCTGAGACGAAGGCAGAGCACCCTTTGCTTCTTCATCAAGGTCTCCCTTGAATCCTGACAATTCCTTCGCCCGTCAATCTCACGGTGAATCCACAGCGGTGGTCAACGCATGGATTCCTCCTCCAGTTTGCATCCGAGACCTAAATTGATTCTCTCCTCTCATGGGCGTTTAGTGTGGCACCGCTGTTGCCTCCGTTGTAGAATTGTTTCGAATTTCGCTAATTGGGAGTATACTGTAGGAAGCAGTGTATAGTTTCGATAGTATTGTGCCGCTGTCCGTCTCGTGAGTTAAGGCTGCTTGTCTCGTGGATCCAGGGTGCCTGTGCCGGTACCAGCATTTAACAAATTCGTCAGTGTAAGTCGAATTTTCTGTCCTTTTCTTGAAACTATGATTCAGATGGGTCGCATATTGGGAGAAGTATCCAGTATAGTACACTAGTCTCCAGTATAGAATATTGTCTACTAATTGTGACCTTACACCAAGAATTGTGACTCTTGGTATCACTCTTGTATACACAATATAATGTGTAACATTGATCATATTAAATAATAAGATGTTTCCAACATGGTATCAGAGCCATAGAAAAACTTGATCTTTAAATAAATTTTTTAAAAAAAAAAATGCTTTAGTGAATGCTTTACCTAAGAAAGAATTGCTGAAATTACAAACTAGATTGTAATGACAACAATAATACAATCCATTGTAACAGGAAAGGTTGATGAAGAACTTGAAGTTCTTTAAACCATGAGAAGCAATTCTAAACCTGAAAATGGCAACATACAAACCATAAGCAAAGGAAAAATTGAATTGATCAAGAATAAATTAATAAATAACTTTAATTCAACTTCAAATTAAGAGTATTGAAGATGACACAAAAAGTGGACAACAATCATGTTCCAAATTTTGATGGTTCATATTTTAATATATGGAAACATAGATTAACATTAGTTTTCAAGGCTGAAAAGGTATGGCCCATAGTAAGTGGTGAAGAACCCTTACTAGCAGAACCAGTAGTAGCTGAAATTGTTGCTGGAACCCTAGCTTTACTTGCCATAGGAGTAGGGAGTAAAAGCATATGGGTAGATAATGATACCTTGTCTTTAATCATAATAAACAATTGCCTAAAAAATAATATTGTTTCACATATATAATCTTGCACATCAACAAATTCAGCATAGTAAGAATTAGTAAAAATATTTAAATCACATGATGCAATAACCAAAATGTATTTAAAAGACAAGTTATACACCTTAATGAGGGAAGGTGATAGTGTTATTAAATACATACATACCTTTATAGCACATTTGAAATAATCATTGGTAGTAGGATCAACAGTTCCAGATGATGAAGCAATTTTCACCTTAATGAGAAGTTTGCCTCTAAGTTATCCATCCTTCATTAGATCCTTAAGAAGGTAGCCTGGAATCACATTATAATCTTTGATAACAGATTTCATCCAAGAAGAAACACTCATGAAAAATATGAGTTTAACATCTAATAATAATTTAGCCTATATGTAGGGAAGAAATTTTAGAATTATAACAAGAAATCATATTTTAATAATAATAAGAATTTCAGAAAGAGAAAGTAGTACTTCCAAGTTACATGAAAAGAAAAAAATTGCTATTAATAACAAGTTTATTTTTTTTGAAAGAAATCAAGTCACTTGATCAAAGATTGTCAAATAAGAAAAGCAACTAAAATTTGTAACAACAAAAAAGAAACAATTGTTGTTACAAAACCAAACAAATTATATGTGGCAGTACTTATAGCCAAAGAAAAATCAACTTCTATGTGGTATACTGACTCAGGAGCAACTCAACACATGTGTCATGAGATAGAAGGATTCACAACATACAATAAAAGTGAAGAAAAGCAAGTTGTCTATTTAGGAGACAACTATACATCATACATAATAGAAGGATATGGTGATGTAAATGTAAAACTTATAAATAGAGATGAGAAGATCATGCCAGATGTTTTACATGTACTAGGACTTGCAAAGAATTTATTCTCTGTTAAACAATTGGATAAAGCAAGAAGAGAAATTCGCATTAAAGCTAAAACATCTACACTTATAAACAAATTTGGTCAAGCAATTTGCAACATGTAAATTGAATCCTGATTTATACAAATTAGATACAACAATTACTTCACATAAGCATCAAATTGCTATTCCAACTACTACACATAAACAGAGCTGATTTGTAGCACTTAAGACTAGGACATATAAATTAACAAAGATTAAAAAAATACAAATAATGGCAAAGGAAATTGACCTCTTTGATAAAAAGAAAATCACTTTATGTAAACCTTGCATGGAAGGTAAGCAACATAAAGAAAAAATTTCTACACAAAGTGTTCAGAGAGCAATACAATTGTTAGGACTTATATATTTTGACATTTGTGGTCCTATGCAAGTTGGAACACACTCTAAAAATACTTATTTCATTATATTTATTAATGATCTATCAAGATATTATCATGTCTATTTAATAAAATACAAATCTAAAGCATTTGAAAATTTTACTTTATACAAATTTTTTATAAAAAAACAAATAAATTTTAAAATTAAAATATTAAGGTCCGATTGTGGAGGTGAATACAAATCACATGAATTTAAAGCTTTGTATAATAAAAAAGAATCAAATAAGAATATACTATAATCTATACACCACAACAAAATGATGTTTTTGAAAGAAAGAATAAAACATTAGTAAGAACTATTCTTGCTATGTTATCATATTTAAAATTACTTCAAATTTTTTGGGATGAAGCACTCTAAACAACAAACTATCTTCAAAATGGAAGTTCAACAAAATCTATACAAGGTAAGAAAATACTATTTGAGTTATGGTATGGAAGACAACCAAATCTATCCTACTTCAAAATCTTTGGATGCAAAGCTCATATATTCATTCCTAAAGAAACAAGAAAGAAGTTAGATTCTCATTCTCAAGAAGCCATCTTTCTAGGCTATAGTGAAGAATCTAAAGCCTATAGACTTATGAATACACAAAATCAGCAAATCCTCATCTTAAGAGATATTTTCTTCATTGAAAATCTATACAATCAAAACCCAATAATATACTTGCAAAAAGGACAATGAAGAGCTTTTGATTGATTTTGAATTGTTTAAGCACCGTTCAACAATTATAAGGACCAATGAGCATAACATACCTCATATTCAAGGAATGTCTTCACCACCATTGTCACCACTAGAAGATATATATGTATTTAATCAACAAAAAATACATAGTAATTTTCAAAATGTAGGAGAATAACCTCCTCACATTGATGTCATTGAAGACTTCTCTCAACTATCACTACAAAATAATGAAGAGATCTTACCTCTTGATGATGAAGACATCTATTCCACATTAAAAGAATTAAGTCTTTCTTCTAGTTCTTGACCTACAAGAATTATAATACCAACCACAAGATTGTTAGAATCTATAAAGGAAGAAAAGAATATAAACAACAATGCAATAAAAACCACCAAGCCCATCTAGTTTCTACTAATATAGAAGCTCCAAAATCTATTCAAGAAATATTGGAAAGGGCTGATACTAACAAATGGCAAGAAGCAATCAATGTAGAACTTACATCCTTAGACAAAACTAATACATGGACAATGATCCATCTACCTCTTAATAAAAAATCAATTAGTTCAAAGTGGATTTTAAAAATTAAAACTAAAGTTGATAGAAGTATTGACAAGTACAAAGCAAGGCTAATTGCACAAGGTTTCATCCAAGCTCAAGGTATTAATTATACAAAGATATTCTCTTCTGTAGTCAAGTTTAATTCCATCAAAATTTATCTTGCCTTAGCTGCTCAACATAATTTGGAAATCCAGCAATTCAATGTTAAAATAGCTTTTTAAAATGATTTTATAGAAGAAAATATATACATGAGTATTTTTTGAAGGTTTATCCACTACAAATACCAATATGGTATATAAATTAAATAAATCTTTATATGGCCTTAAACAATTCTAAAGGACATGGTATCAAAGATTAAATCAATATTTAATTCTTCACAAATATCAGCGTCTAGAATCAGATGCAAACATCTACATAAAAAGCAACAATGATAAGAAATTTATCATAATTATAGTTTATACTGATGATTGTATAATTATTAGTAACAAGATTTTTTTAATTTAGCAAATAAAAGATATTTTATAAAAAAAATTTGATATGGCAGATGAAGAAAAAATCCATTACACTCTCGGCAATGCCATCTTCAAAAATACAGAAGAAAGATGGATAATCCTCCATCAAACAAAATATTTAACAAATAAACTTAACGAATTCCAATTCAATGATAGCATAAAATACTGATAGCATAAAATATTGATAGCATAATGATATTTATGCTATCAATATTTTAGCACAGTATCTCTCTAAATCAAGATCTACACACATTCAAACGAATTTGAAAAGAACTATGAGATATATAAATGACATATTAAACTTTGGAATAAAATATCAACACTTATCTCAAGGTGATATTTTACATGGTTATTTTGATGTTGATTGGGTAAGTGACAAAGACATCTGTCATTCCACCTCTAGATTTTGCTTCTTATTGATTGGAGGAGTTATCTCTTGGGGCAATAAAAAAATAACAATTTGTCACTTTATCATCTATAGAATCAAAATACATGACTTTAACAAAAGCAACAACTAAAGCCATATGGTTGAGAAAATTATTACATGTACTTGGATTTCTTCAACATGAATCCACTATCATATATTCCAATAGCCAAAGTGCCATTGCTCTTAGTGAAAATTCCAAATATCATTCTAAAAGCAAACATGGATATACAATATTATTTTACTAGAAAAAAAATCCTTACAAAGAAAATCAAATTGCAATATATGCCAACTATACATATGACAACAAATATATTTACAAAATCTCTTCTCAAAGAAAAACATTTCCAATGCCTATCACAACAAGGCATCTACTAATTTCCTCTACATATAGTACAAGCAAATCATTCTACAATTGTACAAGCCTTGTTGACCTACTCAAACTAATAAGTTCTTACATAACATCCATATTTTGATACATCATGGAGTGGAAGACAATCTAGTGAGATAACTTACTCCAAATCCATCACATATCAAAATACACACCTATCTACTCAAACTGCTAGGAGAAAAGTAAGGCTTGTAGCCAAGCCTCTATTGGCACTTGCCTTTGCACCTTGTTAAAGTCCGCCACAATGCCTGTATCAACAACCAACTTTACAGTAATAATTGCGCCGCACCTCCACCTCCACAACGCTAAATCAAACAAATCAAATAGCATAATCAAAACAAGAAACAACAAAAGGGAAACAAGAAATGTGTGAAGAGTAAATATGAAGCAACAAACAAACACAAATCAAGAGAAGAAATTACACACCTTCTCAAAATTGAAGAAGCAGTGGGAGAACTCCGAGAGTGCTCCCCAACAATACAACACCCAAAAAGGAGATTGGAATTCTAAATCACTCACATATATCCATTCAAAATAGATGAATTTCCTCTATGGATGAAATTTAATTCAAAGATGAAGATTAGTGTTATAGTGGGAGTATTGGAAGAAGTATTCAGTATAGTATATTAGTCTCCAGTATTGAATACTGTCTACTAATTGTGACCTTATACCAAGAGTTGTGACTCTTGGTATCACGCTTGTACACACAATATAATGTGTAACATTGATCATATTAAATAGTAAGATGTTTATCAACATCGCATGCATTAAGGGTCAAGTTTGTTCATAAATTCGCTTGGTCCAAGGCTCAACAATTGCAGGTTGGGAGTTTAGTAGGTTTCTAGGAGGAGGGGATTGGTTGAGGTTTAGGGTTTAAGCTTCGGAGTCAGATGCCGGGGTTGGTTTTGAATGTCTCGTTGAGGGAATTACATCGGTGTGTTTCGGGTTTAGTGACAACAGTGATGGTCAGTCATCGAATATCGTGTTCGTCACTAAATTTCAGCCGTAAAACGTGCAATCTTAGTAGCTACAGCTTGTGGTGTGTAATATTCACTTGAGTCGTGATTCTTTGATTGGATGTATTAACTTTAGCCATGGCTATTTTTTCCTTGAGTGTGTACAGCAATTAATGGTAGTCTGAAGGTGTATTTGAAAAGATAGGCCTGGTACCTATGGGTGCAGGTTCATTTAGCTGCAGCGGAATTAATTATTGCACATTTGTTGCTTTTACGTTGTCGGAGGCGTTCATGTGGTTGGCTGGAATGGCAGTGAACTCTACATCCCAACTTTTTAAGAGCCTTCTTGTAACGAGTGAGCTCATCGATGGACAGAATGGGAGGAGTCTTGCATCTTCCTCTTTGTATGGAAGTTCTACACGAGTAAGTGTTCGCGTCAACTTCACTGAAAGGTTGTGAAATTCCGTGGTTATGAAACACAATGAAGCTGTATTTTGGAACTAACTGTAAGCGTATGTAAACGTGATGAGAGTGGATTTGCAGCTCATTTTAATGTTGCTTACATGGATAGGTTCATAAAAAGTGACAAATGGCTGGATTTGGTTAAATAACTGGTGTGAGCATGTTCATTATGTGTGTGATGTTCTGCATATGGTGGTCTGTTTTGCAAGTGCAGGTACATAGAATTTCTGTAGGCACAAGCTTCTGGCCTAGGGAGCAGTTGCAGCATTCATCCTTTTCTGGAAGTTCAAAGCACGAGAAGCGTAGGAATCTTTCTCTAGTTTGTGTATCCAATATGAGAGAGTTCGACCAAACTGCTCTAGTTAGTGCTGGTAAATACTTACAGAATCCAAGTACTATAAGTGAAGCTATTTCTCTTGTAAAAAAGCATCTGCATCAAGGCACTACTATAGGTTCCTACATGTATGTTGACGTTCTGCAAATGTGTTTCAAGCAAAAAGATCTTACATCAGTCAAGCAGGTTCATGATTGCATCTTGAAGAGCGGGATGGACCAAAATCCGTATGTGGCCAACAAGCTAATGAGATTTGATTATAAACCTCGATTGCATCAGTCGGGCGACCATGCTCGGCATAACCTCCAATCATGGTGGTCCAATTAAAAACATTTTTCTTCACAAGTTTGTCAAATACGTGAGACATGCATCCTGGACCCTCCCACACCTAATGTAGACTGAGTCAAGAAGGTGGGCGGCCAAATGAGGTAACTTATTTGAGTATTTTGAAAACATGCGCCTGCCCAGCTGGTTTAAAGTGGGGCAAAGAAATTCATGCACATGTTAGGCATGGTGGCTTTCGATCAGATGTTCCTGTACAGGCTGCGTTGGTCAACATGTATGCCAAGAGTGGCAGCATTAAAGATGCCAGACTAGTTTTCGATGAAATGGTGGAGCGGAATGTAATCACATGGAATTTAATGATTGGTGGACTTGCACAACACTGCTGTGGGCAGGAAGCATTCTCCCTTTTAATTCAGATGCAAGAAGAAGGGTTTGTATCAGGTGCAACTACTTATTTAAGCATCCTCACTGCAACTGCATGTGCTAGCGCAGGGGCTTTGGGATGGGTGAAGGAGGTTCATCGTCACGCTGTCAAAGCTGGATTTGATTCAGACATGCGTGTGTGTAATGCGTTAGTTCACGTGTATTCCAAGAGTGGCAGCGTTGATGATGCTAGACTCGTTTTCGAAGGAATGTTGGATCGTGATGTAATCAGCTGGTCTGCAATGATCGGTGGACTTGCACGAAGTGGGCGTGAACACGAAGCGATCTCCCTGTTTCTCAAGATGCAAAGAGAAGTCCTTCCAAATGTAAATACCGATGTGAGCATCCTCACTGCAAGTGCAAGCACAGCGGCTCTATATTGGGTGAACCAGGTTCACAACCATGCTAGTGAGGCAAAACTTGGTTTTGATTTTCGTGTGTGCAACGCAGTTGTGCACATGTGCGCGAAGAGCATTGGTGATGCAAGACTTGTTTTTGACCAAATGTCAGTGCGTAATGTATTCACGTGGAATGCAACGGGGCTTTGGGATGGGTGAAGGGGGTTCACAGGCAGGCCGTTCTAGCGGGACTTGATTGTGATGTGCGTGTTGGTAATGCACTATTTCACATGTATTGCAAGACTGGCAGTTTAAGTGATGCTAGACTCGTTTTTAATGGAATGGTGGAGCGTGATGTAATCACATGGACTGCAATGATCAGTGGACTGGCACAAAATTAGTGCGGGCAGGGAGCCTTCTCTCTCTTTCTTCAGATGCAGCGAGAAGGGTTCATTCCTGTTGCAACTACTTATGAGAGCATCTTGAATGTATGTACGAGCAGTGGCCTTGCAATGGTTGAAGAAATTTGACATTCTGCTGCGAAACAGCTTGCTGAAGGGGCAGTGGTGGTATTACCAGCCTTTCGAGCTTCATGATAGGGGCCTTTCTAAAATCAGTTACCACTCTACTTACATATCCTCCCTCTAGGTATATTTCGCCTACAAAACTTTCTAGGTTTTTCTTGTACACTCTGCTCTGACTGGATTAACTTGGAAGTGGGCAGTGAATTGACAAGAGTTATCTTTTTCAAGAGTTGTGTAGGTAGCTGATCGAAACTGATTTCTCTCGCGGAGTCAAGGCAGCAATCCAAGATGCCGAATCAGAAGAGGAGCAAATAGCCAGGATTTTCTCCATTTAACACCCCTCAGCAGCTATTGCAACATGACAACTGGAAGATCCATGATTACACGACTGTTTTTAGGCACAGATTCTGAAAACAATTCTTGCCATGGCGCTGGTACTCACGATTTAGGAGAAATTTCTTAATGTATTTGGTGGGTCTTGCTTATACTATGTACATGGAACCTTTGGATCAAGACCAGGCTGGAATAACTCAAATTTCAGGCGAAACGACATTGTGTATGGTTATTGTGGCAATCAATGCGATCAATCATATTTTGTGGTTGCACCAACCTTCTGTATTTTTGATGTTTTTGATTTCATAGTTTAGTGAAGGGGTGCACATTAGTGTCCACTTGGTAGTTAGGACTTGGACATTCCTGAATTCATCTTCTGAGTGATTTCTTGTTGTAAACCTGAGCAAGCGCAGTTTGTCGATAAGTCGTTCTCTTCACATTCGAGTGCCGTCATGCACTATTACACTTGCACCAAACCGTTGTCATGCTTGGTAGACTGGCGTGTCTACTAAGCAATTACCAGAGTTCGGCTTCCTCTGCAGGGGTTGAAGCTGCCGCCCATGAGTTTAGACTACGCTTGAGTTCATAGTGCATACGTGAGTTATGACGGCAAAATTCAGATCATGCAAGAGTTGACATGTTTTAAATGATTTGTTGATTTATTTTAGCATATGACTGTTCTTGCTAATGTAAGGTGAGACAGGTCATTGTAATTCCATTATTTTGATAAACTATTCTGTGGTGGGATTTTTTAATTTTTTAATTTTTTAATAATTGATGTAAACAACAAATTAAAAATATTTTAAAACTGAATATATATTTGCAAGTTGCATTTTTGATCCCTTGTGGGTCACCAGACCCGTGTATGTTCTGATAAAATTTCTTTGCAAAGAGATTGTGACATTGTTTTATCCCTACCAATGCCAGATGAATCTATTAGAATAAGTGCCCAAAAACTTGGGTTGTGTCAACTAAGGACATGAAGGCCTTGTAGTTAACATAGAAAACAAACCAATCTTTTAAGAGGTAATGCTTCTATTTTTTAACTACATAGATCATTGCCAACAGTTTGTGCTTAATAATAATAGTGCATATATATTATATATGTTTGTCTGTATATTCTTTAGATAATGACTTTAAGACAAAAAAGTAATTGGTTGGACTTCCTAATTGAACTTTTGACAAGCACAACACCAATTTATAGTTTTATTTCTTATACAATCCCTCAACTAATGTTGAAATATAAATAATGTGCCCAAAAATACACATATGATTCAAGCAAGTAATATCAAATTGATAATAATATGCTCTTCTCTATCCAATTTGTTCCTTACACAAGTGAAATGCTGTGACTGCAAACTGCATTTTGAAATGTGAGACTTCTCATGTTTATCGACAAGGATATTACTTATAGGTGCAACACTTCCTACTGAACAGCTTTTAAAACAGATACCATAACCATTATCAAGCCAAATCATTGTGAACAATTAGGAAAGAAACCTTAAAAACACAAAAACAAAAATAAGTTATCTGCTGTAAAATTCAAGATGAACAGTCACAATGTTGAACGAATTATTCTGGTTTCACCCAGAGCTATGCTGACCATAACTAATGTTAGCAAATTTGTAATTTCCATAAGGGAAGGAAACAAGTAACATAAACTATCATCTACAAAATAAGCAATCCATAGTCACAATTCGTCCACAACTCACAAATGCTTGGCATTACAGAAAAGTGATCTGTATATTGAAAAATAGATTTGTTTGATCGTGAGTTGGTATTCACATCTGTCACATAGTCTTCCTACAAACTTTTGCTGTACATCTGAAACACAAGCTGCCCATTCTGATTGATTGAGAGCAAAATAAAGGCACACGCTTTAAATCAGCCATTGAGAAGCATGTGTTCCCAAGAAGTATGTGGTAACGTCTATTCTAAGATCTGAATTGATATCATGACAAAACACTCGTGTAACGGCTGCCAGCGTAAGTAAAAACTGGGATACCATGAAAGGCGTAGAATGCATCACAATATTCAGATGCTACTACACTAAACAGATTCATTTCAATCTCCGCATCTGAGCAGTAGTATTTTGTTCCTCCGCTTCATCTTGCTTCATGAAGCGCTCATACTCAAGCTGTACCATTTCCCCACCACGGGTTGCATCAAATGAACACCTGTAAAAACTGCGTAGATAACCACCACATAGGTAGTTTAGTCAGAAGGGACTTTAGAAAAAACCGTAGATTTTACTATAATTACATGAATAATAACTTTTTTGCCTCAATGCATTCAAAACCAGGCTTTCTAATCCTAATCAACAGCTATAATGAGCATGATCAGGAGACATTGTTGACCCCACAATCCTGTAGCAGTTTAGGCAATTTAAACCATGCAATTAAAGCTAGAATGAAATGTTTTGAAGCACAAATTGTTGGCTCTGTTGACCAAACCTGCAGTTTTCGCACACAATTATAACAGTATTCTTCTGTGGGCCAAATGCAACGATTGTTCGTGTTTCTTCAGGCAAATGAAATTGGGCAAACGACCACTCTGAGCTAAAGTATTTGGGCAAGACACCTGCCACGAACAGTTTCATGCAAGTCAATGAATGAACAGTACACATACATAGGAGAAAGAAAAAGAAAATAATAGGAATGAAGAACCAACCAGGAACTAGTGAGTTTACTGAATAAGGATAATCCTTCACATAATTTAGATATTACAACACAGCAAGATCATCCCTAGTATATCTTCATTATTTGAACATGGTGGATGCAGGATGGAATCACTTATTGGGGACAAATCCAATTAATTCCAAGAAACCAACAATAAGAACAACTTGCCTGACAATGCGATGTTCGAGGATACACGCAAGATGAGTTTGATTTACCTTTAATTAAGGCCAGTGACGAACCAGCATTTGTGGATGCAAATGACAATAATGATGACGAAGCACCAAGTAGATAACTGCTGCTTCCCCCAGATGTTGATGCCATCGATCCGTTTGAAGATGGCAGCCTCGCCGCTGCCATGGCTTCAGAGCGAGTTTCTTCAGTTGTTGGCTTCAAATTGAACACATGCACGGTGCCTTTGGCACTAGAAACAGCAAGCCAATGTGCATTGGCAGAGAAAGCAATACTGTAGATCTCAGTTCGCTCAGCTCCTCGTCGAAGCTGAAAAAGATATAATGAAGTTCAAAAGTGAGAAATAACCAATGAAGGATGCCACTGTACTAATTTGAGCGATTATTCAGTTTCAGTAAGTCGAAATATATTAACAGTGTCATAAATTCTACAAATAGACTCTTCAACTGAGTACAGCACACAAGTGTTTTTCATTCAACAAAATCAGTACCATGGTAATTTAGGTCACCATGGTAAGTTCGAGTGACAAAATTTAATGCACTATCGCATTAACACAAATTTTGTATAGTCACCTCTTGTAACTTCGTGCCATCCACCGTGCTGAATATGCGAATCAGAGTGCCTTTGTTGCTGGCCGTAGCCAACAGAGCACCATTCTGACTGAGTGCCAAACATGCGAGAGAAGAGTCGTGCGCCTGCACAAAATGAGTCTTTTTCTGGTTGTAAAGCTCTATCCGAACCTCTCCCCGGTGCTGCCCAGGGCATGCGAGGATGCACGATGTCGGTCCGGAAGACAGTGCGCAAAGACCCTTCGTATTACCAAACGTCTCAATCTGATGAAGCAGCTTCAGGTCAGCAAAATTGTACACATAAATCTTGAATTCCAGCACCACGACAATTCTGTCCCTTCTCAAACGCACAGCTCGGACCTCGCCCCAAAATGAAATCTCCCCAATGTACCGATTTTGGTGATCGTCCCATATCATAACCTTGTTGGGAGAGTACCTGGGAGCCTTCCCACCGCCGACGAGAGCCAAAATATTGCACCTGAACAGCATCTCCACTAGAGCAACACCCGTTCCATCAGACTCCCGGCGAAATGTCTCCTTGAAAGGATCGCAGTTATAAATACGAAAACCTGTCTGCGTGCCACAAGCGAAGCAGCCATAATCCTGATTGAATCCCACAGAAAGGAGAGCTTGTTCCGGAGGCAGTGCTGGAGATGGACTCTTCGGCCGAGGTGACGCCTGAGGAGAAAGAGTGAACGAAGAGGAAGACGGTGGCGAAGAGGACGATGGATCAATGCCCTCGTTATTGAATTTGTTATGCCGGTATCCCTCAGAGGATGGTGCTAGGGACATGATGAGAAACCGCCGTTTTAAAGAAGATATCATGCGACTTGTACCTAGGATAAGTGACACTGAAACATGGCGCCCACGGGTTAAATAAGATCTATAAGTGCTCGATTAACTTCAGAACAAATTCACGACAGTGTCGGAATTTTCTCTTGACTATTAATCAATCAATACTAGCAGTGGCAATCACAAAACTCCCAAAAGAAAATTGCTACAACCCAGAGAATAGAGAACTGTGATGCAATTCGTATAGGACGTGGCTCCTAGCAGCCGCATGAAACCGTAGCAAAACCGCTGCTATGTGAGGAATTCGCTGAATAAATCCTAACTCTCTGCCACAGAGGATGGATAATTGATGAGGAATCAAACACAAGTCGCAGGCAATGCTGCAGCACACGAAAACACACGAAAGAAAAAAAACACGAAACCTCGACGAATTAAACCTCGTACCCTGACACTCTACCCACAATTTCGGATGCAGACGTTAAGCTAAAACCGCGCCAGATCCTCCACCCATCAATTTTCCGCAGAATTGCGTAACCCACAAAATACAAGAGCTCTCCAACGCCGAAACTTGTTCCCACCACAAAACCCTAAATTCGTCCACAAGCAAACACCACCAACACAAGGCACCCAGATTCAATCAACCGCCGGAAAAGAACAACTAGGCAGAAGAATTTGGAAACGGCACCAATTTGCACGGCGTTTTTTTCGTTAAGCGGCCCCTCGCGTTTGGGATCGCGTGGGACGGAGAGTTTTCAGGAGACAGGAAAGATTGCCAGGAATTCGAAGCTGCGAGGGAGCAGGAGCGTAACTTACAGAGCTCGCGACGAGACGGAGCTCACGGCGACAAACGAACGACAGTGCTCTCCCGAATGATTGAGGACGACCCTCCCGTGTCCACGTCGGACTCATCCGGGAGTGTGTGGATCAATCGCCTTCTGCCACGTGTAAGTGACACGAGGTGACAAATGTTTATATATATATAATTATGAACTAACATTGGAAGCCCTTGCTTTTGCTCCAAGGATAGTATGTTAATTCATAATTATATTACTATTAAAATATAATTCATATTATTAGGATATATTAGTATGTAATATAATTATGAATTAAAATATAAAAAATGTAATTATGAAAAGACAAATGCAATGATGTTACATGTATTTTCTGATTTTGATTTGTTGTGTATATTTTGAAAGAAAATAAATCATTATAAAAGTAAAATTTTATAGTTTTTTTATAAACAATTATTGGTTTTTTTATTTTATCAATCTTTTTATAAAATTAACAATAATTTGAGATAGTGTAAGAAAATAAATTATTGTATAGACTTTGTAGATTTAGTAGAGCACCTTTTTTAACAAGTCTCAAAAATTTATACAAAGAATTCAAAAAGTAGATGGTAGTTGGAATTTTGTAAATAAACTTTAAAATTTGATTATTTATTTACTTATTTATCTATTAAAAATAAAGAATATGTATATTTAAATTATTAAATATTATTGAATTCTATTTAGTTTTATTTATTTCTACCTACTTTCATGTCTTTAAGAGTTATAAGTATATATAATATTACTTTAATGTCTTCCATGTATGCTTATTAATATCATATCTATACTAATGTACAAAATATTTTAATCTATTTTAATATCATTCTAAATCCAAGTTTTTTTTTTTTTTTTTTTTTTTTTTTTTTTTAATTTTTAATTTTTGAAATTCAAATTCTTAATTATTATTTTTTTAAATATAAGGTGACGGTATTTTCTTTCTTTTTAATATATTGATAATTTGATAAGATTCAATAAGAAAATTTTAAGGTTTAATAAAGATCAATTTTTACTTAGTTTTGATAATTACAATAATTATGCAATTAAATTGATTTTTTTTAAAAAAATAAAAAATAATTTAAGACTTTAACAATCCAACATTATTACAATGTCAATGGATTTTGATATTATGGCAAAGTAACCATATCTTATTGTTAATTTTGAAGAGAGATTATTCTTTTATAAAAATATTTGTATTCTTTTTTTTGTTGCTGTTCAACTTTTTTTTAGTTGAATCTTTATTATTATATAAAGTTTTGATAGTTTTATTTTAAAATCCTCAATTATAAGATTATTAATTTTTAAAAAGTCAAATTATGATTTATAACCAAAATTGGCAAAAGATGATGTTTATTAAGTAAAATATTATATTATATTATATTATATTATTATTAGAAAAATTTGTAATAGCAAAAGAGTTGCCTAATTGCCCTAATAGTAATTGTCAATACAATATAAATATTATTCTACTATCTAATTTATACATTCAATTTTTTTATTAAATTTATAATAAGAATTGAAGAAAATAAGACCTCTATCTTTAACATCTTAAAGAATATTTTCTAAAATCTTCATACAACTTAGAATCTCCAATAAGATATGATGTCAACTAAAAGTCTATTATATATAAATAGATACTATCAAAGAAGAGTTTTACTAATTTTTTACTTTAATAATTTTATATAAGATACAAAATCTAATATTTTTATCAAAAAATCTACTTTTACAAAAAATTGAGTCATAACAATTGAAGGTTGATAAATTTATAATAAAATATATTAAACGAATAATCACATTCATTTTGAAATAGGTAATGGTTAGAGAAGTCCAATAGTCTTTGGTTGAGAGCATATATAGGAATATTTATTATTATCATTAATAGTTTTTTCTATTTAACATGATAATTTTTTAAAACAAAGTTTAATATTATATTGTATCTAAAGTTAAATATCATATTGTTAAAACAATTACATTTTGCTTGAAGTATATGTAATTTTTTAAAAAAAATTTGGAATATGTATATATATATATATATATATATATATAAGTTTTTAATTAGATCATGACAGAATCGACAAATAACTTCAAAGGAAATTTTTTTGTTAACACACTTAAATTTTTTTTATTAAAATAATGTAGAATCAACAAGATGTATTGAAAATTGAATATTTTTACATAAGCTATAGGAGCTGAAATGAAAAATATAAATAAAATAGATGAATTAATTTTTTTTTTAAAATATTTTGAATACAAAACTTCTTAATTCTTTTGATCTTTTATGAAAAAAAGATTAATTGATTATTTTAATTTAAAAATCAAAATTTAATATTATATATATATATATTTAAAATTATTAAAGATATAATTTTAAATAGATTTTTTAAGAGAAAATATAATAATTTATACTAAAAAAGAAGGATTAAAAAAAGAAGAAGAAGATATGTTTGTAAAATAAATTTTACAAGAATTACTAATGCCAATTAATAAAACGCCAAAAAAAATCTTTAAAAATATTTATTATTGATTTATAATTGATTTCTTTTAAAAAATCAACTTTAGCAAAAATCTTTCTTTAAAAATATTTATTATTGATTATGTATGTAATACGTACCATAGTCTTTTTAAAGTTTTTTTATTAGAATATTAGATTATTTAACATCTTGTAAATTTTTTTATATCTCTTATATTATTTTTTAAATTTTTTTTCTAAATAAAATATTATATTTGACTTCTTTCACACAATATTTTATTTTGTTTTGTTTTAAAAAAAATTTGTACTAAATCAATCTTTTAAATATTCTAATTTAGTATATTCTCATAATTTTATTTTTATCAAATAAATTTTAAAAAAAAAAATTAGAACATATTTTAAAATTTAGTATTAAACTATATGAACATAATTCTATATTAATTCTATATATATATATATATATATATCATTTATTTTAATTAAGAAAAAAAAATCTATAATAAAATAAAATTAAACTATATATATATATATATATATATACATATTTTTATATTAATATATTTATCAAAGAGACATGTTATTATTAAAAATAATAATAGAAAGAACATAATTAGTCAAATATAATAAAAAAACTAATATTTTTGAAAATAATAAATTTTTAGTTTACTATAAGACTATCATGTTATATTTTTTGGTATTGTAGTTTTTGTTGACATATTTGTGTGAAAGTATATTGTTAATATAATTATTAAAAAAAAAAAAATTTCTATCATGATAACTTAAATGATAAGATATTTTAATTTTTCTTTCATGATAACTTAAACGATAAGATATTCTAGAATAAGTCCTTGAAATATTTAAAGATATATAAGATTCATCAAATGACAAAAATGCTCTTAATTCTAATAACATGGATGTTAATATTAATAAATAGTGTCAAGGACATACTTATCAGAACCTTCTAGAATATTTTAAAAGATTCTTAGAATTCTCTAGAACCTTCTAGAATCTTCTAGCATCTTCCAAGTAGATAGAAGTTATTTGAAAAGTTTTCTAGTTGATAGAAGTTGTTTAAGAAGCTTCCTAGTTGGTAGAAGTTATTTGAGAAGCTTCCTAGTTGGTAGAAGTTATTTGAGAAGCTTCCTAGTTGGTAGAAGTTATTTGAGAAGCTTCCTAGTTGATAGAAGTTGCTTGAGAAGCTTCTTAGTTGGTGGAAGTTGTTTGAGAAGCTCCCTAGTTGGTGGAAGTTACTTGAGGAACTTCCTAGGTAGGAGTATATATTAGAGTCGAGACTAAAGAGTTCTTCAGTCTTGACAACACATCTCTTAGAGCTCTAGCTCACCTCTCTGGTGTTGTTTTTGTATTCATTTAATTAATCTAGTTCTTGCTAATTCTTCTTAAACTTCTTGTTTAGACTTCCAGTCTATATTCTGCATCCGTGATAATTTGTCGAGACTGCCCTTCTATCAATATCAGAGCTTAGTTCTTTGAGGCAGAGAGCGGACTACCCCTCTCCTTGAAGATACTTGAGCATTCTAAGGGTTGCGGATTATACTCCCTTGGACCGGTATTGATTCTTTTTTCTTTACTTAGGATGGTTAGTAGGAAAGATATTAACATGGTAGAATCTTCAGAGTCAAAGTTGAATGTGATCATCAATGCCCTTAATACTCTAGCAGTTAGAACTGTTGAAATTGAAGGAAATTTTGCTAGGCTTCTTGGAGCTATAAGAGTGGGAGTAGCTCAAACTATAATACAACCACCTCTAGCTAGTGAAATAGTGCCATCTACATGTCAACGTGAGAATTTCATTACACTGCAATATAAAGAGCTTGAGTCAGTCTCCCAAAGAAGTTTGATGGTACCTGATCAAAATTTCATGGTTTTATAAATCAAGTTTGATTGGTAAAATTCTTGCAACCGGAACGCTATTCAATGGAGGAATCGCGAGTTGGATTAGTGGGGACATTACTTACTGTGAGGATAAAATTCACTCCTCAACCCAAGTTATAAGGTGGCCTCAATTAAGAGTTACTTATAACTTGTTATGTAAAATATAAGGAGCAATAAACAACAATGAAGGGGAAGAATAATACAAAACAAGTAAAATGTGTGCAATTAAGTAATTGCACACTACAAAACTAGTCACAATCTATTCACTAGATTTTCACCTAATAAAAAGTTAAAGTAAAAAGTAAAAATTATATTTTCAAGTAGGTAATTTTTTTTATCTTTCCAATGATGTAAAAAACATGTAAATCTAAGTTACTATGAGTAAGTTATGATAATTCAAAGTTAGAAGGTAAACAATGGAAAAAGTTAAGTAGAAATTTTTATTTCAAGGGTAACTTGTTACAAGATCATGGGTTTGAACCTCACCAAGGCTCACAAGTAGTGTATATGGGTGTCTTAGAGAGGCCACGAGGCCTTAGTCTTATCCTCCTACCTATATCCAAGGTGCCACAACCTATATGGGACTTGTGCACCTCCCTTCCTACAAGGACTACACTAGCTGCTGGTCCTCCTATTTTATACTAGTAGAACTAATAATTTTGTATTTTTGACTTCACCATGGTGTTCAAAAACACCCTATTAGCCTAGGATCCTTGTATAGGCTTCAAATCTTGCTCCATTTCTTCATAATGGCTCCCAAGGTGATAAAACTCATTTTTACCAAAGTCTTCAAAATTGCTCTAAAAATTCTTAATAAATTCTAAATAAATTCTAAAAATCTCTATAATATTTTAAAGATGATAATATCAATTTAAGACTATTTTATTCTACCTTGGAAATTTTTTATAATAATAAAATCATTAAAAATCAACTCAAAATCCTATTTTCTACAAAAATAATTAAAAAGATATGAGATTTCTTTTTCATGCTTCTTCTACCTATTAAGTAACATTTATAGATTTTTAATGATTAATATATGTAATTAGAAGGCCAATGTAGATATTAGTCTCAATAACTAATTCTTAATATTTAATAATAAGTAAAAATACTAAACCAACTAAAATAATTGCCTCTAAGACTTACTAAGACTCCATTTTTGTAACTTTTTGTCTAATAAGGCTTTTATATTTATAAATACTTCTAAATTCTAATAAATACTTAAATAGTCAAAAAGACTTTCTAATCATCATATTTATATAGCTAAAAGACTTAAGACTATATTTTTAACCAATCCACCAATTAAGATCTATTGGTGGGACTCACACTTATTAGACAAGCTTTGTCTTGGTTTGCCCCCTTATTTGAGAAAAGGTCTTCTATCTTGAGTAATTTTAAGACCTTTCTAGAAGCATTTAAGGAGGCATTTAGATAAGGCTCAGTGGGCAACCACCAAGATTTGTTCTTTGCGTCAAGGATCACGCTCTACATTTGTTTACGCATTGGACTTCAGACAACTTGCTTGTGATATCAACTGAGGAGAAGAAGCGCTGGTGAGTCAATTTTATTGAGGACTCAAAGATGACGTGAAGGATTTATTGCTATCTTTACCCAACCTTCAAATACACAATGAAGCAATGAGCTAAGTGGTGAAGTGTGACAATTAGCTTTTTTAATGACTTCAAGACCATTATTTCAAAACTACACAGTATCCACAAGGAAACCAATTCTATTTGGCTGCTCCTATGAAGAGTGTAGAAGTTCAATCTGAAATAAAAGTCATGCAAATCAATACGATATGTTTCAAGCCCCTCATAGTTGAAGAAAAGAAGCTACAATTTGAGCAAAATTTGTGCTTATATTATAAAGAGGCACGCCATAAAGCCGAAAATTATCTTAGAAAACAGACGCCTCGAAGAACAAGACTCAAGAGCACAAGCGTGCAAGAAAACAAGGATGCCCAGCTATAATAGGAATCATATGGATAGACATCTCAACACCCCAAATTAATCAAGGTCCCTTTCTCTCAGCTCAACCTTGTCATTGCTTTACGATACCTTTATTTCTTGGTATTCAAAAATTACAAATTGATGCTCTATTAGACTCAGGAGCATCTGCTTGCTATTTAGATGAAGAGTTTGTCAAGCTTCACAAATTTTTTCTTGTGAAGAAATCAAAGCCTGTCCATATAGAAGTCATAGACGGCCGACCTTTGTCTTCTAGTGATGTTACTCATGAAACTAAATCGTTGAAGGTACGTCTTGAAAATCATGAAAGTAACATTCTATTTAATATTATTAAGATCCCTTCATATCGAGTCATTTTGGAACTATTTTGGCTTGATAAATATAATCCATTGATAGATTGGACGTTACAAAAAGTGACATTTCTAATAAAACTCTTAATGGTGGAACCTGCTAAGATACTGTCTAGAAACAAACTCTTGTTCATAGGTGTGAGGGCCTTCACGAAAGAAACCAAACATAATACACCTCTTATCATCTTTGCAACGTCAGCTCAAAAAGATGCAACTCCAACTTTGTTATTCCGGAGCAGTATGAAGAATTCAAGGATGTCTTTGAGAAGAAGAATGCTGACATGCTACGAGAGGATTAACCATATAATTTTACTATAGATCTCCAAGAGGGAGCACAACCACCATTTGGCTCAATCTATAATTTATCACAAGACGAGCTCTCACCATTGAAGGATTACATTGAAGAGAATTTTACGAAGAACTTTATTTGGTATTCTAAATCTTTAGCAAGTGCACCTATCTTCTTTGTGAAGAAGAAAGATGGTTCATTACGAATGTGCGTGGATTATTGAGGCTTGAATAAGATCACCATGAAGAATTGATATCCATTATTACTAATATCCTAACTCTTGGAGCAACTTGGTGAAGCCAAAATATACATCAAGATAGATCTTTGTGGAGCTTACAATCTTGTATGAGTAAAGGCGGAAGATGAATAGAAGACAGCGTTTTGGACAAGGTATGGACATTTTGAATATAATGTCATACCTTTCGGATTGACCAATGTACTAATTATATTTCAACATTTGATGAATGATGTTTTTCAAGAGTATTTGGATAAATTTGTTATTTGTCACCTCGATGATATTTTGATCTATTCCGAGAATGTTCAAGAATAAGAGGGTCATGTTAAGTTGGTGTTACGAAAACTTCGTGATGCAAGATTATATGCCAAGTTAGAAAAATATGTATTCCATCAACCTAAGGTAGAATTTCTTGATTATATTATTTCGGACGAAGGATTGTTGATGGATCAGAAGAAGGTTCAAGGAGTAACGGATTAAACAGTCTCAAAGATGATACGGGATGTGCAATGTTTTCTTAGATTTTTCAATTTCTATCACATTTTTATTAAGAACTAATCACAAATTGCAGCCCCATTAACGTGGTTGACATCAAAGAACAAACTCAAGTGGAGTACATGAGCACAAGAGGCGTTTTAAGAATTAAATTTGACGTTTACGATGTCATACTGCATTTACGTGCAGTGTATAAAAATATTAAATATCTTGTATCTATTGTTTATATACGTGTGAGTGCTAGAGGTTATTTTAGAAGATATTATAAAGAGAGGATTTATTATAGCCACTTAGTTAGTGAATTAAGATGGCTATTTGTTTTGTTCCTACCTTACTTATATCCTAGAATAGACTCTTTTGTAATTAGAAGAAAAGTAAAGATTGTTTTATCTTTCTTGTTGACTTTTGAGGTAGAATGGACCTTGTGAGGAATAAGAAAGAAGAGCATGGGGTGAATAAGGCCTTTCCAATAGGATTTGATTGCCCATGTGGGCATCTCATAGTCTAATATGGAAAGAAAGGGAGATATACTCCTCTTGCTAGACCGAGGGTTGGAGGCAGTTTTGAGTGGTGAACTTTGGAGAGAGATAGCTCCGAGGAGATAGAAGCATTTGAAATAAAAATTAGTAAGTATATTCTTCGAGTTGTGAAGATTCTAGAACCTACTCACTTGCTTGTTTTGGAGTTGTGAGCAAAAAATTATGCTTGTTTTAGTAGAGTAGGGTTTGCTGCCACCTGACGAAGAGAGGCAAAAACTTTGAGCTGCTACTGCAAGTTTGATTTCGACTCTTTCTTAGTGAAATTTATAGAGAGTGTGGAAAATTGTGCTAGCTTTCTATCAAGACATCTCTTATAGCATTTGAAGTTGGAGAGCAAAAGTTGTGAGCTTGAGAGTGGGAAAGGGTTTGCTGCCACCCGATGAAGAGGGGCAGAGACTTTGTTCAACCACCCAAGTCGGACAGTCTCTTCAATCTTTTTGATAATTTAGATGCTTATAGTAGCTTGTGTAAGCTTTTTATAAAAACAAAAATCAATACATTTGGAGCTTTGATGAAAGTTTTATGAGCCGTGAAGTGTCAAAGAGGGCAAATTGTTCCTAGGGTTTGAAGAGTAGAATCAACTAGCTACAAAATCTGGAGTTTGAGAGGCATGCATGCAAAATTTTAGAATAAGTTAGATGATGGAGTGAGCTTTCTAAAAAGCTATTGCATGTCCAATTTGGAGAAGGGAAGTGATCACAACAAAGGCTGAAGTGAAGAAGAGCTTTGCTGCCTTTGCATTTGCTTGGAAATTTTAGTGCCTACTTCTTTTAGCCATAACTTTTAAATGGTAAGTCATCTATTTGTGAAATTTTGATATGTTTTACAATGGATTATTGGCTTTCCATAGGCTATAAGCACGCTTGATTCGACCTTTGGATGAATTTTTAGTGATTTATTTAGTTTCAGCTTGTTGTATAACTTGTATTCCTCATATGCGGTTGTATTTTGAGGTATACTTGAATACATACATACTTTGCTTATATCTTTTATACAAGTATATATACTTGTATTTATATCAAGTATTTTATAAGTATTATATAAGTATTATATATAATATTTATATAAGTATTTGTATAAGTATTATACCAAGGATTATATATTATTTTATATAAGTATTATATAAGTATTTATACAAGTATTATTCAAGTGTTTATATTTTATATTTGTATAAGTCTTGTATAAGTATAATACAAGTATAATTTGAAAGCTTGAACAAATATTGTGTAAGTATAGAAGATACTTGCACGGCTTCGTCTCATGTTCCGTGCTAGTTCTAGTAGCAGCTAAGAACCTGGCATTTTCTCAAGGCAAATTCTCTCTACCCGATATATTTGTTGCTTCCACTGAGAGCTGCTTTGGGGCTACTTGTTTTGGCTAACGTAATATGGAGGATACTGGAAGGGCTTCCTTTGGAGCCCAATCAAAGATGGACACCATTCTAGGAGCTTTGGCAATATTTATGGATCAATATAAAACTCAAGCTGGAGGCAATGGAGCTACCAAGGCTTTGAAGGGTGTTGTTGACAAGATTGGAAGGGAAGGACATCACCAGGTTTTTGAAGGTTTATGTTTGTGAGATGAAGGTGCAACAGGTACTTGAGACTCGAATGATACAAACTTTCACATTAGCTGTTGTGCTTGAGATTCGTGAGAAAGTGGAAGAAATTTGAAGGAATGTAAATGTTACTACTTGGATGACATTTGAAGAGAAATTGCGTGATGAGTATTTTGAAGAAGACTCAGAGAGGATGACCAAGAGGTCTTTTATTGATTGGATTGAACAACGGCCTGAAAATACTATGGGTCCAAATGAATTGCTGCGAGATTTTGAGAAGAAATACAACCAATTGTCTTTAGCAGAAAGGCATCTTTTTGATACTAAGAAGGTTGAGTTGTTCTTGCAAGCAACAGATGATGCTTTGGAAGATAGACTCTTTTTGCTTTTAGGTGATCGAACCACCCAAGGAGGTTTTACAAATGATTGGAGGAGAGTGGAAGAAGCAGTCGCTCTTGTGGCAAAGCAACGGAGAATGAAATCCAGAAGTGTGACAACTCAGATGGCGAATTTTCTCTACCCAACAATGACATCTCCTATCTTGGTACATCCCGACTTTACAAAGGCCTTCTATTTGGAAATAGATGCTTCTAACTTTGCGCTAGGAGTTGTATTATCACAGATAGAAAAGGATGATAAACTTTACCCGATTGCGTTCTACTCAAAGAAGTTTTCGATAACAGAAATCAACTATGAAATTCAAGATAAGGAATTGCTTGCGATAGTTGATTCTTTCCAAGAGTGGCATCATTTATTAGAGGGTGTTGCACATTTGGTAATTGTATATGCAAATCACAAGAATTTGGAGTATTTGACAACAGCTGCAGTTTTAATTGTCGCTAAGCTCGGTGGAACATGTCATTATTTCAATTCGACTTCATCATCACATATCTGCCAGGAAGGCAACAAGGATTATCAGATGTGTTATTGAAGAGATCATATCTAGCACCCAAGGCTAAAAATGCAACATTTGATCAGTAGTGTACAATTTTGCTACAACCAGAACGGTTTTGCCTCTGCACCACCTCCATGATCATATCAATTGATGCTGATTTTTTAGAACAAGTCCGTGGAACATCAACTATAGACTCATTAGTCTTAGATGTGAAGCAGCGCTTTGACAAAGATAAGTTCAAGATTGAGAATGGGTTATTATATTTTGAAGATCAACTATACATTCCGGAAGGACCAATTTAACTATGTATTCTTCAATCTCAACATGACTTCCCGACCGCAGGTCACTTTGAATTCAACAAAATAATGGAGCTTATTTTCTGAGACTTTTGGTGGCTCCAAATGTGGAAGATAGTGAAGAAATTTGTGCTATCATGTGACCTTTGTTCAAGATCAAAGAATCCTCGACATCGCCCTGATGAGCTTTTACAACCTCTACCAATTCCAAAGCGACCGTTGTCATGATGTAACGCAACTACTAGATGAAAGAGTGTGGAAATAGTATATTATAGAAGATCTTAGTTCAAAATATTGTAGCAAATTATCTTAGAAAAAAATAGATAATAGTAAAAAGGGAGTAAAACTAATGGGTTTTAATGTTGCCCTTTTTACAAATGAGCTTCTATTTAGATTGGAAAATTAAATGATATAGACATATATAAGAGAGAGTTAAAAAGAGGTTTCAAAAAAACTTACCACAAAAATCTTGAAATAGATACCCAGAAAGGACCGGTTATGAGCTGGGGTCGAAATCAGACTCCAAGGCACAAAACTGCATGCCTATGGCGGATCTAAGGAGCTTTTTTAGATCAAAGATTAGGATTAGAGAGTGGACTTGGAGGATTATGTATAAGAGTTCATCTTGAGTGATTTGGAGAAAAAATGACTTTGTAATAGCTTTGCAAAGTCAGGATTGTTTTTGGCAACTTGGGATTTTGTGAAATAAAATAGGGTTGATGTTTTAGACAATTTCAGAAGTTTTGTAGTAGATCTATAGCTGGAAATTTGTGGGTTTTTGGGTATTGTTGTTGTTAATGTGTGTTATGAATTTGAGCTGAATCTAACGATTTAGTTGTACGTAATTCAGGTTTAAGTGGGTCAAGGTCTCAGAAATTAAGTTTTGAAGGTTAGTTAGGGTTTTTGAGATCTTAAGCAATTTGCTAATTGGATTGGAGTAATTTTTATTTTTGTAGATAATAGATTTGTTTTGCTATACACATGAGTGATTTGAGAGTGATTGAATGGTGAAAAAGGGAGAAATCAGCACTGGAAGATCATCATCAAGGTTGGAGAAGGAGGCTGACCAACACCCAAGAAGTTTTTGGGGTTTTTCTTCCATTTGGTAAGTTCGATTTCCTTCAAATTTGTTGTGCTTGTTGTTGACTAAGAGGTTGAAAGATATACAAAGTTTTAAGTAAGATCAACGGTCTAATCAGCAGATATTGAGGTTCTAATTTTTCCTAGGGTTGATTTGAATTGGTTAGAATTTGGTTTAAGATTTGATTAGGGTTTGGTTTAGGGTTTAGGGTTTGATTTAGGATTTAGGGTTTAGGATTTGACTTAGGATTTGACTAGGATTTGGCTAGGATTTGACTTAGGATTTGACTTAGGGTTTGATTTAGATTTTGACCAGGGATTGATTTAGGATTTGACTTAGGATTTGACTAGGGTTTGATCAAGGTTTGACCAGGGTTTGACTTAGGGTGTGACTTAGGGTTTGATTTAGGTTTTGACCAGGGATTGACTTAGGATTTGACTTAGGGTTTGAACAAGGTTTGACTTAGGATTTGACTTAGGTTTTAACTAGGATTTGATTAGGATTTGGCCAAGGTTTGATTTAGGATTTGACTTAGGTTTTGACCAGGGTTTGACTTAGGATTTGATTTAGGTTTTGACTAAGGTTTGACCTATGGTTTGAATAAGATATGACTTAGGATTTTAAGATTCTATTTTTAGTATTTTCTAAATTTAGTATTTTATATATTATTTTCTATTATGATTAATGTATGATTCATTTACTCTTCTTTTGTAATTGCTTGAAGATTAGATCAAAGTTTGATTAGTATTGTTAAGATTTAATAGAAGTTGTTTAGGATTCTATTAAAGTTGTTAGGATCTTGTTGTTGTGTATTTTCTTTTTGTCTTCCATAGCTAGATGCCCGCAGCATTCTCGAGCAAAATTGCACGTATTACGACACCGTGGTCTTCAGTATCTATAGATTTCATCACAAATTTGCCACCTTCTGCAATATTTGATCCTATCTACGTGGTGGTAGATCAGTTTACAAAGATAATACATTTAGTTCCATGCATTATTGTTGTACGCAAACTATATTATGCATATCTACCATTGGCGGAGTTTGCGTACAACAATTTAGTCTATGCCTCAACCCAACAAATACCTTTTTTTTGCAATTATGGATATCATCCAAAACTTGATTTGTTGAAAAAATCCAAAGATAAAAATCCAACAACTAAAGATCTTGCAAAGCATTTAATGGAGATCCAAACCACCTTGAAGCTTCAATTACAAGAAGCTCAAGACTCGTACAAAGCTTTTATAGACAAATTTTGAAAAAATTCTCTTGCTTTTCAAATTGGAGATAAGATTTAGCTCTTGCGATGAAACATCAAGACCACTCGACCTTACAATAAGTTGGATTACAAGAGGTTGGGACCATTCTGTATTCAGGAGCAAATTAATCCGATGGCTTATCGGCTGAAGTTATCCACATCTATGAAGGTACATCTAATCTTTCATATTTCTCTTTTAGAAACTTATAGCAAATGAATTTTATCAGGATGGATATAGCCACCATCACCTTGTGTTGAAATCGAGGACCATGTAGAATATGAGGTGATGTCATAGACACAAAATATAGACTGGAAGTCTAAACAAGAAGTTCAAGGAGATCTGGCAAGAACTGGATTAATCAGATGAGTACAAAAACAACATCAGAGAGGTGAGTTAGAGTTCCAAGAGATGTGTTGTCGAGACTAAAGAATTCTTCAGCCTTGACTCCAATATATACTCCTATCTAGAAAGCTTCTTAAGCAGCTTCTACCAACTAGGGAGCTTCTCAAGCAACTTCTACCAATTAAGAAGCTCTTCAAGCAGCTTCCACCAATTAGGAAGATGCTAGAAGGCTCTGGAAGATTCTAGAGATTTCTAAGAACCTTCTAAAATATTTTAGAAGGTTCTGATAAGTATGTCCTTGACATCACCTCCGCTTCTAGCTTCAAGGTCTGCGAGAAGCCATTTGAGATATATACTCACAAACGTTGTCATGTTGTGACATGATTATATGATAAAATTATGACTAAAAATGATTTTTCAATTAATACTCTATTATCTTAGTTCAACAAGAATTCAATATATTTTAACAAGATTTTTAAGAAAGCCTCTTAATTTATTTTCTTCACTTAATAACTAGTAGATAAGAATTAGTTAGTAATTTTACCTTCTAGGTTGTAGTAATTCTTTTATTGTCTTAAAAAGGCCTTAAAATAGTAAAAATATAATAAAAAAAATAAATTACTAGCATGATTGATATTAGGGTTAAGTTGAAGGTAGGATTGGGCTATAAAATCCCTAGGATAAGTTAGATTGATAACCAAGGGTTGGCCGTTCATAGGATAGGGTCAAAATCAGACCTTTGGCTATTAAAACGGTTGCCTAGGATAAATCAAGAGTCTTTTGGTAGATCGAAAGATGGGATTAGAAAGAAGACTTAAGAGATTTTGCATAAGAATTGATTAGAAGTGATTTAGATAAGAAATTACTTTGTAATAGCTTTGCAAAGTTAGGGTTTTTTTCAGCAACTTAGGATTTTGTGAAATAAAATAGGGTTGATGTTTTAGGCAATTTCAGAAGTTTTGTAGTAGATCCACAGCTGAAAATTTGTATGTTTTTAGGTATTATTGTTGTTAATGTGTGCAATGAATTTGAGTTGAATCTAACGGTTTAGTTGTATGTATTAAGGTTTAAGTGGGTCAAGGTCTTGGAACTTAGGTTTTGAGGGTCAATTAGGGTTTTTGAGATCTTGAGCAGTTTACTAGTTGGATTGGAATAAAATTTATGTATGTGGGTAGTAGACTTGTTTTTCTATGCACGTACAAAATTTGAAAGCAATTGAATGGTGTGAAAGGAAGATTTAGGTATTGGAATATTGGCATCAAGATTGGAGAAGGAGGCCGGCCATCACCTATGCAAATTTATGGATTTTTCTTCTTTTTGTGAGGTTAGATCTTCTTCAAACTTAATGTGCTTGTTTTCAACTTAATTAATAAGATGTGTGCAAAATTTCAATCAAAATCAATGGTTTATTTGGTAGTTGTTGACGTTCTAAAACTACCTTAGGATTTCCTTAGGGTTTGGTTAGGATTCAATTAAAGTTAGTTAAGATTTGTTTTAGGATTTGTTAGAGTTGATTAGGATTTAGTAGGATTTGTTTTAGGATTTTTTATCATTATGAAATATTCCATCCAAATTGCCATCACCAACTTGCACAAACTTACTCAATGTAAAATAGCCATAGCTTTCATTCACA
This sequence comes from Physcomitrellopsis africana, assembly GCA_036785485.1. Taxonomy (NCBI): domain Eukaryota; kingdom Viridiplantae; phylum Streptophyta; class Bryopsida; order Funariales; family Funariaceae; genus Physcomitrellopsis; species Physcomitrellopsis africana. The sequence continues at coordinate 163,327 of JAWRVF010000605.1, read as the reverse complement.
TTATAGTTAATGTCTAAATCCTTGAGCTCCATATTGCCTTCAAATTTTTGGATATCTTGGCCTTCCATACTGATGGTTTGAATAGAGTCTTTGTTCTTTCTTTCACCACTCTCAATATAAGATCCAATTTCTTTCATTTGCAAAGAATTGGCTCCTCTTTTGAAGTCCTCCAGTTGTTCTTCAATTTCTCTATTTTTAAGATTAATCCCTTGTATTGATAAAGATGATATAGAAGCCAAAGTAGAAGATTTCTTAGGCCATACTACAATTTCTTTAGCTTGTGCTCTTTGTTGCTTTGTTAAAACAATCACTGCTTCTTTCAGCTCCTCACAATTATTGATACAATCACTCTCTATTGACTTATCTGCAAGAAGCATAAAAAGCTTGTCTCCTAAGGCATCATCAAGACCATTTAAAAACAAGTCTACTTTTAGAACATCCAATAATTGTCTCTCTGAAGATGAGAGTTGATAAAATCTCTTTTCAAATTCTTTAAAGAATTCATAAGGATCCATGTGCATACCCGGTTGTAAATATATCCAATCTAAAAAATTTTGCTTGGTAATCCTATCCTCATTTGTATCAATAAATTCATCTTTCAAAAGTTCTTGAAATTTTGACCATGTCTCCACACCCCCTTCAAGTAATCTTTTCACTTTTTTATGAATCCTAGGTTCAATAGCCAAATAGAAGCTTGAAATCATCTTTGCCTCAGGAATTTGGCATGCCTCCATCTCACATGTATAAACTTGTAAAAACTTAGTGATGTTGCATCTTTCAAACCTCTCAAATTTGTTGATGATTCCTTGTAATGTTTTTGTGATATCCCTTTCAATTGCTTGTATCTTTTATTGCTCTTCCATTAAAATACAAAAAGCCTTAAAATACTCATTAATATTTGGCCCATCCAAAATATTCAACCTATCCAAAACATCTTCCATTTTGTTCTACAATATTCAAAATTGTCCCTTGAAATGCTCCAATAAATAACTTATGATACTTCAAAATGCTCCAAAATGTCTATGAAGCCATATAATGTTACATGATAATTCAAATGCCATTTTTTATTTTCAAAGATATTTTCCAAAGCTCAAAGCTTCAAAAAACTTCAAAATCAATGCTCTTGTCATCTTCTCCTCCTTTGCTACCTCCACTTGTTGCTCCACTTGCAACTCCATTAGAAGCTCTATCCATAGCTCCATCAAAAATATATAATTCATGCAAAGATCTTGATGACACATCCTCCATTTTAATTCATAATATTCAAAAATATCTTTTTAAAGCATTTTAATAAATACCTTATGATACTTCAAAATCCTCCAAGATGTCTATAAAGCCCTATGATACACCTTGATAATCCAAATACCATTTTTATTTTCTAAGATATTTTTGAAAGTTCAAAGCTTTTAAAAAGCTTTAAAATCAACCCTCTTGCCATCTTGTCTTCCTTTGCTACCTCCACTTGTTGCTCCACTTGCAACTCTACTAGAAATTCCAATTGATGCACCATCCATAATTCCTTCTTCAACTCTCTTGCCTTTCTTTTCCATAAGTCAAATAAATCCAACAATTTTCCAATAATCTTCTACCTCAAGCTTTTCACGTCAGGTTCACCAAATTATGTCGTAATACGTGCAAATTTGCTCGAGAATGCTCCGGGCACCTGATTGTGGAAGACAAAAAGAAAATAGAAGGGTTTGCTTTAAGCTAGAACTTGAGTTTCAAGAAGAATTTGAAGCTCATTTTTTGTATACATATCACTTTTATTATAAAAATTCTATGTCTAAAATCTCATATCAATTGAAACTTTGATTAGGGAGTAATGGCAAATTTGTTCTCAGGTGTCTAGGGTTTTGACTTTTAAAAGTACCTACCAAGGATTTGGTGATATCTAACGATCAGCAATGAATTCATAGCTCAAAATTTATGTGATGAGGATCAAAGGTATGAGTTATGTTTTTCCAAATTTTGAATTTATTTAAATGGCTAGATCTTAAATAATGAACTTTCAAGTTTCGGGTTGAGATTTAACTTCTAAAAGTATCTGCCAAGGATTTGGTGATATCTAATGATCGGCAATGAATTCATAGCTCAAAATTTATGTGAAAATGGTCAAAGATATGAATTATGTTTTTCCAATTTTTGAGCTTATTTGAATAGCTAGATCTCAAATTATGAATTTTGAAGTTTCTAGTTGGGATTTGACTTTTGAAAGTACCTGCCAAGGATTTGGTGATATCTAACGATCGGCAATGAAATCACGGCTCAAAAAATATGTGACAAAGATCAAAGGTATGAATTATGTTTTTCCGAATTTTGAGCTTATTTTAACAGCTAGATCTTAAATTACAAATTTTCAAGTTTCTGGTTTGGATTTTACTTATAAAATTACTTGCTAATATTTTGATGATATCTGGTGATTGGTAATGAATTCACGGTTGAGAATTTTTGTGAAGATGACTAAAGAAGTCAACTCTATGTTTCCAAAATTTGAACTTATTTAAATAGCTAGATTTTGATTTATAAATTTTTAAGCTTCTGATTTGTTGATTTATTACACACATGGTTTTGTGACTATAAAAGAGAAATTTAAGAAATTTTGTGCATATTGGATCCACCTTGGTTGTAAATAGGGACCTTGCGTCTACCCAAAGCGGACTTTTGCCACCACATTGTAGGAAGGGAATTTTTTCCAAACTTCAATAATTTATTACTCTTAATCTAATTGTTCAAATACACTAAAATTTCACATGAAGTACTGATGTGCTCTTAACAACTAGCACAACAAGTTTCAATTGTTGATTGTTTATTGATCTTTAGATATCTTAAAAACCCTAATAGTAGCTTCAAACCCTTGTTTACAAACACCCATGTACTAAATTCTTCATATCTCACAAACCCAATGTTCAAAAGCTATGAAACTTTAATGGATAGCTTCTTAGTATAATAATACACCTTCTTAGAAAGTTTAGACAAAAATTCATGTAGAAACTCAAGATATGGCAAACCCCATCACTATCAACAAAATAACCTACTTATTGTCTTGGAATTCAATCTGCAGTCTTTGACTCCCAATATCTCCTTCTTCAGAATTCCAATTGTAGTAATTCTTCTATATCAGGTGTAGAGCTTAAAATCACTTCTCTAGCCGCATATCCCGATCTTGAATAACTCTCATAAAACTCCTTCAATCTTCAAAAGAATGACAATAGGTACAATTTTTACACCCTAACTTCAAGCGCCTACTTATTCTTCATTAAAATTCCAAATCCCTCTATTTTTATACCAAAATTGTAGTCCAAAAAATAAGCTTTCTAATCCTAATCTCTGATTTTCAAATCCTCTTTCTTGAAGTCGCCGAAACCCTTGCTAAGATTGCGGGTAGCCTCCTCAAAGTCTATTGGGTATGGTATTCAACTAATAGAGATGAAGTTCTCCATTCCTTGCCTTCATCCGACTATGCCTTGATTTCATCCCTCCCAATTAGCCTCCTATTAGCTTAAATTTTCATCCTTAGACTCCCACCTTCTCTCAAGGCTTTGTACTAAACATTTAGATCTTTGTAATTTAAATCCTATAACCAAATTAAGTAAAAATCTAAAACAAATTTTCTTACACCAACCCCCTTTAATTTTCTTTACTAACCATTCTAACATATATCTAAACCTATAAATATATTATGTATTTTGAGTGGATGTTACATACTATAAGCAATTACAGTATAACACTATGCAGTTGGACAATCAAACATTACAAAATTATTTAGGTTCCTTTCTTTCTGCTCAATCTACTCATTATTTTACAATCCCTTTATATTTTTGGCCATCAAAAGCTTTAGACAATTGCTTTGTTAGATTTAGGGATGTCCGCTTGTTTTGTAGATGAGGAATTCACTAAGCTTCACAAAATTCCTCTAGTACAAAAATCTAAACCTATTCATGTGAAAATAATAGATAGATGATCTTTATCCTCTAATAGTGTCATCCATGAAACCATGCCTATAGAAGTATCATTCAAAGATTATAGAAGCGAGATTGTGTTCAACGTTATCAAGACTCCTTCAAATCCTGTTATTCTCGAGTTATCTTGGTTAGAAAATCATAATCCATCTATAGATTGGAGGTTGCGAAGAATAACATTTCCGATGGAGATCCCTACAAAAAAAAATATGTCTAAGGCTCCAAAATAATAAATTTGTATTTATTGGAATAAGGACTTTTATAAAATCGGCTGGAGAAGATACACCATTTATTATTTATGCGACTCCAATTAAAGAAGATATGACTTCATCGGCAAGTATTCCAAAGTAATATAAAAAATTTTAAGATATTTTTCAGAAGAAAAATGTTGATATATTGCCGGAGCACCGACCATATGATTGTGCTATAGAACTTCAAGAAGGAACACAACCACCTTTTGGCCCAATTTATAATCTTTCTCAAAATGAGCTTTTAATATTAAAAGATTATATTGATAAAAATGTTCCAAAGAACTTCATCAAGCATTCAAAGTCTCCATTTATGCGATTGACATGTAAAGACAAGTTAAAATGGAGCCTCAAGTATAGAAGGCATTCCAAGATTTCAAGACGGTGTTTACTACAGTCCTAATATTGATGCATTTAAATTTTATAAAGGCATTTTATCTAGAGATTGATGCTTCAGATTTTACTCTAGGGGCTGTACTTTCACAAATGGATATAGATAACAAAATCCATCCTATTGTATTATATTCTCAAAAGTTTTCTACTGCCAAAATTAATTATAAAATCTATGATAAGGAGTTTCTTGCTATTGTAGATTCTTTTGAATAATGGCGTCATTTTTTTGAAGGCGCAATATACCTTGTGATTGTATATACAGATCATAAGAACTTAGAATATTTTATATTAGCTCCGATTCTTAACCGCTGCCAAACTTAATGGAATATGTTGCTATCTTAATTTAATTTTGTTATCACCTATCGCCTAAGGAAGCAACAAGGATTATCTGATGTTCTATTGACGAGATCATATCTTGCACAAAAGGTAGGAGAGGCAGTATTTGATCAACAATATACAACCTTGTTGAAATAGAAGCAATTTCACCTCTATGCCATCATTACATTGGAGCCTATTAATCCTAGTTTCTTCAATGAGATGCATGCTGCAACTACTAATGATGCTTTGGCCCTTGATGTTAAGCGTTGCATAAGAGAATATGTTGATAAGTTTAAATTTGTAGAAGACCTTCTATACTTTAAAGAATATTTGTATATTTCAGAAGGACCAATATTATTGCGTGTTCTTCAATCTTGCCATGACTTTCTAGCTACGGATCACTTTGGATTTAATAAGACCTTGGAATTTATTTCTGAAGATTTTTGGTGGCCTCAAATATGGAAGGCAGTGAAGGACTTTGTGCTCTCTTGCGACATTTGTTCAAGGTCCAAAATTCCTCGATATTGCCGTCATGGACTCTTACAACCCTTGCATGTTTCAAGACTGGCATGATCCTCTATCTCAATGGATTTCATCATGGATCTACCGCCATCCAATTCATTAGACAAAATCTTTGTAGTAGTTGATCGATTTATAAAAATGGCTCATTTCATCCCTTACAAAAAGACTGCATCTAGTGAAAAAATAGCATGGCTTTTTCTTGACAATATATATCGATATCATGGCCTACTAGATGGTATCATATCCAATTGAGGATCCCAATTCATATCTAAGTTTTAAAAATGTCTTTTTGAAATATCAAAGGTAGATATTAAACTTTCTTTAGCTTTCCATCTTCAAACTGATGGCGAAATAAAACAAGTTAACTAAGTTTTGGAGTAGTATTTATGATGTAGCATTAACTATCAACAAGACAATTGGATCTTGTATCTACTATTAGTAGAGTTTATATATAATAATACTGTTCATGCTTCAATTCAATAAATACCATTTTATTTCAATTATGGAATACGCCATAATTATTATTCCAATCATTCAAAGCTTGATCTGTGGAATACGCCAAAGAACAATAATCCAGCGGTAGAAGGATTTGCAAAGTAGCTTTTGCAACACCAAACAACCTTGAAGCTTCAGTTATAAGCAGCTCAAGATATTTAGAAGGCATTTGTAGATAAATTTAGGAATCAACTGCTTGCTTTTCATATTGGAGATAAGATATGGCTTCTTTGATGGAATATCAAGACTAAACAGCCATATAATAAATTAGACTATCTAAGATTGGCGCCATTTTCTATCCAGAAATACATCAATCCGGTGGCATATTGCTTGGAATTACCATCTGCTATGAAGGTACATCCAATTTTTCATGACTTTCTTTTAGAACCTTATAGAAAGTTGCATATTCCAAGAAGAATATAATAATCACTGCTTAGTATCAAAATTGAAGACCATGAAAAATACGAGGTGGAAAAGGTACTTGATTCATGGCAAAGGTAGGACAAATTAGAATATCATGTTCATTGGTGGGACTATGACATTAATGAGCACACATGGGAACCGGCCGCAAATCTTGCCAATACACCTCAAAAAGTATATTAATTTCATTGACTCTATCATGACAAATCCAAATGTATTCGATGATAACTTCTTAGCAAAGATTGATTTCAAAGAATATTCATAAAGAAGAGGAGAATTAAACTAAGGCCTTTATCAAGATGTAGTCATCTATTCCAAGATAGAGTAGAGCAATAGAAGCAAGTTAGTCACCATGTCAAACCTCCAAGCATCAAGAGAAGTAGGCTAAGGAGATTTGTTTGCTATGCAAGCTTTGAATGAACCAATGTAGTTTTTACAACCTTCAATTGAGCAAAGTGAAGACAACACATTTCAGTGCCAAATACAACCTAGATAAGAGCCATTAGGAGCAAGATCTAACCATACAAGTCTCAATTCCAATGCTTGAGCTTTGATGATATTGCTTCAACTTGGAAAAGTAAACTCTTTTAGCCTTAAGATCTTGTTTGGAGGATATTTTGAAGGCCATTGTCATATTATATGTTGTTTGATTTGGAAATGCACTAGGTACTTGACTGTGGAATGTAAGATTTTGTTTATAAAAATGCAAGAAACCTTAATAGGTTTCACTCTATATAAGAAGAATACAATCTAAATTTCAATGCAAAAGTATTTAAATCTAATATGAAGTGCTCAAAAATATTCTCTTTAGTAATCTCAATCACACATAACTCTAATTACTTTGTTACCTTTAGAATAAGACAACTTAGATTTTCTTCACAAATCTTAATCCTAGTTAGTGAGCTTCAGCAAGCTATAACTTCTAATTTGACCATTTACTTGATACAAAAAATTTCATACAAACACCACTATAAGTCACCTACATGTTCAAAACATTTTAGTCCAATCCAACTTACAGATTGTAAGATAATGCCAAAATTTTACACTAGTGTCTCTCGACCTCTTACTCAAAGTTTGATGCAAATATGCCAACAACAACTTTTCCTTCTCCAATCATTAACTCAAGCTCAAACTTAGTGTATAGCTTGGTCTTTGTATCTTTTAATATTATACCAATTTTCACCTTGTTTTAACTAATAGATCTCTAGATATTGTAAAATCTCTAAACAACTTCAAATTGCCAACTTCTAATACTTCCTTGCACTAATGGGCAAATATCTCTTAACCGCTGTCGTAATACGTGCAATTTTGCTCGAGAATGCTCCGAGCACTTGGCTGTGGAAGACAAAAAGAAAATACACAATAACAAGATCCTAACAACCCTAATAGAATCCTAAACAACTTCTATTAAATCTTAACAATACAAATCAAACTTTGATCCAATCTTTAAGCAATTACAAAAGAATCATACATTAATCATAATAGAAAATAATATATAAAATGCTAAATTTAGAAAATACTAAAAATAGAATCTTAAAACCCTAAGTCATATCTTATTAAAATCCTAGGTCAAATCCTAGTCAAAACCTAAATCAAACCCTAAATCAAACCCTGGTCAAAATCTAAGTCAAACCTTAAGTCAAACCCTGGCCAAATCCTAGTCAAACCTTAGTCAAAACCTAAGTCAAATCCTAAGTCAAACCCTATTCAAACCTTGAGACAAACCTTGGTCAAATCCTAATCCAACCCTAAGTCAAACCCTAAGTCAAATCCTAAGTCAATCCCTAATCAAAACCTAAATCAAATCCTAAGTCAAATCCTAAGTCAAACCCTAGTCAAACCTTGATTAAACCCTAATCAAATCCTAAGTCAAAGCCTAAGTCAATTCCTGATCAAAACCTAAATCAAATCCTAAGTCAAATCCTAAGTCAAACCCTGGCCAAATCCTAGTCAAATTCTAAGTCAAACCCTAAACCCTAAATCCTAAATCTTTGATCTAAGTTTCCAATCCTCAATTTTTCTCTGTATGTACGAGTTATATTCAAAAGAGTGACACTATGTCTAAAATTGACACCTTAACTTTGAGTGCCTATAACTTCTTCATAAAAAATACAAATCACACAAAATTTGCACCTAAACCAGATCTAAAAATCTAAACCTTATGATCCTAGCCTTTGGTGTTCGACTCTTCTCGAAAAACAAACCCTAACTCTGAATAAATCCTTGGACAGCCTCCTTAAAGCCCATTGGATATGATTTTTGGCCAATTAGAATAGAGATTTCTATCATCCACCTCTATCCATCCACATAGATGGCCAAACTACCCTTTTTATACTAAAAACCCTTTTCTAATCCTTCTTCTTATAAGATTTACATACTTTGTGCTTTAAAGAATAAAAGAAGTAAACTAAGATTTTAAGGATCACCAATGTCTAACAAAGGTGACTTAAGATATATATAAGTTATTATCAATATAAATCAATTTCAAAACTACTATCAAAAAAAAAATAAGATTGTATAAACTTCATTAATAGTCCTATTAAATGGATTCTTTCTAAATTAATAATCTAATCACATCTTATAATCAATGAAATCTATTGATATGGCTTTTACTTAATTGTGTAGTAAATTATATATTAAATATATATGTATAATTTTTTCACATGGTAGCCAAACCACAACACGATAATGGATTATTATATTTTGAAGATTGACTATACATTCCGGAACGACCAATTCGACTTCGTATTCTCCAATCTCGACATGACTTCCCGACCACATGTCACTTTGGATTCAACAAAACAATGGAGCTTATTTCTTGAGACTTTTGGTGGCCTCAAATGTAAAAGATAGTAAAGAACTTTGTCCTATCATGTGACCTTTGTTCAAGATCAAAGAATCCTCGACATCGCCCTTACGGGCTTTTACAACCTCTGCCAATTTCAAAGCGACTATGGTCTTCAGTATCTATGGACTTCATCACAAATTTATCATCCTCTGCAACATTTGATGCTATTTACATGGTAGTAGATCGGTTTACGAAGATGGCACATTTTGTTCTATGCAGAAAGATAACTTCTAGTGAAGAAATAGCAAAATTATTTATTGATAATATATATTGGTATTATGGTTTACCAAATGACATTATTTCGGACCGAGGGTCTCAATTTATATCAAAGTTTTGGAGGTCGCTTTTTGACATATTGAGAGTAGATATCAAACTCTCTTTTGTCTTCTATCTTCAAACCAATGGTCAAATAGAGCAAGTCAACCAAGTCTTAGAGTAATATCTACAATGTGCAATCAACTATCAATAAGACAATTGAACTACATATCTATTATTGGTAAAATTTGCATACAAATATTTGGTCCATGCCTCAAGCCAACAAACATCTTTCTTTACAAATTATGGATATCATCCAAAATTCAATTTATTGGATAAATCCAAAGATGAAAATCCAGCATCTAAAGATCTTACAAAATATTTAATGGAGATCTAGACCACCTTGAAGCTTTAGTTACAGGTAGCTCAAGACTTGTACAAAGCTTCTACACACAAATTTCGGGAGAATTCTCCTACTTTTCAAATTGGAGATAAGGTTTGGCTCTTGCGATGAAACATCAAGACCACTCGACCTTGCAATAAGTTGGATTATAGGAGGTTGGAACCATTCTACATTCAGGAGCAAATCAATCCAATGGCTTATGGGCTGAAATTACCCACATCCATGAAGGTACATCCAGTCTTTCATATTTCTCATTCAAAAGCTTATAGCGAATCAACTTTACTAGGAAGGATACAGCCACTACTACCTTATATTGAAATTGAAGACCATGTGGAATATGAGGTGGAACAAGTTCTTGATTTGCAACGGAGATGGAGGAAGTTGGAATATTTAATTCATTGATGTGGCTATGATGTAAATGAGCGGACTTGGAAACCAGCAAAAAATGTAACAAATGTGCCACAAAAGATATAGGAATTTCATCAACAATATCCTGATAAATCAAAAGTCGGTCACTAATAAAATATAAAGATGAAGCCTTCTTCGAAAGAATATATATAAGCAAGATCCAAGTCTTATCAAAATATAAATTATTGCGTTTTACTTTCTTGTAGTATCAAGATATCTAATCTCAAAGTATATTTAGATATGGCTAGTAAGAATGAGGATATTGCACTAGTGATGCCATCTCAACTGAGTAGCTCACGGCATTGACTTTGAGATGAAGAATTAGAAGAACCAAAAAAACATCAAAGAATACCAAATAGCAGGTCACTCGTGATTGTCTTTGAAGCTAAACCAGCTCATAAAGGTAGTGGCGAAACGATATTTTCAGGCGGCTTCCAGAATGAAGATACAGAAATTCAGGCATGGTTTCTAGTGAAAGGTGTTGGTCATTACCAGTGGCTAGAAGGATCCATGAATCATCTGCTTTGTGAACGACAACTAGAATATATTGTAGAGACTATGCGCCAAATCTTTGATTTCTTGCATTTCTGAGCATACATCTCAAATGGCTTTTCCAAAACCTCGAAGCTAGAGGAGGGGGTGATGTCAAGGACATGCTTGTTAGAACCTTCTAAAATATTCTAGAAGATACTTAGAACTCTCTAAAACCTTCCAAAATCTTCTAGTATGAAGGACATGCTTGTTAGAACCTTCTAGAATGTTCTAGAAGATATTTAGAACCTTTCAAAACCTTCTAGCATCTTCCTAGTTGATAGAAGTTACTTGAGAAGCTTCCTAGTCGGTGGAAGTTGCTTGAAAAGCTTTCTAATTGCTAGAAGTTGATCAAGAAGTTTTGTGAATAGGTGTATATATTGGAGTCGAGGCTAAAGAGTTCTTTAGTCTTGACAACACATCTCTTGGAATTCTAGCTCACCTCTTTGGTGTTGTTCTTGTACTCATCTGATTAATCTAATTCTTGTTAATTCTTCTTGAATTTCTTGTTTAGACTTTTAGCCTATATTGTACATCTTTGATAATAAGACCATCATTCAAAATGATGTATTCTAAGAAGTCAACTTGAATAGTGTGAAATATATACTTTTCCATCTTGGAATATAATCCAATATCTCTAAGTTTTTATAACACATGACAAATATATAATTCATTTTCTTCTGCATTCTTAGAATAGATTAAAATATTATATAAATAAAAAACAAAAAAATTATCTAGGAATTCATAAAATACATCATTCATGAGATATTAAAAAATAATTGGTATACTTATGAGTTCAAAAGACATAATACTATGTTTAAAATATCTATACCTTGTTCAAAATATAATCTTCTATTCATCCCCTTCTTTTATGTAGATCAAATTATATACTCCTCATAAATCTATTTTATATAAATCTTAGCTTAATTCAATTGATCAAAAAATTTAGATATCAAAAATAGAAGATATCTATTCTTGATGGTAATCTTATTGAGTCCTCAATAATTTACACACATCTGTAGTGATCTATCTTTTTTTTTCACAAACAAGATAAGAGCTCCAATTGGAAATTTTGAATGGTGTATGAAATTTTTGGCCAAATTTTCATCATTATATTCTTTGAATTGAGCTAACTCATTTTGTAATAAACTATAGATTAGTCCAAATGGAGGCTAAGTTCTCTCTTTAATATCAATTGAGCAATCATATGGATGATACTTTAAAAGAATATTTATATTCTTTTTTTTAAAAATATCTTGATAATATTGATATTGGCTTAAAATATCACTTGAAGTCTTTTCATTATTAGAAATAGATGCAACATAAATAACAAAAGGTGATCCTTTTTTTGTTACATGCATAAAAGTTTTTGCACCTACAAGTATGGATTTTACTATATTAAACTTATGGCTTTTTACTTAGTTAATAAGGCTTTTAATAATGCTTTAAAAAAAATCATGTCTACAAGAAATCCAATCTATTCAAGGATTATATTTTTCTAGCCATGATAAATCTAAAATGATTGGCTTAGAGGAAGATCTAATTATATTAAAGATTATATATTTATTATGACCATCTATTGTTATATTTATAGAAAGAATTTTATGAGTAATATCTCCAAAAGATAATAGATGACCATCTATGATTTCTACATATATGGATTTAATTTTTTATACTAAATATATTCTATGACTTTTAACAAATTCTTAATCTAAAAAAAATACTATGGCTCTTAAATCTAAGAAGGTAGAGGCTTTGTGATTTTTAGGTCCCAAATGTATATCTATTATAAAACAAAAAGAGGGATTTGAGAAGAGAATAGGACCTTTAGTAGGAACTATATAAGATTCTAATTACATAGTCATGTGGCATGATCTTCTATTTAGAAATACACTACGCATTTAATTGTAAAGAATTTTCTTACAACTTATTGATAAGACTCCAATAAATAATTTATCTTTAATAAAATAAAATAAAACAAATAATATGAAGATATTACAAAAAAAGTTATATTCATATAAAATCCCTTTGATATTCAAATAGGTTTGTACATAAAATCTTGGCTCCTAAAGAATCCCTTTAGGTTGTATAAAAGGCTCAAATTGCAATAATATCCTTTAATAGCTTATTCACTTGCAAGGATTTATTTCTTTTGAAACTTTAGCGTTCAATAAGTCTCTATTCAACCATTCAATTTCTAAAAAAAATCTTCTAAAGTATAAGTAATACTTTTAAGCTTCACTACAAAAATGAATCGATTGTGGATTTGCTTTTGATTGTTTGATATCTTTAAAATCCTAGTAGATACTTAAAACCCTAATTTAGAGATACCTAAGTATTAATTTCTTCATATCTCACAAATCTAAAACTTTAATATTACAAAAGTTTTGCACATAGTCTTGTGACATAAATATATACACTTTTAAAATTTTTGAGCTAAAAATTTATCAAATTGCCTAAGATATAGCTCAAAACATAACCTTTAGTTAAACAAGATTACTTACTATCCTTAACTTATAAGCTTTAATTTTAACTCCCAATATCTCTTTAATCCTAGCTTAAATTTTATCAAATTGTATACAAAAAGTGTAGTGAAAAAAAGAGTCTTTCCAATCCTAATTGCAAATCCTCTATTGCTTTTTGTACATGCAAGTTATATCCAGAAGAGTAACAATGGGTACTATTTCAACACCTTAACTTCCAGTGCCTATATTTCCTTCATAAAAAGTCCAAATCACACAAAAATTTTATCAAAATCATAGCCAAAAATCTAAACTTGGTGATTTTAGCCTTTGATGTTTGTGTAGTGTGATAAGGTTATAGAGAAGTTTAAAATCCCATATTCATGATAAAATTGATACATTTTAAAATTTCAATAGTTACTATAGATCAAATTATGGTGAGTTTCAACTTATCCATTTTCATATTATATGAATTTTGAATAATTTTTTTAATATTATGAACTAAAAAGTTTGAATCTATAAATTGTAAAAATTGTTGTTAACTTAGTTAATTATAAGTTATTGGTTAAGAAGTATTGATGATAATTATTTTAGATTTGTAAATACATTGATCATTTATTTTAAAATTATAAAGCATTTATTTAATCTGATAGACAAGAAAAATAGCTAAATGTATAATTTTTTTTTTTTTTTTTTTTTTTTTTTTAAATCTATAATTTTATACACACACATACATATCATTCAAAATTATGTTACAAGATACATGGGTTTAGGATACATGGATTTACTCTAAATATCAACAAAATTCTTTTGTAATCCATGTACAATTGTTCACCCTCAGTGTTTATTTTTATTTTTTTACTATATACATAGTTTTATTTTTATTTTTAAATTCATTAAAAAATCTTAACAAAGTAAATATAAAAGTACATAATGAGTTTTGTACCTATAAAACTTTTAATATAATTTTTTTTAATATAATAATATATATTTGTATAATTATTATTTTTCTTCATTTGACTTATTCTACCAATACTGCCTAGAGTAAACCTATAAAAGAGGATTCGAACATAGGAAGAGACTATCCACATTGAATTAAACTGTTAAGGTCACACAACTAACCACCTTCTGAACATTAGAGTCCAATGCACACGTACACGCTTTTAAAATAATGTCGTCCACTTTATTGGTTCTGCTATTCCGCAATTAAAGATAAACTTCGTGATACAATCCTCCACCAATTCTCGTACTGTAACCTGTTGTCTTCTTTCGAGCTCATAATAACAATCGGCAATGTTACATTGTCTCCATAGACTGCATACACCCGCTTCACTCCCCAATCATTGGAAATAATTCCTCACCAAGAATGTTTTTCGAAATAAATCATTTCTCCAATATTCTCCTTCACGACTCAACTCTCATAGTCAATATGGCATAACATTCTCATTCACAATCAAACTACATTGATATATCCGGTCTTCGACCGCCAATTTGCCACAATGAACTCACGCATCAAACAATTATAATTTCTTACTCATCCACATATATAAAATTTTCTGTTTTATTACTATACTTCAGCATTGACATGGTATAACCCATCGGAATAGAATCCGGATCCTCCACTATAGTCTAACAAAAGAAAAGAGAGAGGTAGCATCAAGCTTACCTCGGCTTAAGACTATCATAGTCTGGCCCCGACTCTTTCGTACCGAATCAATTTATACTTATTCCATATATGTTAACTGCTACACAATCGATGATAACTACTTTGTCAAACTTCCTCATCCATTTTGCCTTCTAAATTGGTCATTCATCGGCTTCCTGCCTATTCTTAACCCTACAAACTATATATCATAAATCCTAAAATTCCTACCCATTCTACAATAATGCTATATTCTATAAAAAAAATTGTTTAACCTATTACAAATTGTGTTAACTTTTTATTTCTTATTTACTTATTGCTTACTGTTTTCTAAAATTATTATTCCAAGTGTTACAAAGACAAATTTATGATAATATCATGCATGACTATATATGTGATAGAATGCTTGAATTGAAATTTGAAATCTTCTGTAAAGGAAGCAATTCTTCACAATCAAATAAACACAAAGTTTGATAACTCACTTTCTACACGTACAAAGCATCGGACACTTGTAGTAAAACTGGAGGTAACGTTTTACTACATCCGCAGAAGATTTATTCCTCTGTTTGATCACGGTGTAACACAATACTCATGTGGAACATGGTTACCGAATTGCATCACGCTCAGTCGCAATCTAAGAACGTACAACTAGCCGGGTTCATGCTCAAGACTCGCCGATAAAACCGACAAAGATCTGTGTCTTAGAGGACATCGCCTTGTTTCCAGCAATGTCCGAAGCATTGTTGCTGCAGCCTCTTTATTTAGGATTAGACGCGGTAACTTACGCAGAATTTGGAGAAGGGGTTGTGTCGAGATCGCAGGCTACCGACAGAAAGCGAGAGCGAGAGATCGCTACTGCGATGGCAGAGAGAAAGCGAGCACCGACTTGCCATAGTAGGAGGGGCCTGCGCTGGAAATGGCTCGCAGAAATATATTGTTGATGCCGACGCCGACGAACGCCATGCCCTTCACCACCGAGACACCGCCAGCTAACGGACCGGGCGTCGGGTGGGTCCACAGAACGTTGCCTGTCTTCGCGTCCAACGCCACCACCTTCCCTGGCTTCAGCGACGCAGGGTCTCCACGCGACCCGCCGAAGAGCACTCCATTCGCATGCGTCATCTAGGATCGAAGCAGCGCACGCAGAGGTGAGCAGTTGTGCCATACGATCAGGTCATGTTCTCCACACGGGGGCAGTTTGATCACAGGAAACAGTGGTGGGAAGTGAGAGAAGGGCGGGTTGCCGTGAGCTTACCGGAGGATTGGTGGTGAAGTTGTCGGGGTTGGCAGTAGACCACAGGATTTGCCCTGTAGCAGCATCCATGGCTACCCATCCCCCTCGCCTTACGACTTCCGTGGAAGGTAGCAACTTGAACTCCGCCCGCTCGCTGTTGATGATGTGCGTGATCACCCGCTTGCCGTCCGTTGTCATCCCCCAGGAGCTTCCCCCCAATACTCCTCCGGGCCCTGCAGCCTGCAACCAATCATTGGAACCACATTTGATTGAGAACAGTGATCTTGTGATCTCTGGCCACATTCTCGTGGTATAATCCCAATGTGTGCTCCCTTTCGAGCACAGGTAACAACGTACTGCAGCTCATGGATCGTGAACAATGCAAATCGTTGGCCTAGTTTCCTTGGATGGAATACGGGGAGGAGATTGATAGGTGATGGGAACAGACAGTTCATGGTTGTATGAGTGGTTTTCTGAAATAACTGTGTGAAATTCTTCTGACGCGCTTGACTCAGACACTACGACGGAATTGAAGAGAAGATGAAGTTGAACTGACATACCGTAACCCAGACGAGATCGCCAGTCGAGCGATCAAGAGCCCATACAAACCCACTCTTCTGCCCCACAATGGCAACGTCACGACTCTTGCCACCAATCGGCTTGATTGTCAGTAGCATGGGCGATTCGCCGAAATCGTAATCTGGACCAGGACTTTCGGGACAGTTTCCTCCGGTAGGGTTAACGCGGCAAGCCAACACCCACACATCGGATCCGCCAAGGTTCTGTGCCCAAGAAACCTCCCCTGTGTCTATGTTGATTGCCACAATGGAGGTTACGTAATCACCCTCTGCCACACAGGGATCTTCTAGGGTGGGGTTCGTCACGTTTGCGGGGTTTTGGAGCCGGCACTCGGCGACATCCGGCGGAGTGGAGTAGGAGTTTCCGGTAGCGATGTAGACCAGCCTCCGGGTGGTATCGATCGGTGGGCCACTCGCCCAAATTGCGTTGCCGGAGTACAAGCCCGTTTTGCCACCGTTGTCTGGCTGCATGCGCACGCTCCACAGAATCTTTCCGGTGGCAAGTTCTAGCTTGAAAAATCTCCCTTGGAACGTGCAGCAGCCCTCCTGTCGAACCTCTTCCAACGAGCTTGTTCCGACGTAATAGGCCCTGCACACAAACCAGTAATTTCAATTCATTAGAACATTTTGTCGTTTCCTTCAGATTTGTGTTGTCCCTTGCATCTCCTGCACTGAAAGGATTTGACTTCGAAACCAGGCTAAGTTGCCGATCTTAATCATAATGTGAGGGCATAATTGAAGCCTGTAATCCAATGCCAGCTGGGATTTTCCACCTAGTACACGTTTGCCTCTCAGACACATTTGCGTGGTTAATCTCAAATTCAACTTGTGTGGTTAGATTCTCAATTGCGTTTCCAACTCGGATTCGATTGCTTCAGAAGTACGATTCCAAACAATTTTTCTTGGCGCTTAAGTGCCATTGGAGACGAGAGCAGTCATTAGTGTGACCCCACTTGAACTCACTCCCAAGAAGCTAGATATTGGACCAAAGAAGATAAGTCTAGAGGAGAAACATGCACTTAAGGAGAAATTCTTGCTGGATGGTAGAATGCTTTCAGTGAGTAATTTTTAGTGGCAATCATCAGACAATGTAGACCGATTCGAAGACTGATATGGAAACTGGGTCACAGTGTTGATGAATACAAATACTTACCCCTCCAAGACGGTCCCACTCATGGTGATGACAGCATCTGGATGGGAATCTAACACAGTGCTCCATACAAAATAATATAAATTAAATTATTCTACCAACTTTTTTATTTAGGAAAAATTATCCAATTTAATCTTATTCTACCTAGTGATAAGGTTACTATATTGCTCCCAAATGCTCTTGAAATATGTCCTTACTATTAAGAATTAAAGTACTTTCATGTCATTGATAGAATTAAGGGACTTGCCAAAAATAATTTGTTGGAGTTATTGATTGGATCTTTTCTACTAAGATAATATATAATATTTGACCTCTATTCTTATACACTTTGATATATTTGCAAAATTTTCAAAATTTGTAAATGAGCATCTCAATTGCATTTAAAGTATATAAAAAAGTACATTTAATTATATGACCTATTTTTGTTTCCATGTATAGACTACAATAAATGCTATATGAGCCAAATGAGAATGAATTTTGTTTTCATTTTGTCTAAGCTTTATTCAAAAGTGTAGTCTAATTTATTCTATTATTTGGATCTAGGATTCTATTTCATTTGGTTATTTAAATAGAAATACAAATAATTCATTTTCTATAAGATTTATGTCCCAGTTTAACATTATATTTTTCTAAGAAGTTTTTATCTCTCCATACCTAATCCTTGGAATTAAATTTTAAACTATTTATTATCATTTAATAACTATGCATTGAATGATTTAAACTCACTTAACTTGTGTTGGTTCTAATTTTTTTTTACTTCA
This sequence comes from Physcomitrellopsis africana, assembly GCA_036785485.1. Classification (NCBI taxonomy): domain Eukaryota; kingdom Viridiplantae; phylum Streptophyta; class Bryopsida; order Funariales; family Funariaceae; genus Physcomitrellopsis; species Physcomitrellopsis africana. The sequence goes on along the minus strand of JAWRVF010000605.1, from coordinate 144,700 downwards.
TCAAGAGTATTTACCATTGAATCTCTTTTTGAAAAGAATAAGACTTTGCTTGTTAAAATGATACTTTGAGATAAATCACAACCTATTGTAAATAAATCTGTACTAATATTTTTTGTTTTATCTTTTAGAACTTGAAATATATAAATTAACTAATTTGGAATTTTGGAGTAGTATAATTCCATCTAATCTTTATCCAAAATCTCTTATAGGTCTAACATTAATAACTAAGTCTAATTTGAAGGAATTTGTACCAATTTGAATTCCTAATTTTGTTGCTATGGTAGAATAAGATTAAATTGGATAATTTTTCCTTCCCATTGGATCCAATTTTATATTTTTTAACTATCCAAGTTACTAGCTTATTATATGCCATTTTGAAGAAACTTAATAGTTATTTCTCTAAAGATGATAGATCTTATAAATTTTAGAGATATATTAGATAGGTGTTAAGGACAAATTCATAATTATTTCAAGACTTCTGTTTTAAATCCCTACACATTGATTTTTATTTTGTACAATTCCTATTCTATTTATAAAAAAAATTATAATTATTAAGATCAGCAATAAAATCCAATAAATATTTGGTGACTATTATTTTTTATTTTATTTTAAATATTAAGTACTTTAGACTTTATATAAAAGAATGTTGAGTAAAAAAGTTATATTTTGATTTTAAAAAAAAGCTTTTAGCATCTATCAAATAGAAAGTATGTTGAGAGTTATTTTGTGATCAAGTATGTATTACCTTCTATTTTAAATATATTAATTAGTAATTTATGAAGGCATTTAAATTTTGATAGTTATATCTTTATTTATTTATAAGAAATTTTAGCAAGTTGCTTAATTGAATTCATTGCTTAGATAGAGCAAATCTATGTTATATTAAATAAATGATAAAGGCATGAATAATATAATTGGCAATTAAAAAAATTTCTACCAAGTTCAATTTAGTAGTATATCAATATTTCAATCTGATTTTTATTCTTTAAATCAAGAAATTGTCTATAGTTTTAAATTTTATTTCTAATCTACAAATAATATCTAATAATAGATTAAAGCCTCTCTTATTGATTTATTGCTATTGTTGCTTGTTAGTTTATGTTTGTTTTTTCCATAAAAATACCATATTGCAACTAATTTAGTTTAATTGATTCAAAGACCAATAGTCATATTAAAAGAATTAATGATATTAATTATAATATCAATGGTGGCTTTCTTATCTTTTTAAAAAATAATATATTTATTTATATATTAATTAATGATAAATTGTCTAAAATTAAAGATAAAAAAAGATCCTTGGTTATTGTACAATTGGTGGCTATTTTGAGATTAAAGTTGAGAATTTCCTTTACAATTAAGAAGTAGGAAACTAAGGAACATCCTTGACTAAATCCATTTTGGATTAAAACCTTTTCAAAGAGATGTTAATATAGACTTATATTTTAGCCCTTTAAATTGTAATGTTAATAAAGTGAGGGCCAAAAATCAAGGCTTCTATATCCTTAAATATAAACTTTCAACTTATACAATCAAATACCTTTATGAAATCAAGTTTAAGCATTATGAGACTTGGTTTAGAGAAGTAAATCTATTGTATTGCTTTGCAAGTTAGAAGTGCATCATTAAAGATGTGATATATAGGTAAAAAAGTTATTTAATCTTAGTCTATGAGCTCTAACAAAATTGATTTGTTTTACATTAGGAAGATTGTAGCAAAAATCTTGTATGTAGAATTTAAAAGAGTAATTAGTCTTGATTGAAAAGAATATTTTTTAAGAATTATTGAATCTGCATATATTGGATCTAGATTCTTGTAAAATTCATTCAAGGTCTATAATATTAGATCTTTATTTAGCATGAAGATTTTTTTTTAATAATTATATATATTCATTGTCCATTGTAAAAAGAGCTTAACTAATTCTTCTAAAATTTCTTGTAGATATTTCAAACATATATATAGGTCATTTTGGATTTAAATAATAAATAGACTAATCTAGTCTTTGGTTGTTATTTTTAAAAGGTCTTATAACTATAGCATTGACCATTCTATTAGAATTTAAGAGAAGATAGATTTTTATATCTTTTATTCTAAAGTCAACATGTTTTACTTTGTGTTGGTTGTTTTCTATTGTATCCAACTTTCAGATTATTTTCTCCATAGATCTTTGATTTATTGAAGACCAATTTTGTAAAGTCTAATGTTTATTTATCATCAAATAGTGGTGCCAATTTTTAGTTTATAGTGGAAAATTAAAAATTAAATATAATTTAACTAGCAAAACATATTTAAGGTTATTTATTATCAATTTCTATGTCTTAAAAACTCTTTTCTAAATCTTAGAACCAAAATTACATTTGAAAGAAGATTTAGTTAAAAAATGCATATCAAAGGTCTATTTATTGATTCTTTTAAATGATTGTATTAAGCAAATACATAAAGTAAGAAGTTTAATAGAAATAGTTACTTGATAGAAAAACTTTGAGCATCTTTTTGACTTGCAAAGAATTTAGAGTTGTTTTTAGATCAATCAAATTAAGATCCTTATTTTAAATTCATTAGTTTGTAATTTGTCAAGAGATTCTACCTCTAACATATGTATTTTTTTATCTATCTATTTAAAGTTCTTCATTTGTTTCTAAATTAATTTCATAGTATATAGGAAGTTAAATCAAACTATAAAGAAATAAATGATAAAGACTAGAATGATATAATTGACCACTAATATTTATCTTGCCAAAGTTAATCAATTAGAGCATTAATGTTTGACTTTTGTTTGAATTCTTTGAATTAAGAAGTTGTCAAAAGTCTGTAAATTGTATGAAATATTCAACATTGAATGAAATATTCAACTTGTAACCATGAATACGTAAGAATACACTAATATTTGAGTTCAATTACAAAGATTAATTGAAATTCAGACTAGTAGCTCAAGTACATCATATACCGAAAATTCAGAATACAAAATACATTGTGCTGCAGCAATTGACAATCAACGGTTACTTTGAAAGATTGGTTAAGTGAGCTGTATTCTTTCAAAAATGGAAACTACAAAAAGAAGAAAATCTAGAAAAAGGATCTGATAAAGTACAGTCAACAGAGCTGCAGCTGCAGACTGGGGGTTCGATGGATGGAATAGAAACAACCCCAGATACTAACGGACCTCATGAGATGATGAGGGGCTATACTAAAGGGATATAATTTGGGCAACCGAGCTACCCTTTATGATCCCATCATACTAACCTTTGGTACTAAACAATCGTACATCTGAGATGATTCTAAAACTGCGGTATTCTACAGATTTGTTCGTGTGAGTGTAAGTTGAGTTATTATAGTTACAGGGTGGGTTTAGAGAGGCTCGTCGACGAACTCATCGAAATCTAGATTTTCCAAAAGGAGGCCCCTGTCCTCCAGTTCACCAGCAATGCTTTCCTCTTCATCATCCTTAGCACAACTCCCGTCTGGCCCACTGTTCCAGCTACTCCGAGGACCAAGTCCAGGAGTAGACAATGACCTGAAAAATTGCGTTTTGGACTTCGACTCGGTTCGGGCAGTTGTTTCAGGCTCAACCTCCGTAAACTCAAACTTCACCCTCTCAGCCATGACACACATGGGACACAGCTGTGGCTTCTGCATACGAGTCTCCAGCAAGCTTTGTTGCACTGCGGCTAGTTCAGCCTCATGCTTCCTCTTTAGCTTCTCCATTTCCCTATGAATCCTGTTTGCTTCTTGACCGGCCATAGCTGCCGCATCCTGGACAGGACATAAACCCACTGATCAGAACAATGTAACATTAACGAGTCAGAGAAGTGGTTCTGACTAGACTGATATCATTAGGGTAGACAAGATCGTACCTGGGCCATACACACAGCTTCCTCGGCCTCCTTAAGCCTCACCAACAGCTCCCCAGCAGCCGCTACCGCTTCAGCAGTGTCTTGAAGCTGCGCTTGCAACGCCGCGGCCTCCTCTTTAGCAGCATCGCGTTCAAGCTCATGGTCTATTCGCATCGCTACGAGTTGCTCAGCTTGACACTCAAACCACCTCGTGTCCGTGGTAGTGACTCCAGCTTTCTTAGCTAACTTCTTTAGGTCTACCAAGCCTTCACGTATCTTCCGGTTCTTCCCTAGCAATGAGATGTGCTTCTCTTGAAGCTCAGCATACTGCTCTAACTGCCGAGCGTGCCCTTCCATTGCCATTTGAAGAGCTTCTTGTACCTCTTTGGCACACCTGGCCCCTCAAAACAACGACACAACTGATTACAACCAAATCTTGCAAATATCTCGGTATATTCTACAATTGTCAGACTTCTACAGGATTCACGTGGTCACAATGCAGGTGCTCCAAAAAACAAAACAAAACAAACGAAATGTAAGCGGGAGTCAAACATGTTTTCGAAGTGGTTGAAAACTCATCATACAATCTATGAATTCAAAATCTATGAAAACACACCTCTTCTCTCCATCCAGTTCGACCTTCCACTTCTCTGCAAGTAGCCTATATTTTTCGGACTCAGATTGCATCTCCTCCATCAGAGTGAGCCATTCGAGCTCTCTCTCCTGCCACAACCTGCGCTCGATCACCAACTGATCGGTTTCAGGAACATCACCCGATTTCGAAGGACAATGAGGAACTGTAGTTCGAAGGCTAAGATCCGCTGCCGATTCACGGATGGCCTTCGAAGTCAAAGAGAGCCGCCGTTGCTTTGCGGGTCCTGGCGTGTCACACTCAAGGTAAGTCTGAAGGTGGTTTCGCAAGTCCCTATTCTCCTGTAAAAGGACTTCTCTTTCTCCAAGGTCAAAGAAGGTCTTGTAACGACCCAGTTCATCCAGTAGCCTCTCAAGCTCCACTTTGGAATGTGTGACCTCGGGATGCTTATCGAATTTCTCTTGCAAGGTCTGACACACAAGTGCATAGACCTGCTGTAAGCACATTGTACGCTTAAGGCATCCTAACAGTCACAAGAAATAGGATCACGACCTCAACATTCTTGTTCTAGGCTTCGAGGCAGTGGATATACGCGACTGCAGGTCAGCAATTTGACAATAATTACCTTGTGTTCATGAAGAAGTGCTGCCCATTCTTCGCTTAGAAAGGTTTCGCGAGGAAGTACACCAGCCATGAGGGCTTCCAACCGGACGATTTTCTCTTCTCGGCTTTGCTGGATCGTTGCATTGCATTCCCTTTCGTGCTTGTAATGACGTACCTACAGTACAGATGGACATTAGTTGTCAGATAACAAGAGGCGAATAAACCATCAAATTGAAACGAATATCTGAACGTGGGACGCGAAGTAATTTATAGAGATAAAACATATAGCATCATAGAATATATGCAGCAGTACCCGGACAAGCATAGAGATGAGATTAGGGCTGTACCAGACGATTGAGCTGTTCTATCTCGGAAGCTTGCTGAGTCATAACCTCTTCAGCTTCCCTTTCCCTCCTTATCGAGCCAGCAAGCAAAGCCTCGATCGCCTACATTCATAGTTGGACCCGGCAGTTCAGTGAGAACTCATTACAGAACCCATATATTTTGATTAAAGAATGGTCCGCAGAAAGATGTCCTTCCCTTGCGACCTTGCATGCATGTAAAGTGGGGACACCTAGAAAGCCTTGAAGAGCGTGTGAAAAATCTTAGAAACATTGAATTCAGATTACGTACGTGTGCTAAGTTATTCAAGAGGAATGTTCACGTACCTGTGCATACTCAGGTTTACGAGGAGTAAGGACCTTTTTCTCCGACTTATTGTCGCCCGACATCTCAAGGGAGCTGTCAGGAGAATCTGGCAACATAACCTTACAACCAACCTCGAGAAGGTTAGCCCACTCGGCGCTCTTTGTGAGTTCCTTGGGGGGAGACGTTTGAACACCCGCCTCCAGAGTCCGAGGTTTCTTGTTCGGATTCGGGATTTGGAAGGAGGATCTCACACCTGCCATAGAAGAGCGCAGCTGGCATTTGGGGCAAATAGTGGCCGCCCCTACAGGCCCCTTCTCTGGTTCCCGGGGAATTTTTGGGTCACTTTGAAAGGAGAATCGGATATTAGTAGACCTACAGCACAGAAGTTCCAAATGGTTAGAGATTCAGAAAATGTTGAGCAAGACTAAAAACTTTTTTGTTGCGTGGTAATACAATAAGGACTAGCTTTCTACATGCGCATCGCGCTAAACAGATGAAATTCATCAACTTCTGCTTTAAACACGACATTACTCTCTTACATTCGCAGAGAGCTCTTCTGATGAAGATCCAGAATTTGGAGGCCTTTTTGGAGACTCGCAGCCAGGCGATCTCTTGGTGACGGAGAAGGTATGGACATGGAGTTGCGAAGAACGGTTTTGACATCTGGAACTGCTTCTGCACCAAAATCCACGACATCTTCGTTCTCTGCGAGGGGAATAAGACCAAACTTCCCATTTCCTGATGCTTTTTTATTTCCCTTTGGAGAATTACTTTCTTGTGGCATGTAAAGATCAGATGCTTTACTGGAAGGTGCTTCGGAAACGTCCAACGCTAGAAGATTACCGTTGGAGTTATTAACCACGCCAAGGGTTGGGGACTCCATGCTTGGTGTATCCTCCACCTCTTTGCCTAGCGCAAGGGTCCTGATATTCTGATCATTCCCCTCTTCATTGCCGGAACTCTTCTCCTTTACGGAATCCCGCAATTTGGGAGACCCAAGTTCCATGTCTGTGGACTGGGATACGCCAGTTCCTTGGGAGAGACGAACTGCCATTGCGTTTAAAGTAGATTCCATGTCATCGTCGAGTTCCATATCATCATCATCGTTGTCATCGTTCACAAGCAGTGGTGCTTTCATTGGGTGACCCAAGCTGAGCCTCAGGAGGTTGTAACTTCTGCGGGCGTTCCAGCCAGTGGAGTACCCACTCCCATCGACAGCTTCCGAACCACTATTTGATTTCATCCTTGTCAACTCATCCTGCACTCAGGAAAATCCATGGGGATGGGATACCAAGTCCACGTCACAGGCTGTTAAGACCTCATGCATCACGGATCAAAACATCATTGTTTCTAATATCCAGAGTTCATTACGACGAATAGTTGTCAGTTCTTAATCCAGAAATAAAACCGATGACAGACTGCAGTATTTACAACCTATGGCAGCCAGAACCAAGAGCTACCTTCAGCTGACGGATCTGCTCGCGTAGAAGATTGACATCGTTGGCTTTCTCTTCATTGATGACTGCCTTGTTCTGGATGACCTTCGCTCTCTGAGCAAATCTTAGTGTACTAAGAGTCTCATTTTTGCAGCTGCAACGTGGAAGTCAGCGTTCGTAGGTCAAGTTAGTCGACTCCAGGCACTAACAATGGGGGTGAGAACGAAGGAAATGTAACCAGAAAATCCTTCAATCGAACGGGGCAATGAGCCTTTGATGTGAGCATACCTGCTTGCTGGAGATACAGCACAAATCATAGCCAGTTTCGCATTCCCACCTAGAGACTCTTGCAACAGAAATGTCAAACGAGAATCTCGGTATGGTATGTGACGATGTTTTCCAGACTGTGCCACTTCGGCCAGAATGTTAATCACATTACTGCAAAACCAGTTGAATCCGGTTAATGTTGTGTCTAGCAACATAATCATACTAATGAGAAGTGCACAGTTCAGGATAAATACAATCTCAGAATTCAATGTCGGAAGTGAGGAGAACTACCCTAGCTGCGAAAGAGATTTGTTTATGTTTCCGGCCTCTTTAAGCCGCTCGCCGGCAGAACCAGTCTGTTTTTGTCTCTCTGACCCTGCCAAATCTACGAGATTTAATTTACTGCTCCTAACGCTGCTTATGCCCTCGCCCTCACTCTGCAGATCAACAATGTGTTCGTCACCAGTTAATTGCTGCGACAATGGCATAGTAGCAATCCTCTCAAATAAGTACGCCGTGTGGTACGTAAAATGAAATGAAATCAAGAAGTGAAATGAAATCCAGATATGTAGGCTATAGAGCGTAGAACAGACACCTTGGATCGAGATTCAATCACGCAGGTGAAGACAGAATGAGATCGCGAACTTTCGCTGTTCATTGTTGTTGCACCTACTCTCCGGTTCGCCAAGCCCTAATCATACGCAGTACCCATGTCACTCATATGGTCGAAACCTGATATCCTTAGAAATTCAAAACACACCAGCAGTTTATGCAGCACGAGAACTCCTTAAAGAGAACTGTACCTTGATAAGGATGCGGGTCACATCTTGAACAGATGAGACAAATTCTTCACTGAGATTATCGACATAAACACCTGATTTTGTGTCTTCTCTAATCTATACTTATACACAAACCCACCAACGTAGAGTTACGTATATAGTGAGGAATTCCTTTTTCAGCTGGCAACCCGACACATAAATTCATTACTTCCAATTTCAATTGTGAATTACTTGAAACTGTGGTTTCCGCTAACAATGGCAAAATGGTGTGAAGGATACCATGAGATTCTTCATAGAAGGTTCCAACAGATCAGTTATCTGTTCATTGTAGATCTGCGATAATGAACACAACGAAAGTCATATTAGGGATCTTTTTCAACGTGTTCCTTAAAAACACTAAACCCCGATTGCCTGTACTATCTTAGGGCTTAACTGTGAAAAAAATTACCTCCAAGAAGGAGCATCGACACTGATATACAAGCTGTTTGTCGGCATTAATCCCCTCTTCCTGAAAATTCACTAGGGACGGTTAGAACCGTCACATGGATCATCAATCCAAACGTCGAATGCATGCAAAGTCTCTGACTTGAAAGGAAGTAATTACACACTTCGTCAATACGAGCGAATAGTTTCTCAAAAACTCGAGGAGTAAGGCCTCGGCCTTCCGAAGGGAAGTCTTCTGATTCTGACATCACGCCCCACATAGTGTGTGTTTTTCCACTGCCCGTCTGTCAATGGCAGCATCCAGCGGATGGGTTAGGACTCAAATGTCTCCAGTATCTGAAGTAATATTCAGTAATTTGAACAAAACTCATTGTGACGAAGAGTCAATGCATACGCGACATTAAGGATTTAGCCAAATCCCCGGAACATGAGGATATGGGATAATTGAATTCTGAAGGAACACGATACCTGCCCATACGCAAAGATAGAGCTGTTGAAGCCTGCGAGACAATTCTCCACCATAGGTAGACCCACCATATGGAAGACAGCTTCCTGCCAGGGTAGTTCAGTAGTACGATAGTCAGACATGTAGCTGTATCTGAGAATGGGCAAATTTAGCAAAAAATCGTCCTATTCTCGAATTCCGCATTTTATGGATGACATGCAGTGAATTTCTGGTGCTGAGCGGCAAATATTTGTGTGAACACCGAAGAGTCTATAATTATTTAGGAGAATAGAAAGTTACTTGCGATGCATCCTCTCCAGCCACTGCGTCATACGTGAACTGCTGATCGGCTAGCGAAACACCAGTGGCCGATACTCTGTGCACCACTTGCTCAGCCTCCTCTGCCTCTTCCTTCTTGTTCAAAGGCCTCACTCTAACAATTACCTGTACATTCCCACTGTGTGTGAGCGAATCTAAGTGGCACAGAAAGCTGTTAAATACGCACGGTGGCGTCAGCTTCAACTCACAAATGCTGAAGAAGACTCTGGAGTTTAACCTACATCCGGCGCTCACAACCACGACTACAAGACGGTGACTTCTCCAATCCAGCACGTACCTTAACACCCGTGTCAGCCAAGGATGTTTCGGAGGACGCAGCGGCGTTGTCCGTGGGCATGTCCCAATTAATTTTTCGTTTGATATTACCACCCTGATCATGGCCGTGGCTCTTATCGTTAAATTGGGTGGGACCACATCCGTTTCGAGCAGGGGAAGGCCTAGGAGGTTTCGGTGGAAGAGCTGGGCTGTTGTTATTGCAAGCAAACATTTCCTTGGAGCTTTTCGACGCCTTCGACATCCCAGCCTTGCATTGGATCGGTGACATCCCCTCAACTACCTGAAATTCTTCCATTATAATTCAAGTCAGTCCTTACACAAGACACAGACTTCAGTGCGTCAACTCGTCGCAGGTACACCTAATCATCATGTACCTCTACTTGGATTTTCTAGGATATTATCAGGGCTTCGAAAGAGACATGCCCCCACGTAGTTGAATAACTCAATAATGCTAGGGCGGATGCCCTACAGACTGACCAAATCACTTGCAAATCCGCGCACTTAAACAGGAAATATATGATTTAGGTCCCAAGATCGCAAGTAGAATTCCGTTAAGCACAAAAATCTCAATTGAAATAAGGTAAGTGAAGTACTAAACTGCGACTCCATGGACAATCAGCGATTGAAACGTATCGATGATAGACTGAGCCTCTACCAAAGACTTTGGGTGCATTTTAAAACTATAGCCGCACGGATGCGCCCGACATAAAGACATTACTACTGAGAGCCGCATCACCAAGACTTACATGGGCGTTGCTATCTGGAGGAACGTTCTCGCTATTGTTACGAGGCTTTCGCCCAGGGCTCGCACTCTTCGACCTGTACGGCCCCACACCGAAGGGTTCCTTCTCTTTCACCAAAGCCTCCCCACCCCCTCGAGGACTGCTTCTCGCCCGGCTCAAAATCCCCTTCATGTCGCCTCCTCTCTCGCTCTCTCTACCTCTCCCCCTTTCTCAATGCACTTCTACGTCCTGATCTAAACACCGACGCCACTCCTCTAATCCCCTCTCTCACGCGATGAAGCCGCACCAATATCTCTTCTCCTACCCCATACTCCACAATCCCTCAGCCTCTTCACGAAAATTACCTCCCGGAAATACAACACGACGCGAGCAAGCCAGAACAATCTCAAAAACTGCATAACCTTAAGAATTGCCGCCGGAAAGTGCGGAAACTGAAGCAACAAGTAGCGGAGGAGGCCAATAATTGGGCTACAAGGTTACAGCATCGTAATGAATGCCTGGAGAACAAAAGAGTGAGTGAGAATGGCGAGAGGGGAGCCGGAATGGGCTGAAAATCTGCAGCGAGTATGAGCAGGGCAAACCAGAGAGCCGTTGCTGTCTGCCTTGGAAGGGGCGAGGGTGTTTTTGAATTTTGAACGGCTCCATGACCACTTGGACTGGTTCCCCAGTTTCCGGTCAACACTGGGCCCCCAGAATGTGTCCGCTCCGTTGATGGACGAAGACTTAGTTGTTCATCTAAAGTGCACGACGAGTCAATTTACATCCGCGTCCATCCAACTTCCAATTACAGAGCGTTTCATGCAATACTAAATGACCATTACGTGCAAATCCATTTTTAAAAACTATACAGTGATCAATCATGTCATGTGTACGGTAAAAACTTTTATCAAATCAAAATGTGATGAACATTTGATTGCACACATTAAGTCATTCAAGTACCGCAACTACTAAATAAATTTTGTAAAATTTTAAAAGGTTTGCACAGTACTGGTATAATTTCTTACATTTGATTATAAAAAATGAGATATTCATTAAATTACTTTTAGACCATTTTTATGAAAGATGCCATTTGGGATATTAAATACATTCATTTATAATATTATTTTCATTTCACTTTTACAATAAGACAACATAAATTATATGATATTTAATAACAAAAGCATAATGTATGTAAATAATAAAATTCTTTAAATGAAAAACAAGAAAACATTTAAGTTAACACAAATTAAAAATAAAAATCATCAATTTTATAAGAGAATATATTTTTATGTCAAATAAAATGATTGATAAATAATTATATATTTTCTGCTAAATACATTTAATTTATGAAACAATAATTATATATTTTTTTAAAGCTTTGAACTAAATTGTAGACCAAAAATCAAATTATTATTAAAATTTACAGAGTAAAAAAATCTCAACTATAAAATATTTTATTTTATTCAGCTTACAATTGTTAAAAGTAGTATTTACTACATGTAAATACAAGATCATAAACTAAATGTAATTCTCAATAACTATGTATACAAGAATAAACAAGTCTATATTGATTGAAAAACTCTTTTTTATTTTTTAAAAATATAATTTTTTTACTCTACTTCTATCTAAATATTTATCAATAATTTTTTTAAATACTTTCATTTTAAAAGTAAAAAAATAAAATAAAAAAATATTAAAAGATAATGTGTATATTATAAATTAAAAATATTATGATTGTTATTAATTATTAAGATAAATATTACAATATAGCACTAGATAAACTAAAGCATTGCCACATCAAAATACTAGTATTATTTTGTATTGTATTTTACTTTAAAAATAAACTTGAATGCTATATGTATATTTTGGATTTACAAAAATGGAATGAATAAATGGTATCAAATATCCTCTTGAGGGTGGAATGTATAAGGATTGTATACTTATAAAAGCCTCTCTTGTATTAGTAAAAGTTATGTATATTATGCACAATATTTCTTATATTGGCAAAATATTACCTAATTTTGTTGTCCAATGAGATGCTTCAATTTTTTGAATAAAAAATTAGGCTATTGTTGTTATTTTTTTTGCCAATACTCACCATTCTATTCAACCTTTATTGCCAATATTTCCAATAAGTTTGCATGAAGATAATAAGATTTTGCCAACAAGTTTATATAGGCTAGTAACAACATGGTTAGTACTTCCATATATAAATCAGCCTCATTGGCACTAATGGCCAAATCTATATCATTTGATTTGATGATATTGTCATGATTGCTTCAACCTTGATATGCAAATATGTCTTCAATTTAATGGTAGGGGACAAAATATCCCTTGGAATTTAATTGCAATTGCTTGATTAAATTTTTTAATATTTGTGTCTATTTTGCCTTTTTGTCTAGGCTCTAATCAATTTACAGATTTTGTTTGAATGTATATATAGAATTTTATTTGTTTTAGTATTTCTTTTAAGGAATAAGAGAGTATTTAAGCCACCTAGCTGCTTAAAGAAAGTGACATTCTATACATCAAATCTTAGAAACCAATTAAGACTTCATCAAAATTTGTAGTATATATTGAAATTATTGTAATATAATTTTTATATTTGCTTGTATATAATACTATAATTATACTATTTATTTTAGTATATTTTATTTCTTATTATAATAGAGCACATATTTATAACTTTGTACTTTGATGTTTGTAATTTCTCTTGTTGTTGTGTTGAACTTTGTGACTTGTAAGTTCTTCTTTTCAATATGGTTTTGCCAAATGCTTTTGTTGAATTTTAGATTGAGGGTTTTAAAATAAAATTATAGATTTATGATTTATTTTTTCAAATGACTTATGGAATTTAATTATATAAGAGATTATTAAAGAGCAATAGCTACATGGAGTATAGGCACTAAGTCATAGAATAATAGTAGAAACTCAAACCTTAAAATGTAGAATATGTGAATATTTGCAATGTCATCAAAGTCTCCAAAGAGCCTAGATGCAATGGTTGCACCTTATTAATGCAATTGTTGTAAAGATCAATCATAGTTTCTCATGGTATATTTAATTCAAGCCACACCGTAGAAAATATTGGCCTTCTATTATAGTTAAATACAAACAATGACATCCCTTATTTGCAAATAGAATAAAAAAAGACATGACTTTCAAGAGTATCAAAATTGACTATTATAAGATATTTACTTGCATCTCTAAAAAAGGATACAAAGGGTAGTAGTTGGTGAAGTTGGCATATGAAGGTGCCTTTTTGTATTCAATCATCTACCCATGCAAGGATAGAATTAGCGTCAATGAAGAAAAAAAAAAAATTTAAAAAGATAAGATGAAGGAAAAAACAAAAGAAAGAGGTTTGTCAACCTTAAAACAAAAGAAACAATATTGCTCGTGAATACATCATTGATTAAGATGACAATGAGTATTAAGGACATGAAAATACAAAATAAGTGGCTTGAATCAAGACAAGGTTTCAAGAAGAAACCAACAAGAAGTAAAAATTAACCAAATGAATATACAAATAATATCAAGAAAGATGAGCTAGAAGTTCAAGAGATGCCTTGTCAAGATTGAAGAACTTTTCAGCCTTGAGTCTTATATATATTCCTATCTATGATGCTTTTTGAGGAGCTTCCATCAAACTAAGAAGTTTCTTGAGTAGCTTCTATCAACTAAGAAGCTTCTCGAGGTCCTTCTACTAACTTGAAAGCTTCTCAAGTTCCTTACATTAACTAGGAAGCTTCTTGAGCTACTTTCACCTTTTAGGAAGCTTTTCAACTAACTTTTATTAAGTCAAGAGCCTCTAAAATGTTCTACAAGGTTCTTTGAACCTTAAAGTATATATCCCTAATATCACCCTTTTCTCTAGCGATGAGTTCTAAGAGGAGCTCAATCTCTCTACATATGTAAAAAATCAAGAATACACTACATGTCAAAGATAAGAACTTAATGAAAGCAAATAAACATATAAAACTTCTATTAAGAAGTATAACAAAATAGAAGTAAGAAAGTATGTATATTAAAAGACACTATAATAGCTATAGCCACAAGACAAGAAAACTATAGATTCTTGAAACTAGACTAAAATCAAAAAAAGAATTTATAAGAGTGAAGAAGGCTTCATTCTTGTCTCTATTTATACCATCTATCTAAGAGCTATGTGGTAGTATTCTATAGGACCTCCTACACATGTCTAATTTGCAAGACATGTGTCAAACTTGCACGATAAGTTTCTTACATATATACCATATATTTGGCTTGATCCACAAGCTACCAACATGTGCGACACATGGCTAACTTGTTCCACAAGCTACCAACATGTGCGCCATGTGGCTAGCTTGTTGACCAAGTTTTTAACCTATCAATCACCTATTGACATATATAAAGGTGATTCCACGTCTATGCTGCTTTTAGGAAGCTTTTCTATCAGATATTATCAAATCAACTTATTTTACCTACTTCTATTGGTCTATATTAATTAGATAATTATTGGAATAAATCTTATGTCCGTGACATTATCCCCCCTTCTAGGAACAAGTTTCAAAAGGAGTGGTGAATAAAAATAAAATAAAATAAATCCATTATATGTTGCTATTCTTAAATTTGATTGTTGTTTTGTGATATTTATTTATTGATGTTGTGATATTTGTTTTGTGGCAAATAATAAGTATTGATAATACAAGTTGGATTTGTATCCACATCTACATTGAAGCAATGGTGGTTGTGTGAGCTAATATAATTGGTATTACAATAAGTATACAATAAAACTAATACAATTTGATAACAATAATCATGGTATTATGTGGCATGATTTTCAATCTAGAAATACATTAGATACTTGACTGTAGAGAATTTATTTTTTATTTATTGGCAACACTCAAATAAATAATTTTTCCATAATATAAAAGACAAATAATAAAATAATATTATAAAAAAATTTATACAAATAATTTTTTTTTATATTTAAATAGATTTATATATAAAGTTTTTTTTTAGTATGTAAAAAATTTCTTAACATCTTTTTCTATATAAAATAAGAACTAGCTCATTATTGATAAGTTAGATTTTGAATAACTTTAAAAAAATCTATAATCTCCTTTCAATACCTCATCTTCATATCAAAATTTTTTATAGCTCTATATATCCATTTTTCCACCTCCATAAAATCTTGGCTCCTAAAAAATCCCTTTGGCTTGTATAAAATGTTCTTACTGCAATAAAATCCTTCAATAGCTTATTCATCCACAATAATTGATTTCTTCTTAAACTTTACAGTCTAATAATTTTTGATCTAGTTGTTCAATTTTTATCAAATTTTTTCAAAATATAGATTATATCTTTAAACTTTACTACAAGAAAATTAACTTTTAGATTTGCTGCTGACCATCTAATATCTGAAAAATCCTAGCAGGTGCTTAAAATCCTAATTTATAGATACTCAAGCACTATTTTTATCATATCTAAAAATTTTAATATCATAAATATTTTGTATGTAGTTTTGTAACATAAAAATATACACATATAAGAATTTTGAGCCAAAAACTTATCAAATTGCTTAAAATATAGCTCAAAATACAACCAATAATTAAGTTGGATTACTTATTATTTTTAAATTGCGAGCATTGAATTCAACTTCCAATATCTCTTTTATTCTAGCTTGGAATTCATTAAACTATACCTAAAAAGTATAGCCAAGAAAGTATTTTTTTCAATCCTGATTGCTGATCCTTTATTTCTTTTTGTATGCGTGAGTTATACCAAAATAAATGATAGTAGGGACAAATTCAATACCTTAATTTTAAGTGCCTATATCTCCTTCATAAAAACTCCAAATCATCCAATTTTTGTACCAAAATCATAGCTAAGAATCTAAACTTATTGATTCTAATGTCTACTATTTGAATTCCTTTGAAAGAAAAATCCTAATTCCTAATAAGGCCTCATGCATCCTCCTTGAAGCCCATTGGACATGACTTTTGGCCAATAGGAATAGAGATTTCTATCATCCAATTCCATTCATCTACATAGATGGCCTAACTATTCTTTTTCACACTAAAAACTCCTTTCTAATCCTTTTTCTAATAAGATTTACATAGTATGTGTTCTAAATACTAAACAAAAGAAATAAAATAAAATTTCAAGAATTACGAATATTTGACAAAGGTGACTCAAAATATATAAAGTTATTATCAATATAGAATCAACTTCAAAATTCATTTAAAAAAAAAAGTTGTATAAATCTCAATAATAGCCCTTTTAAATAGATTCCTTCTAAATTAACAATCTAATTTCATTTTGTAACCAATAAAAATCCATTGATATGGCTCTCACTTAATTATATAATTAATTATATATTAAATATATGTATATAATATTTTCACATAATAGCCAAACTACAACACAACATCCACCTCCTTTAAACTTGTGTATTCTCTGCTATATACCAAAAAGAATCAAAGTTGTGGTTGATATCATATTATTGCTCTAGCAATATCTTTTTCAAAATCTAACTCTTTTTTTTTATTTATAAAAAGATCAATTTCTTTTCCTACATTTTTATGTGTTATATCTTGATTCCATTGTTTGAAAAGTTTTATGAATTTTCTTACAATTGAAACTTTAAGGTGTGCTCTATCTAGCTCCTTTAATATATATATATATATATATATATATATATATATATATATATATTTAGAATATTCATAATTATATAAGGTCTGAACAAGTGCTTAGAAAATTTTCTAAAAAATACTATATTAGTTATCTAAGCTATTATCATACACTAAAATCTAATCGCCTTCTTGAATTTTTTTTGATATTATTCAGTGTCACTTGTCTTTGTTTTTTGTACGTGCCTCTTTTAACCTTAAAAATATTATTTCTATATCTTTAGGCCTTCTTTCTAATTGACAAATCCAAAGTAAAAGAAGTTCCTATCTAGACATGTTGTCTTACCAAGGTAAAAAATTCCAAATATGTATTTATTTTTCAATTTGTATAATAGACTTTTGTCCTTATATCAATTTCGCTAGCATTTATCTAATTCTTGAACTATGAGTAATACAATTAGTCCATAGAGCAAATGATAATAATCTTGGCTATTCTTTTGTTTTTCCTTTATATGCTTTAATAATGGCTTTAACTATCAAAAGATGACCTCATTTATTTTTAGCATTATCTTTAGAATTATATATTGTTATGAGTGCAAGTTTGTTTCCTCATCTTTTAAAAAAAATTCTTGTCTCATGTATATGTAATTATCTACAATCAGCAGGAATCTTTACAATATATCCATATTTACAAATCACATCCTTAGATAAAAATCTATAAATTCGTTTAGTGGATTTTGTTTGTAGGGCTCTCCCTTCTATTTGGTTAAAAAAATCTTCTTCTACCAAAACCAACTATCGCATTTGCTACAATCTCATAGGCATAGTAATTAAGTCTATCACCTACTTATAATGTATTGCAAGAGAATATGCAGGATGCAATGCATTTCTGTATTGAATCTCTAAATATATTTGATAAGACTGATATGATTCTATAAATTTTATGACATCTCTATATATATTATACTACTAATATTTTTCTTTAAATTTATTATAGGTAGTATAAATACTTATGTGACTAGCCTACAAACTATCATGAAATTCTCAGATCAATTGATCCTATATTTTTGACTTACAAATTATTCTTTATGGCATACCACTATCTCTTTTATGTTGCTTCTATAAGTATCTACCTTATAAAAGATAATTATAGGCTTTCTATCTAATTTATTTGAAATAAACATCATTCTATCTTAGTTGCTTCAATAATGTGTTCAAGTAATGCTCAATATCTATCCATTCTTCTTCATATAGTTCTTTCATAAATGATTTTGGATGTTTACTCTTCCCTTGTTGTATTTTAAAATAAAAAATAGTACCTATATCCTTGGTATTATTAATCAAATCTTTTTCTTATTCATATCTAGTCTGGGATAGTATATCTACTATTAGATTATTTTTGCCTATAATATATTTGAATTCAGGATTAAAGGACTTAATATATGCAATCTACTTTAGCATGGCAATATCAAGGATATTACAATTGGTGATCATTGCCAACAATGGCAAACAATCTGTTTCTACTATCACTAATATTCCTATTAGATAATCTCTTTCAATTTTTATAGTTATCACTGCTGTCCATAATCCTTGTTTTACATATTAATAGTTTTTTTATCTTTCACTTAATACTTTAGCTCTAAATTGTTTAACAAACCAATTTTTTTTTTATCATCTTGTCTTAATATTCAACCAATAATTATTGGACTCTTATCAACTAGAAGTATCATTGATTTTTTATCCTCATAACTTATTCCACGTAATACACATGCAAAAGATAATAACTGCTTTAGCTTTTGCATTATTTTTATATGTGTCTTCTCCATTTAAACCTCTTCTCTTTTCATAGTAGACTACAAAGAAGATTTGCTATATGCACATAATGTGGAATCTATACATAATAAAATATATAAGCTCCTAAAAATCTCCACATTTTTATTTGTGAGCTGCAAATTTCTTTCATTTGTTATATAGCATCCACTTTATTAAGGTCTAATTTGTAATCAAACCATCAATTCAAATGTCTTATAATAACAACCTCTTGAACTCTAATGATTGATTTAGCTTCTAATAATGTCAAGCAAACTTCTTTAAGCCATAATGAAATATTGTCACAATCCAAAATATGACTAGATGCAAATTTACAACACCTCCTTTGATCCATTATCTCATATTTTTTTTCTTTTATACACCCTTGTATAGGAATATTATCCAAAAAAGGCATAGTCTTTTTTGGAACAAAATCACAAAGAACCTTGTTCATTCTATTCATCATGTAAGTACCTAAGTTTGTTGTTTCTTGTAGTAATATACATATTTTTACCAATCCTAAAGGTGTCCTCATAATAGTAATATCTTTGCTCCCTTCAGCACGTTGAAATTGATCATATGTAGAATAAAGATCTCCAATAGAATAAATGGCTCTACCAACAAATGCCTTTGCAAATTCTTTGACAATTGGTCCCAGTTATGTATTTTTAATGATCACTTGATTCATAAATTACATATCTTGAATAAATTATAAAATTCCATTTTTCTTTGGTATTATAAACCAATAACTAAAATATGGTACAAATGATGGTTCTAAGATTTTCATCTAGATCTTTTCTTTTAAAAGCTCCATAAGTTTAGATAGATGCATTCTAAATATCAAAATTGGCCTTAGATTCCAAAGAGCATGTGGAACTATAAATATAATCATTAGTGCCACAACACTTGGATCCAGCCATCTAATTTTTGATGGTTCTAAAGTGAAAGCATTTCCATGCTTCTTAACATATTTTTAAATTTCGTTTCTCCAATACATAATTTTTTTTTTATAGATCCTACTTTCAATTCTTTGAATGTACTTTCAATAAACTTATAGCCAATTTAAATAGGATTTTATAAGTTTTTTTTTTTTAATGCTTATTGAATTTAGTAGTTTGAATGATTAGACAGTGGTATAGCTACAGGTTTTATTTTTCTTTCTATAATTTTGTATCTAATTTCAACTTTGACTTTATAATTCTAAAATACTTCTATGACTGAGTAGATCTTTTTTGAATGTATTTGCATCACTTGATCTTCATTTGCTTATCTAAACTTAATAAATTCTTCCAAAACATCTTTTAAACTTATTTCCATATATATATATCTATTATCTTGTCATTTTCATCAAACACATCCATTTTTTTAGGTCTTTTTTAGTTTGTATACAATCTTTTTTTCTAATTTTTCTAGATCATTAAATTGTATACATATAACAAATCTTCTCTTAGAAAATTTTATAATTCTTATACAAAAGATAGTTTTTTTTCCTTGCAAAAGTATCTTCTATGATGTACCACTAAATCCTTATTCTATAGTGGTACTATGCAAAAATTCTTAAATTCCTCATTGATTCTAGATAATAAGCTATTCTATTAATAATCCCTATTATACTTATAATTAGCAACTATAGTTAAGAATTATATTGTTCATTTGCTATCTTGGCTTTTGATGCAAGTACATATTGATCCATCATCTAATACCTTGATTTCCATCCTTATAATAATAATATATAGTTGCTCAAGAATTATTGGATATAAAGTATTATCTTGAATAAAAAAAATTTGTTCTATGGATACATCTCCAATTTTCATCTTTATATCTAAATAAGCACTATAAAAGTCTTTTTGTGTGTTATTTGCTACTTAGATCATACAACCATATTCAATGTCAATGAGCCACCTCATATATTTAAAAATATCTTTGGACATAATATTGATTTCAGATCCATGGTTAATAAGAACAACTATTAGATCTACTAAGTCTCTTATCTTTATTAAGGTCTTTGTGGTGGCCCTAGCTCAATGTCTCTTAGAATAATAATAAGACTAAGACCCTTATCATCAATATTATCTTCATTCAAAGAAAATTGATTCTTTTGATTGACATAACACTCAGCCAATTTCAGCTCTTCTTTTTTTGTTAATATTGTATTGAAAGTATTAGACATTATAGACTCTCTTATCAATTGTCTTTTTTGCTTAATGATATCAATAATGATATTATAAAATTTTTTCTTTGCAATGCCTAAAATTTCTCATAACGTATATTTAATTTTGGCATTCAACATCCTTTTTTCTAATATCCCTTTTAAATCTATAGTTGCTTCAATATTTGATTGCAACTTGTAGGCAAGATGCTTATCTTCTCTTTATTCTTGCTAACTTCCATCTTTTTTTTCCATTTCTCTTTTAATAGTAATATATCTCTAAGATACAATGTTAATAGTTCAATCCTAGATGGTCTATTATCTTGTGGTATAGATAACTCCTTATTTTATATATTTTTTTTTATCTCTTTGAGATTTTTTTTTGTTATTTGGCTCTTTAAGATTTTTTTAATTATATTTCTATTCCTTTCCACGTTCAATAAAGCTTTATATTAGGATATTGTAATATAAGCATATATAGACTTGGTGTCAATAATATCATCCTATTTTATAGTATTCTTGATTATTATGGCTATATTAAGTAATTTTTCTCTTGTAGTTTTTTTTTTTTTTAATTCATATTGGATATAACATTGCTTCACAAATCCTATGTATTTACATGCTTGTCAAAAACATCCTTCTTTTCTTTAACTACTTCAATGCCATAAGTAGTAATTTCTTCTAATGTCATAGCTTGTTGAGACAAATAATCTTTTAAAATTTTTTTCATCCTTCTCTTTTTAAAATTGGTTTTGAGAAACTCAAATGTATCTTATGAAGAAATCTTTCCATCCTTCTATAAAATTACTCTTTATCATAGAGTATTAGCAAAATCTCTAAATTCCTTATAAGGATGCTTAATATTATCATATCAAATATATCTTTGTGTCAAGGATATAAAAATATACAACAAGAGACTTGAATTAGAAGAAGGTTTCAAGAAAAAATTGATAAGGACTTGAATTAACTACATGAATATATGAATAAAATCAAAAAAGATGAACTAGAACTCTAAGAGATGTATTGTTGACATTGAAGAACTCTTTAGCCTTGACTTTAATATATATCCATATCTAGGAAGCTTCTTAAGTAGCTTCTATCAATTTAGAAGCTTCTCAAGCTCCTTCTACTAATTGTAAAGCTTCTTGATCTACTTCCACTAACTAAGAAGCTTCTCAAGCGACTTCTACTAATTTGAAAGCTTTTAAATATTCTAGAAAATTTTGTGAACTTCCAAAATATATGTCCCTAATATCACCCCCTTCTTTAACGACCAATTCTAAGAGGAGCTCATATCTTCAGAAATCATCCTATATATATTGTTGGAATACAAAGAATTTGCCTCAAGAAAGCAATAGATATTTGGTTGTCACTAATTTTTCAATCAAATATCAAGATACATAAAACCTCCAAGTTTATATAAAGTTGTGCCTAAAAAGAGCCATTACATGAAATATACAAGCCTCAAGTACTCTAGAATCTCTAAAATGTAGCAAAATATATTAAATCCTTAATTAACCTTAAGAAGGATTTTTTTTGAACTTCAATAATACATATCTCCAAATTAGACTATTTAAAAATATCCAAATTTAATATAAAATATTAATATATTTTTAACTACTATTACAATAAATTTGAATTGTTGATTCATTATTAATCTTTAGATATTCTTAAAATCCTAATAATAGCTTCAAATTCTTATTTATAAATATATATATAGTAAATTCCTTATATCTCACAAAATAAATTTTTAAATATTATGAAACTTTAATATATAGCTTTATAACATAAATATTTATCTTTTTAGAAATTTTTATAAAAATATTTGTCCAAAAGCTTAAGATATAGTAGAAACCATTACTATCAACAAAGTAGTCTACTTACTACCCTAGAATTCAATCTATTGTCTTGACTTCCAAAATCTCCTTTTTTAAAATTCTAAATATAATAATTCTTCTATATCAATTGTAGATCTTAAAATCACCTCTCCAATTGCATCTCTCAATCTCCAAAAGCTTTTGTACAATTCTTTGCATCTTTAAAAGAGTGACAATAGCTATGATTTGTATACCTTAATTTCAAGCGCCTATTTTTCTCTTATAAAAACTCCAAATCTCTTAATTTTTATATCAAAATTGTAGTATAAAAAAGAAGCTTTCTAATCTTGGCCTTTAATTTTCTTCTTTAAAGTTACTAAAATCCTTATTCTTATTGCATATAGCCTACTCAAAGTCTATTGGGTATGACCAATGATTAATGGAAATGAAGATCTTCATCCCTTGTCTTCACATATCCATAACTTGCTTTCATTCCTCCAAATAAGCCTCTTAATAGTTTAATTTTTATCTTTGGGCTCCAATCTCCTCTCAAAGCTTCATATTAAATATTTAGATCTTATTTAATTTAAATACCATAATTAAAATAAGTAAAAAAAATCAAAATAAAGTTTTTTATATCAATTCTTTTTTATTTAATCTACTAACTATTTTAATATACATCTAGAC
This sequence comes from Physcomitrellopsis africana, assembly GCA_036785485.1. NCBI lineage: Eukaryota > Viridiplantae > Streptophyta > Bryopsida > Funariales > Funariaceae > Physcomitrellopsis > Physcomitrellopsis africana. The sequence continues at coordinate 121,239 of JAWRVF010000605.1, read as the reverse complement.
TTATGAACATATTATATGTTTTAATTAGTTTTTATAAATTATAAGCAATTATATTCTAATAACATAAAAAATTGAAAATACGTTGTATTAATGAAACTGTATATTTTGTTCATTCTTGGGCAATAGGTTCTACTGGTCTTCAAAGAAATTGCCTATGGCCTTGGATTAGTACCTCCATTGTTGAAACATTTCATCCAAAGACTTAATCTTCTTTGTGGCCTTCAAAACATCTTTCTAATAAGATCTCAAGTTTAAAAGGATTCACCTTTTTAAATTCAAGTAATATCACTAAAGCTTAAGTATTAGAATTGAGAGTTGCATTGTTGAGTGTTGCTCCTAATGGTTCCAATCATGGTCATATTTGACATTAAAATATATTTTCCTCACTTTGCTCATTTAAAGGTTGTGAAAACTAAACTGGTTTATTTGAAGTTTGTACAGCAAGTGAATCTTTTGAATCTCATTCTGCTAAATCTCTCAACACTTGAAGGTTGGACATGGTGATTGACTTATTTCTACTATTCTATTTTATCTTGGAATAGATGGCTGCATATTGATAAAGGCTTTAATTTAATTCGTCTCTTCTTACGAGTATTCCTCAAATCCAATCTTCATTAAGAAGTTATCATTAAATACATTTAGATTTGTGGACATAGAATCAATAAATTTTTTGTATCTTTTGAGGCACATTGGCAAGATTTTTGGCCGATTTTTACATATGCTCATTGATATCATAGCCATGCCAATAAACAAGATATTCTAATCTATCTCACTTTTATCATGAATTGAGCACCTTTTTGACTTTATATTCTTTATGATTTTTGATTTTGATACTAGATGGAAATTGTTATATTTTTCTCAAAATATGTAATTCTTTGTAAGGTTCCAAAAAAAAAACATGATAAATTAGATGTACCTTCATAGAAGATGGGAGTTTCAAGTGATATGCCACTAGATTAATTTACTTCTAGATGAAAAATGGTCTTAACTTCTAATAGTCTAAATTATTATATGGCCGCTTGATCTTAATATTTTGTTGGAAAAGCCATATTTTATCTCCAATATGAAAAACAAGCAATTGATTCTTGAATTTGTTTGCAGATGCCTTATAAGCATCTTTATTTACTTTCAATTGAAGCTTCAAGATTGTTTGATATTGCGATAGATGCTTTGGAAACCCTTCACTTTTTGAATTGTTATTCTTTGCCATATCCCATAAATCAAGCTTTGGATGATATCCATAGTTGGAATAAAATGGTATTTATTGAATTGAAGTATAAATAGTATTATTATATATAAAAATTCTATTAATAATAGATATAAGATCCAATTATCTTATTGATAGTTGATGCTGCATTGTAAATATTGCTCCAAAATTTGATTAGCTTATTTTGTTTGGTTGTCAGTTTGAGAATAGAAAGCCAAATAAAGTTTAATATCCACCTTCAATATTTCAAAAAGGCATCTCCAAAATTTAAATATGAATTGGAGTTCTCAATTGGATACAATATCATCTAATATGCCATGATATTAATTTATATTATCAAGAAATAGCCTTATTGTTTCTTCACTAAAAGCAATCTTCTTACAAAGAATGAAATGAATCATCTTTGTGAGTTGATCAACTACTACAAAGATATTGTCCAATGAATTAGATAGTGGTAGATCCGTGATAAAATCCATCAAGATAGAAGACTATGATTGTCTTGGAACATGCAAAGGCTGTAAGAGTCTATAAAAGCAATATTGAGGATTCTTGGACCTTGAAAAAAATATCATAAGAAAGCACAAAGTCCTTTATAGCCTTTCATATTTGACGCCACCAAAAATCTCAAAAAATAAGTTCTAAGATCTTGTTAAATCCAAAGTGACCCGCAGTTGGGAAGTCATGGCGAGATTGAAGAATATGCAATTGTATTGGTCTTTCTAGGATATATAAATGTTCTTTAAAATATAGAAGGTCTTCATCAAGCTTAAACTTGTCAATATTTTTATTGAAGTGATGCTTGATATTAAAGGCCAAAGTATCATTAGTGATTATAATATGCACTTCATCAACAAAATTAAAATCAATAAGTGTAGATGTAATAGTGGCACAAAGATGAATTGTTCCTACTTTGACAAAGTTGTATATTATTAATCAAACATTACCTTTTCTATGCTTAATATAAGATATAATCTCTTTAATAAAATATTAGATAATCTTTGTTACTTTCTAAGTTGATAAATGATAATAAAATTAAATTAAAATAATAACATATTCCATCAGGCTTGATAATAATTAAAAATTTGAGCTGATATAAAATATTCTAAGTTCTTATGATTTGTGAATATAATCATAGGATACATTACTCTTTTGAAAAAATGATGCCATTCTTGAAAAGAATCTATAATAATAAAAAGCTCTTTATTGTGGATTTTATAATCAATTTTGATAATAAAAAACTTTTAAGAATAAAATATAATATGATAGAGTTTATTGTCTATACTCATTTACAAAAGTATGACCCCTAATGTAAAATTTATAGTATTAGTCTCTAAATAGAATGCCTTTATAAAATCTAAATGCACCAAAGATTGGAGCTATGATAAATGCTATCTTAAGATCTTGGAATGCCTTCTCTACTTAAAGCTCCTATTCCAACTTGTCTTTGCATATCAATTGAATAAGAAGGGCAGCAACTTGAGAGTAGTTTTTGATGAAGATCCAATAGAAGTTGGCAAATCTAAGAAAATATTATATGTCTTGCACAATCTTTGAGATGGCCTATTACATAACCGTCTCTATTTTTTTAGAATCTATCATCTAACCCTCAATAGACACAATGTATTTCAAAAATTTCATCTTTGATTGATGAAATACATATTTCTCTAATTTAGCATACAAATTTGCATCTTGAAACTTTTGTAATATTAACTTTACATACTTTTTGTATTCTTCTAAATTTTTTGAATAGATAAAGATATCATCTAGATAGATCACTAATAATTTGTCTAGATGCTCTTGAAAGACGTCATTCATTAAATATTGAAAGATAGCTAGTATATTTTTTAATCTAAAGGGCATGATATTATATTCAAAATATCCATATCTTGTTTGAAATATAGTCTTTCATTTATCTCTCTCTTTGATCCATACCAAGTTGTATGCTCTATGAAGATCTATCTTAGTATAGATCTTGGCTTAGCCGAGTTGTTCTAAAAGTCCTGAGATTAACAATAGTAGATAATGATTCTTCACTGTTATCTTGTTCTATTTGCAATAATCAACAGACATATACAAAGAACCATCTTTTTTCTTTATAAAGAATATAGGTGCATATGTTGAAGACTTTAAATACCTAATATAGTTCTTTGCAAGGTTTTTATTAATATAATTTTTCAATACTAAAAGGTCATTTTGAAAAAGATTATAAATTGGACCAAAAGATGGTTGTATTCTTTCTTGAAGATCTATAGTACAATCGTATGATAGGTACTTTGGTAGTATATTAACATTCTTCTTTTAGAAAACATCTTGAAATTCTCTATATTATTGTGGAATACTTATCAATAAAGTCATATTTTTTTTAGTTAGAATCGCATAAATAACAAATGATGTATCTTTTTTGGCTGATCTTTTAAAAGTCTTTGCTCCAAAAAATAAAAGCTTATCAACTCATGACTTTTTATGAAGTTTTTTTATAGGGATTTCTATTGAAAATGTTACTCTTTCCAACTTCCAATCTATAGATGAATTATACTTTTTTAACCAAGAAAATCCAAAAATAACATGATTTGAAGGAGTTTTAATAAAATTAAATATAATTTGGCTGCTATGGTCTTTAAATACCACTTCTATTGGTATTATTTCATGAGTGACACTATTAGAGGATAATAATCATCCATCTATTACTTCTATATGAATAGATTTGAATTTCTATATTAGATGAATATTATGAAGTTTAGCAAATACCTCATCTAAGAAATAAGCAAATGCTCCTAAATTCAACAAGGGAATTGCTTGAAGCTTTTATAAAAATTATAAAAAAATTATAAAGCAATGAAAGATTGAGTAAAAAGAGAAGAACTTGAATAATTTTACAATATTAAATTATTTAGCTGCATGGTGCCTACTATGGTTAAACATCTTTGTTTTCTTGAATAATTGCACTCCTAATTTTTGTGATGCGTTGATTTTATTTCCTTCAAATAATTGTCAACCTTGTACCTTTTCTTGCGACAGTATAAGCATAGACCTTCTTCTATCTAATACTTCTTTTCTTATAGACTAAGAGATTTAAAACGTACTACATTAAGCTACATATCTTTTACTTCTAAATATGAATTCAAAATGCTTGCCAATGTAGCAAGAGTGTATGGAATTGGGTATTATCTTATTGAAGTCTATGAACATTGATCTTGACAATGTTAGAATAATTGATTATCATATTTCATGACTTGGCTGATGGCTTCATTGAGTGATTATGGATACAAAAGGGATAATAACAAATTCTTCATATCGTCTTTTAATCTCCAATAGAATTGACTCATTAAAACTTCTTCATTCTAATTAATGTCGTACACTAGTTGTCTAAAATTAGATACATAGATTGATACAAAGCATACCTTTTATTACAATATATGAATCTTGGCTAGTGTTCAATAAGCCTTATCATGTTCTCCAAATGCTTTTGCAAATGCTTCTATAAAAACTTTAAAGTTGCTTAAAATTGGTGATCTTTTTTCAAACAAGAAAGAAAACCATAATAGTGCTTCTTCCATAAGCAAGGTGCCAACCAATCAAATCCTTGATTCTTTTATTAGATAAGTATTAGATTGTAGAATCATTATCAATTAAATTTAATTGACAAATCATTGAAACTTTGAACATATTATCATATTGTAACATGTTTATGTGATGAAAATATAAATAAGAATAATTTTTTATTTAATATTTAATTATTTTGATTCAATAGGAATTCAAGATTCTTAAGAAAGATTTATGTTTGGATTTTATGCAATAAAATTAGGGCTAGCACTCTCAGCTAGTGTGTATAATTGGTATGACATCTATAGTTGAAAATTTTGTAATATATGGTTGATTGAATGTAATAAGAATGTGTAAAATTTTATAATAATCTAATAGTGCAATAAGAAGATATTTGATCTTTAGTGCGAGCAACTAATAGAAATTGGTAGTTTAGGATTGTTTATGATTTTTGCGATATTTAGAGATCTATTAGTCAAAATAAGGTGAAGTTTGGTATGATATTAGAAGACTTAGAGGTCAAGATATATATCAAATTTATATTAAAGTTATCAATTAAAGAAGGAGAAATTGCTACTAGAACATCTATATCAACTTTCAAGTTGATGGCCGAGTAACATCAATGCGGGTTTTGAATATCTTTTCAAAATTTGTAAGCTAGATTGGGCTGAAATTTTCTAAGCATGTAGAAGATTTATAGTGACTATTAAATGCTATGTTTTATATCAAATAGATAGTAAAATTAAAAATTATAGCTTATTAAAGCTCATTGATTAGGATTAGGGGTTCTTAAGAAAAATTAAAATTGTCTAATCATGAAAATAAGAAGGCAATTGGAATTTGTGTATGGTTGAGGTTATTAATATGAATCTTTTTGAGCACTTTATATTCGCTTTAAGCACTTTTGAATTGAAATTCAAATTACATTCTTCTTATATGGATGAAACCTATTAAAGTTTCTTGCATATTTGTAAAGCATAACTTCACCCTCCATAGTTAAAAGCCCAGTACATTTTCAAATAAGACAATATATAATACAAAAATATATTGTTATATTTTTTTGGAAGACTAATTCAAGACTCCTTACATTGTTGAACAAGTGGATTTTTTTGGTACAGCATAGGTAGTACTGCATCCTCAAGTGCAAAAATTGGAGGTAGGTACAGCCTAAATTGTAGTACTCTAAATATTATGTCATTATAAAGTTTTGCATTAACTCCTTTAATCTCTACAATTCTAATAGATAAATTAATAAGAACACTTATAATGGTATTTAACTTGGACTTTAAAGATTTGGTCATATTAATATCTTGATCTCTAGCCATTCTAAGAAAAAAAAAAAAAAATGAATCTATAAGAAGACAAGATGAGTTTGGAAGAAGATAATCAGCAATCTCTAAAATAATTTAAGATCTTTAAGAAGAGGAGTGATCCATTCTCTTACAAGAGGAATAAAGCTCTAATATTATAATGAAAAAATATCAATTTAAAAGAGGATAATTTACAACCTCTAAAGTACTAATATACCTTCAAAAAAAAGGTAATCCACTATCTAACAAAAAGGATTGAACTTTGATATTTAAGATGAAGTCAAATTTAACCAACTACCAAGGGTATAAGAATATAAAACAAGAGACTTGAATTAGAAGAAGGTTTCAAGAAGAAATCAAGAAGAACTTGAATTAACTAAATAAGTACACAAATAACATCAAGAAAGGTGAGGTAGAATTTCAAGAGATGCATTGTTGAGACTAAAGAACTTTTCAGCCTTGACTCCAATATATATCAATGTCTAAGAAGCTTTTTGAGTAGCTTCTATCAACTTGGAAGCTTCTCAAGTTCTTTCTACCAGCTGCAAAGCTTCTTGAGCTACTTCTACTAAGTAGAAAGCTTTCCAAGCGACTTCTATTAACTTGAAAGCTTCTAAATATTTTAAAAGGTTCTATAAACTTCCAAAGTGTATATCCCTAAGACTTTGTATACATCTTAGCTTTGATATAGGTTTGTCCTCAAATATTCCACCCTTTTCTTTTAGCTTTGTTACTTTAAATTGTAAGTATCATTAATATAAGATCTATTTTAATAATTATTTACATAACTTAAATAGGTAGAAGTAGGTAAAAGTAGATTAATCTAATAATATCTTATAGAATAGTTTTTTAGAAGCTTCATAGATAATTTCATCTTTATATATGACTGTAGGTGATTGGTAGATTAAAAACTTGACCAAGAAGTTAGTTATATATTGTACATATTGATAGCTTGTAGAACAAGCTAATTACATGGCATACATGTAAGAAATTTGTCTTGTAAGTTTGACATATGTCTTGTAAATTGAACACGTGTTGGAGATCCTATAGAATATTGCTATGTAACTTTTGGATAGATAGTATATATAGAAATAAGAGTGAAGCCTTCTTCACTCTTGTCAACTTCTTTCTTGCATCTAGTTTAGTTAAAGAGTCTTTATATTTTTTAGACTTTGATAGTAGCCATTTTAATTTCTTTTTGAATATATATATATTTTTTATTTTTATTTTATTATTTTCCTTTGATATAGATTTTATTGATTTTTGTATCTTCTTTTAATTTGTATCCTTGATAGATTGACAAGAGTGCATATATAATATCAGAGCTTTGTTTTTTTTTATTAAGAATAAATTATTCTTTTTTTTAATAAAATATAAGCATGTTAGAAGTTGTGGATTATCCACTTCTAAACTAATATTATTCTTAATTTTTTTTTTTTTTTTTTTTTAGTGTTTTATTTTGTATTTCTTAAGAGAAAGTAGATACCTTCCTTTCTGTTATATTATCATAGTAGAAATTGTTGAAATGAAGAGTACAATAATACAAATGCAAGAACAGATGACAAAATTAATATTTGTAATGCATCAATTTAATTTACTATTACAAAGAGTAATAGGATTAGTAGAAAGTAAAGATATAGTGATAATTAGAACTTCTTCAATATCTACACCAAGCTATAATACTTCACCTATAATGGAATATTATTCAAGCATCAAAGAATTAAAAATTAATTTACTTGAGAAGTTTAATGGGACAAGATCTAAGTTTCAATTTATTTGATCCTCAAACATTGAGTCAAGCAATTGATTTTGTTGTGAAGTGTGACAATCAATTTTTTGTCCTTTGATTTAAAAATCATATAAGAAAGCCTCAATATTATTACAATTCAATAGCAACATTGATATCTTTTCAATATATATATATTTAGAAGTAGAAGATGAAAAAATTAATGTGGTATATTTTAAATTTTTTATTAAATAAAAAAAGACTCATTGTTGCCAAGAAGGATTATGCTTATATTATGGAGAACCTCAATACACTGCTCAATATTGTCCAAAGAAATGATGCAACTACAAAATGAGTAGTACAATTATCAAAGAAGACAATATGTCAAAAAAATAAGTTTTTCTAGCTACAATAGGAACTATTATCATATGGCATGATCTTTAATCTAAGAATACATTAGATACCTAGCTGTACAGAATTTACTTGTAACTTATTGGCAAGATTCTAATAAAAGATTTATCCTTAATAAAAAAGACAAATGTTAAGATAATATAATAAAAAAAATTATATTGATAAAATCTCTCATATTAAAATAGATTTATATAAAAAGTCCTTCTATGGCATATAAATTTTTTTTAATATCTCTTTCTTTATAAATTTACAACTAACCAATTGTAAATAAGTTAAATTACTAATAACTTTTAAGAAAAATCTATAATCTCCTTTCAAAATTCCATCTTCATATCAATTTTTTTTTATAATTCTATAAATCTATTTTTCACTTCTATAAAGTCTTGGTCCTACAAAATTCCTTTAGTTTGTATAAAAGGCTCAAATTGCAACAAAAATCTTCAATAGCTTATTCACCCATAAGGATTTATTTCTTTTTGAATTTTATAATTCAATAATTCTTGATTTAATTATTCAATTTCTATAAATTTTTTCTAAAATATAGATAATATTCTTAAGTTTTATTATAAAAAAAAATCAATTGTAGATTCACTTTTAATTATTCAATATTTTAGAAATCCTAGCAGATGTTTCAAATCCTAGTTTATAGACACCTTTGCACTATTATTTTTTACATCTTATAAATCCAAAATCCTAATATTATAAAATTTATGCACATAATTTTGCAACATGAATATATACACTTTTCAAAATTTTGAGCCAAAATCTTTTCAAAATGATTAAGATAATGCTCAAAACACAACCACTAATTAAATAGGGTCACTTATTGCCTTCAGATTGAAAGCACTGATTTTAACTTCTAATATCTCATTTATTCTAGCTTGGATCTTATCAAGTTCTATACAAAAAGTATAGTCTAGAAAGTTTTCTTTTTAGCCCTAGTTGCTAATCTTCTATTGCTTTTTATATATATAAGTTATATCCAAAAGAATAATAGTAGGTACAATTTTGACTCCTTAGCTTTGAGCACCTATATATTCTTTATAACAAGTCCAAATCACACAAATTTATACCAAAACTATAGCCAAAAATTCAATTCTATTGATTTTAGCCTTTGATGTTCAAATCCTCTCCACAAACAAACTCTAATCTCTAATGCCTAATAAGGCCACAAACAGCTTTCTTGAAGTCTATTGGACATGACTTTTAGCCAATAGGAGTAGAGACTTCTATCATCCATTTCCATTCATCTACATGGATGGCCTAACTATTCTTTTTCATATTAAAAATCTCTTTTCAATTTTTTTAAAATAAAAATTATATAATATGTATTTTAAATATCAAATTAAAAAAATAAATAAGATCTCAATGGTCACTAATATCTAACAAAAAGAAATTTAAGATATATAAAAGTTATTATCAATATAATATCAATTTCAAAGTCACTATAAAAAAAAAAGATAGTATAAATCTCAATAATAATTCTTTTAAACAAATTCTTTCTAAATTAATAACTTAACTATATTTTATAACCAATAAAAATCCATTAATATGGCTCTCACTTAGCTATGTAATAAATTATATATTAAATATATATATAATATTTTCACATGGTATCCAAACCACAATACGACATTGTGCAGCTGAAATCTTGTACAACTCTAAATAAAAGTTTTATTTTCTTCTCAGAATCTTTTTTTTATTTTATAATAAATATATATTTGGGATCTAAAAATCACAAAGCCTCTATCGTACTAAATTTAAGAGCTTTAATATGTTTTTTAAATGAAGAATTTGTTAAAAGTCATAGAATATTTTTGATACAGAAAATTAAATCAATATATATAGAAATCATAGATGGTCATCCGTTGTCTTCTAAAGATATTATTTATAAAATCTTTCCTATAAATGTAACAATAGATGGTAATAATAGTTGCATAATCTTTAATATAATTAAATCTCCTTCTAATCCAATCATTTTAAATTTATTATGGTTAAAAAAATATAATCCTTGAATAGACTAGATTTCTTGTAGGCTTGGTTTTTTTCAAAGCATTATTAAGAGTCTTATTAATCAAGTGAAAAGCCATAAGTTTAGTATAATAAAATCTATACTTGTAGGTGTAAAAGCTTTTGTATATGCAACAAAAAAAAGATCACCTTTTATTATTTATGCTACATCCATTTCTGATTATAGAAAGACTTCAAGTCGCATTCTAAGCTAATATCAAGAGTATTAAGATATTTTTGAGTAAAAAAAATAAAAAATATTCTTCTAAAGCATTATCCATATAAATGTTCAATTAATCTCAAAGAGAGAACTCAGCCTCCATTTAGACCAATCTATAATTTAGCACAAAATGAGTTGGCTAAATTCAAAAAATACATTGGCCAAGAATTTCATACGCTATTCAAAATCTCCAACAAGAGCTCCTATCTTATTTGTGAAGAAAAAAGATGGATCACTACACATGTGTGTAAATTATCAAGGATTCAACAAGATTATCATTAAGAATAGATATCCTCTATCTTTGATATCTGGATTTTTTAATCAATTGAATCAAGCTAAGATCTATATAAAAATAGACCTATGAAGAATGTGCAATTTAGTTTGTATCAAAGAAAGAAATGAAATGGAAGACTGTATTTTGAACAAGGTATGAATACTTTGAATATAATGTTATATCTTTTGAATTTATGAATGCATCAGTTGCTTTTCAACATTTCATGAATGATATTTTTCATGAGTTCTTAGATAATTTTATTATCTATTATTTAGACAAAATTTTAATCTATTTTAAGAATATAAAAAAATATAAATTACATGTTCGTCATGTATTACAAAAATATAGAGACATAAGATTGTATGCTAAGATGAAAAAATATGTATTTCACATTACTCAAATTTACTTTTTAGGATATATCATTTTGAATGATGGTCTCATGATAGATCCTAAAAAAGTCCAAATAAATATAAACTGGAAGATTTCAAGTATAATAAGGGATGTATAATAACTTTTGAGATTTACCAATTATTATTAAATTTTTATCAAGAACTTTTTTAAAGTTGCAACTCTATTTATATACTTAATTTATAAGGACAAATTCAAGTGGAGTAAAGAAGTAGAAGCATTAGTTTAAGCTTTGAAGACAACTTTTATTTCTATACCAATCTTGTATTGCATCAACTTTTTCAAGGCATTTTTTATGAAAACAGACATATCAAACTTTGCCTTAGATATGGTATTGTTACAAATGGAAGTAGATAACAAATTCCACTTAATAACTTTTTATTTCAAGAAATTTTCAACAATAAAGATCAACTATAAAATCTATGATAAAAAACTTCTTGCAATTGAGGATTCTTTTCAAGAATGGTATCACTATCTAAAAGATATTTTTAATCCAGTTATTATATATACAGATTATAAGAACCTTGAATATTTCATATCAACATGCATGTTAAATTGTCATCAAGCTTGTTAGAGCATGTCTTTATAAAGATTCAAATTCATTATCACTTATCACCTAAGAAAACAATAAGGTCTATTTGATGCCTTTTCTAGACATTTTTATCTTGTATCAAAAGAAGGAGATGTTGCTTTTGATCAACAAAGGATGATCTTGTTAAAACTGAAATAATTTCATCTTTGAGTAATGAAATCAACATTGATTTTTGATTCAATTTTTTTCAAGTCTAATTAAGTATGTTTTTAGACCTTCTTGTTCATGATATTCAAAATAATTCATTTAAGTCTCATAATACTTCCAAATTTGAATTTAAAAACAATCTATTATATCTTAAGAGACACTTGTATATTCCAAAAAATAAAACATAATTACGTACTCTTGAAACTTATGACAACTTTCTTGTAATAACATGTTTTGGATATAATAAGATTTTATAATTAATATCAAAAGATTTTTAGTGGCTTTAAATATAAAAGATAGTTAAAGAATTTGTATAGTCATGTGAAATTTATTTAAGATCAAAAACTCCTTATCATTGATCTTATGGACTTCTTCAACCATTATTTATATTAAAATAACCATGGTCTTCTATTTCTATAAATTTTATCACAAATCTATTAATTTCAAGTTGATATGATTTTATATTTGTGATTGTAGATCGTTTCACTAAGATGGCATATTTTGTACCATGTACAAAATCTATCATAGATAAAGAAATAGCTAAATTCTTCTTTGACAATATCTATTTCTATCATGGATTGCCAAGGAATATTACATCAGATAGAAGAATACAATTTATATCAAAATTTTAAAGAATCATTTTTAGGATATTGAAAGTGGACATAAAATTATCTTTGGCCTTCTATCCTCAAATTGATGGACAAATGGAATAGATAAATCAAGTTTTAAAGTAGTATCTGAGGTGTATCATCAATTATCATCAAGATTATTAGACAATTTTTTTACCATTAGCAGAGTTTACTTATAATAATTTGGTACATTCTTCTATTCAACAAACACTATTCTTTGCCAATCATGATTATTATCTATAATTTAATACAATTTATTTTTTGAAAGCTAATAATCTTGTGGCAAAAGACTTAACAAATCAATTATTAAAGCTATATGTAACAATGAAGACTTAATTAAAAGAAATTCAAGAACAATAAAAGACAAATGTAAATGTCTATTATAAAAAACAACCTCACTTTTACATTAGTAATAAGATATGGTTACTTTGTTGTAATATCAAGACTATTCATTCTTATAACAAGCTAGATTATCATAAGATTAAACCATTTTCTATTTATAAATAAGTCAATTCAATTGCTTATCAATTAAATCTATTAAAGTTTATAAAGATCTATTCTATATTCTACATGTCTCTACTTATATCATATAAGGCAATGGATATACAAGAAAAAAGACAAATGCCACTGCCTTCTATTGAAGTAGTCAATAATGAAGAATTTGAGGTAGAAGATATTTCAGATTCAAGGCGGCACCAAATGTCAAAGATACAAGAATACAGAGCAAGAGATTTGAAGTAGGATAAGGTTTTAAGACAAAATCAATAAGAATTTAAATTAAACAAATGAGTACATGAACAATATCAAGAAAGGTGAGCTAGAGCTCTAAGAGATGTGTTGTTGAGATTGAAGAACTCTTCAGCCTCAATCCCTATATATACTCTTTTCTAGGACACTTTTTAAGCAGTTTCTATCAAACTAAGAAGCTTCTCGAGTAGCTTCTATCAATTGGGAAGCTTCTTGAGCTCCTTCCATTAACTAAGAAACTTCTTGAGCTACTTTCACCAACTAGGAAGCTTTTCAATTGACTTTCGCTAATTCAAAAAGTTTCTAGAATATTTTAGATGGTTTTGTGAACCTCTAAAGTATATGTTCCTAATATCAAAATAAGTTGGAATATCTTGTACATTGATGTAGATATGATATTAGTGAATGCGTATAGAAGCCATCAAGGAATCTAACAAATGCATCAACCAAAATCAATGCATTTTATTGACAATTTTCATCAAAATGAAGATAAAAATATAAAAAAATCTTTATTATAAAGCAAAGAAAATTCAATAGAGATTTTATTCTATCTTATATCATTAATTTGTTGTTTGTTTGAATTTTCTAGCGCTGTCGTAATACGTGCAATTTTGCTCGAAAATGCTCCGAGCACCTAGCTGTGGAAGACAAAAAAGAAATACACAACAACAAGATCCTAACAACTCTAATAGAATCCTAAACAACTTCTATTAAATCTTAACAATACTAATCAAACTTTGATCCAATCTTTAAGTAATTACAAAAGAAGAGTAAATAAATCATATATTAATCATAATAGAATATAACATATAAAATACTAAATTTAGAAAATACTAAAAATAGAATCTTAAAATCCTAAATCATATCTTATTCAAATCCTAGGTCAAACCCTAGTCAAAACCTAAATTAAAACCTAAGTCAAATCCTAAGTCAAATCCTGGCCAAATTCTACTCAAATCCTAGTCAAAACCTAAATCAAAACCTAAGTCAAATCCTAAGTCAAATCCTAGCCAAATCCTAGTCAAACCCTAGTCAAAACCTAAATCAAATCCTAAGTCAAATCTTGTTCAAACCTTGAGTCAAACTCTGGTCAAATTGTAGTCCAACCCTAAGTCAAACCCTAAGTCAAATCCTGAGTCAATCCTTGGTCAAAACCTAAATCAAACCCTAAGTGAAATCCTAAGTCAAACCCTGATCAAACCTTGATCAAATCCTAGTCAAATTCTAAGTCAAATCCTAAGTCAAAACCTAGTCAAAATCCTAAGTCAAATCCTGGCCAAATCCTAGTTAAATCCTAAGTCAAACCCTAAATCCTAAATTCGAAACCAAACCCTAATCAAATCTTAAACCAAATTCTAACCAATTCAAATCAACCCTAGGAAAAATTAGAACCTCAATATCTGTTGATTAGACCATTGATCTTACTTAAAACTTTGTATATCTTTCAACCTCTTAGTCAACAACAAACACAACAAATTTGAAGGAAATTGAACTTACCAAATGGAAGAAAAATCCCAAAAACTTCTCGGATGTTGGTCGGCCTCCTTCTCCAACCTTGTTGCTGATTTTCGAGTACAGATTTCTCTCTTTTTCACCTTTCAATCACTCTCAAATCACTCATGTGTATAGAAAAACAAGTCTATTATCCACACAAATAAAAATTACTCCAATCTAAGTGGCAGATTGCTAAAGATCTCAAAAACCCTAACTGACCTTTAAAACTTAATTTCCGAGATCTTGATCCACTTAAACCTCAATTACGTATAACTAAACTATTAGATTCAGCTCAAATTTATAGCACACATTAAAAACAACAATATCCAAAAATCCACAAATTTCTAGCTGTAGATCTGCTACAAAGCTTCTGAAATTGCCTAAAACATCAACCCTATTTTATTTCACAAAATCCCAAGTTGCCAAAAACAACCCTGACTTTGCAAAGCTATTACAAAGTCATTTTTTCTCCAAATCACTCAAAACCAACTCCTATACAAAATCCTTTAAGTCCACTCTCTAATCCTAATCTCCAATCTACAAAAGCCCCCTAGATCTGCTGTAGGCATGTGGTTTTGTGCCTCGGGATCTGATTTCAACCCCAGCTCATAACCGGTCCTTTCTGGGTATTTATTTCAAGATTTTTGTGGTAAGTTTTTCTGAAACCTCTTCTTAACTCTTTCTTATATATGCCTATATCATTTTATTTCCCAATCTACTTTATTTTGCCTTACTTATGGCCCTACAAAGTAAATAAAAGCTCATTTGTAAAAAAGGCAATATTAAAACCCATTAGTTTTACTCCCTTTTTACTATTATCTATTTTTTCTAAGATAATTTGTTACAATATTTTGAATTAAGATCTTTTATAATATACTATTTCCACACTCTTTCACCTAGTAGTCGCATTACATCATGACATCTACCCCCCCTTGAACTTGTGCATCTTCCGGTGTCATACTGCATTTACATGCAGTGTGTAAAAATAATATATATCTTGTATCTATTGTTATTATATGTGTGAATGCTAGAGGTTATTTTAGAAGATATTATAAGGAGAGGATTTATTATAGCCACTTAGTTAGTGAATTAAGATGGCTATTTGTTTTGTTCCTACCTTATTTATATCCTAGAATAGACTCTTTTGTAATTAGAAGAAAGGTGAAGATTGTTTTACCTTTCTTGTTTAATTTGAGGTAGAATGGACCTTGTGAGGGGTAATAAAGAAGAGAATGGGTTGAATAGGGCCTATCCAATAGGATTTGGCTGCCCATGTGGACGTGTCATAGTCTAATATGGAAAGAAAACGAGATATACTCCTCTTGCTAGACCAAGGATTAAAGGTAGTTTTGAGGGGAAACTTTGGAGAGAGATAGCTCCAAGGAGATAGAAGCGCTTAAAATGAAAATTAGTGAGTGTGTTCTTCAAGTTGTGAGGATTCTAGAACCTACTCACTTGCTTGTTTTGGAGTTGTGAGCAAAACATTATGCTTGTTTTAGTAGAGTAGGGTTTGCTGCCATCCGACGAAGAGGGGCAGAAACTTCGAGCTGCTACTGCAAGTTTTATTTCAACTCTTTCTTAGTGAAATTTACAAAAAGTGTGGAAACTTTTGCTAGCTTTCTATCAAGACATCTCTTGTAGCATTTGGAGATGAAGAGCAAAAGTTGTGAGCTTGAGAGTGGGAAAGGGTTTGCTGCCACCTAACGAAGAGGGATAGAGACTTTGTTCAACCACCCAAGTCGGATAGTCTCTTCAATATTTTTGATAATTTAGGTGTTTATAGTAGCTTGTGTAAGCTTTCTACAAAAACAAAAATCAATACATTTGAAGCTTTGATGAAAGTTTTATGAGCCGTGAAGTGTCAGAGAGGGCAAATTATTTCTAGGGTTTGAAGAGTAGAATCAACTAGCTACAAATCTAGAGTTTGAGAGGCATGCATGCGAAATTTTAGGACAAGTTAGATGATGGAGTGAGCTTTCTAAAAAGCTATTGCATGTCTAATTTGGAGAAGGGAAGTGATTACAACAAAGGCTGAAGTGAAGAGGAGCTTTACTGCCTTTGCATTTACTTGAAAATTTTAGTGCCTACTTCTTTTAGCCATAACTTTTAAATGGTAAGTCATCTATTTGTGAAATTTTGATATGTTTTACAATGGATTATTGGATTTCCATAGGCTATAAACTTGCTTGATTCGACCTTTGGATGAATTTTTAGTGATATATTTAGTTTCAGCTTGTTGTATAACTTGTATTCCTCATATGCGGTTGTATTTTAAGGTATACTTGAATACATATATACTTTGCTTATACCTTTTATACAAGTATATATACTTGAGTATACAAGTATTATACAAGTATTTTACAAGTATTATATCTTATACAAGTAGTATTTATATAAGTATTTTATAAATATTATATATAATATTTGTACAAGTATTTATATAAGTATTATACCAAGGATTATATATTATTTTATATAAGTATTTATACAAGTATTATTCAAGTATTTATACTTTATATTTGTATAAGACTTATACAAGTATAATACAAGTATAACTTGAAAGCTTGAACAAATATTGTGCAAGTATAGAAGATACTTGTACAGCTTCCTCTCATGTTCCCTGCTAGTTCTAGTAGCAGCTAAGAATCCGGCGTTTTTCCAAGGCGAATTCTCTCTATCCGACACCGGTATGCGCCATCAGTTTTTTTCAATAGATCAATGTATGATGCTCTTCATCTTGGTCAAATTCTTGATCTTTAATTTGTTCCTCTTCTTCTGTTTCAATATCACTCAATAGATTTTGTTCTTCATCAAAATGTATATATATTCTCTTTTGTCTGAATAACTTGACTCGCTTGCCTACTATAGGTGTCTTCAATTGTGTTCCATCAAGTTCTCGTAATAAATATGTTCCATTGTTATAGACTTCTATCACAACATATGGTCCAAACCAACGCTTAGAAAATTTTTATAATGTACTGTGTTGGTTATCCAAACTATTATCATATACTAATACCTAATCACCTTCTTCTATCTTCTTAGGCCGCAGTCGATGCGTTTTATCAAACCTTTCTTTATTCCTTTCCCTTGCTTCTTTCAACCTTCCTATTGCCACTTCAATGTCTTCAAGTCTTCTTTCTAATTGTTGAATGCGTAATGCTAAAAGCTCCTCTCTGTTAAGATCATCCTTCCAAGGTAATATTCTCCATGTAGGCACTGTTTCTTCTATTGGCATAATTGAATTTTGTCCATATATTAATTCAGAAGGCATATAACTAGTCACTGTGCTATGAGTTGTACGATCTGCCCATAATGCAAATGGTAGTAGTTTTGGCCATTGATGTACTTTGCCATTGCATGCTTTTACTAATGCCTTAACAATAGGTGAATGTCCATGCTCACTCTTCCTATTACCTTCTGGATTATATGATGTTGTCAAAGAGAGTTTGATTCCCATTCTACCAAAGATTTCTTTTGTTTCTTTTGCATCCAATTCACCTCTATCTGCCGTGATTTTTCCAATACAACCATAGCGACAAATAATGTCTTCTAAAAGAAATCAACATGCACTTTCAATACTCTTTGTTTTTAATGCTCGTCCTTCAACCATATTTGATAAATCTTCACGTGCGAGTACCAAATATTTCATTTGTCCAAGTCCCATAGGCATTGCCACTAAATCCACTACCCACTTATAATGTAGTACTAGAGGATAAGTTGGATGTAATTCATCTTAATGTTGAATGTTAGAATAGAATTGACAAATTTTACATGATCCTATAAAATCAACCACATCTTTATATATGCCTTTCCACCAATATTTTTCCTTCAATTTAGTAAAAGTTGCCCATATTCTTCTATGCCCTATCCACAAACTCTCGTGAAACTCCTTGATAATCTTTTGTTGAGCTTCTAAATCACATATCACTCGTTGTAGTATTTCTCTTCTTTTCTTTGGATGCTTCCATAAATATCCATAATGTAAAAAATATCCATAGGCTTTCTTATGAATTTTCTTAAATTTTTGATCCGTCCAATCTTCTTGTCGCTTTAAAGTACTTAGGTACTTTCCAATATCTTCCCATTCACCTTCATATGAGTCTCTTAAAAATAATTCCAATGGTATAGTCAAACATGCACCTTCTTCTTTTGATAATGCATTAGTATAAAAATTTGCACCCACATCATCTTCCATATTAATCATGTCTTCTTCATCATAATACCTTGCCCTTGATAACATATCTGCAACTGAATTATCCCTCCCTGCAATGTGTTTAAACTCTAGATTCAAAGATTTGATATATGCTATCCACCTTAATATAGCAATATCAGGAGTTGAACAACTTGTAATCATGCCTAGTAAAGGCAAACAATCTATTTCTATAACTACCGATGCACCAATCAAATATTCTTTTTTATTTTTCATGGCAATTACTACACTCCATAATTCGTTTTTAATTTGTGCATATGTTCTTTGTCTAATTTTCAAAACCTTTGTTCTAAACCATACTACATATTTTATATAAATCTCATTGTTCCATTTTTCTTTGGTACCGTAAACCATCGATTTGAGTAAGGCACTACAGACGGTTCTAAAATCTCCATTTCAATCTTTTCATTGAGTAAGTTTATTAACTTGGATAAATGTGCTCTTGGTACTGGAATTGGTCGTAAATTCTATGGTTCATGAGGAACAATAAAAATAACTATAGGTGCTACAATATTTAGATCAACACATCCAATTTCATATGCTTCAAATATAAAAGCCTTTCTATGTCGTGAAAGCATATTTCTAAAGCATTTTTCTTCATATTTTGTCAAAAATCCTTCACATCCAACCCTTAATCCATCTAATGTAGCATCCATAAATTTATACCCTATCTTCTTAGGATCTCTCAAATTTGGTTGTATAGATGCTCCTCTCACCTTCTCTTTACAATCTGATGGTAGTGGCAAAGCCACTGATTTAACCTTTTTTGCCACTGATTTAACCTTTTTTGCCATTGATTTATACTTAGTTTCAACACATACCTCTTGGCAACTCAAATTTTTCATAAAGTTTTGAATTTCATCATAAAATTCTTTAGAACATACATTGATAATTTTATTACCTCCTTGTAATTCATATTGTAATAAATAATTTAATTCTCCCATAGTATCCGCAAATCCAACTTCTTCAAATGATCCTGATATAAATTCATCCTCAACCAATTCTCCATTTTCTTTCAAAGTTTTTTCCATATTTTTAACATAACATTTATCTATTCTTTTTATCCTTTTAATAGTTTTAAAAGATAATACACCATCTTGTTTCAATCCAACAAGTCTAGTAGATAATGCCATCTTTGTTAAATTCAGCGGGAGCATGTCTTCCTTTAACCCATTGCAATCCCGCTTTACAATGGTGTGCGGTAAAAACCCTCAAGCTCTTCAAAGTTCTCATTTGATAATGGCTTTTCTCTCAACTTATCATGATTTCTTTCATGATCAGCATAAACAGTTAAAAATTGAACTACTTTCATTCCATCTTGGCTTCTTGTTCTTGCATAGGCTAAACCATCATCCATAATCTTTGTTTCCATTCTTGTGGTAGTAATAAATGGTTGTCCCAATATAATTGGATATGTAGACATATCTTGTACAAAAAAATGTTGTTCATGAATGATATATACAATCATCACCTTTATATTTGGACAAGCTCCATACAATTCTCCCTTTGAATTATTTGCTGATCTTATCATCCATCCATGTTTAGTATCAATTGGCCATTTTTCCTTTCTATATAACTCTTTTGATATCAAGTTGATTTCAGAACCATGATCAATTAGTGCTACAATCAGCTCTTCTAATCCTCTTAATTTTATGAAAGTTTCTTTTGTAGCTCTTGCCCAAAGACTTTCGAGAATAATGACTAGAAGCTTGAATACTATCGTCTTTATCTGTGAACTTGACTCGTGAAACATCTCCAATCAATTGCATTTTAATTTCTTCATCTTCATCGCTTTCCATTGCTTTTGTACCTTGTATATTTGATATTATAGTATCACCAATAGATTGTCTTTTTCTTTTTATTGTATCAATAATAACTTCATGAAATTCTCTTTTTGCAATTCCTAAAATCTCACCAATTGTTAATTCAACCTTTCCACTTAAAATCCGCTCTTCCAATACCCTTTTTAAATCGGTGTATCTTCAATATCTGATTGGAATTTTTAAGCAAGGGCCTTTTCCTTCTCTTTTACAAAATCTCTTTCCTTTGTAGGAACATTCTCTATTGTCTCTTCATGCATAGGATTTTTGTGTTGTTGTGCTTTTTATCCTCTTGTAGTTCTTTTTGATGGCCCTTCATTATTCTCATCTCTTCTTCTTTTTTCTTCTATTAATGCATCATGTTGATTCCTTGCAATATGAACATGTATCGATAATCCATCTATAAGATCATTCCATCTAGTAATTTGTCGAATGTCATTTCCAACACATTTTAAATCATTTTTGGTAAAATTTTCTCTTTCAGCATAACTCATTGCACTTGTCCACAAAGAACTAGATTCTCCTGGAAGTTCAAGATTTATGCTTAAGCACTTGCCTCGATTTGCTTCTATCTAATATGTTGATGCTTCATTGCTTGAGATTTTAAATGATTCTCTTGCAAGTGCCTTCATTCCTCCTTTACCAAAGTTTGTCTCCAATTTTTCTCCACTTTCCTTTAAATGTATCATACCATCTTTGAAAAAAACAACTCCTTTGTGTAGCACCTCTGTAAAATCTTCACACTCCCTTCTTGAATGATCCACGTTATCACACCACATGCACCTGTGTACTATACCATCCATTTGTCCAAATTTTTGTCTTGTTGATACCTTTGATGATTGGCCCTTTTCTTCAAGTTTTACAAATTTTATTTGCAAATCTCTCATCTCTCGCATGATTTCATCAATGCCCATTTCTTCTTTTTTTAATGTTGCCATTGAAGGTTGAATCATAGGTGTAAGATGGTTTGTAGGTAATTTTACCTTAGAAGCTTGCAATGGTCTTTGAATACCCACCCTATCTTTTTTTCTTTCTCTTTTTATAATATTCTTCCCTTCAAATTGGTCAATCTTGTCCACAACTGCCTATAATACCTTATTTGCCATACCTTCCTAGCGATCTTTCACTTGTTGTTGTTGCATGAATAAAGCAAATGCTTCAAACATGCTTATAAAGTTGGGATCAAAATACATACATTATCCTCCTTTGCTACCTCCACTTGCAACTCCATTAGAAGGTCTAATTGATGCACCATCTATAATTCCTCCTTCAACTCTCTCGCCTTCCTTCTCCATAAGTCAAATAAATCCAAAAAATTTCCAATAATCTTCTACCTCAAGCTTTTCACGTCGGGTTCACCAAATTATGTCGTAATACGTGCAATTTTGCTCGAAAATACTCCGAGCACCTAGCTGTAGAAGACAAAAAAGAAATACACAACAACAAGATCCTAACAATTCTAATAGAATCCTAAACAACTTCTATTAAATCTTAACAATACTAATCAAACTTTGATCCAATCTTTAAGTAATTACAAAAGAAGAGTAAATAAATCATATATTAATCATAATAGAATATAGTATATAAAATACTAAATTTAGAAAATACTAAAAATAAAATCTTAAAATCCTAAATCATATCTTATTCAAATCCTAGGTCAAACCCTAGTCAAAACCTAAATTAAAACCTAAGTCAAATCCTAAGTCAAATCCTGGCCAAATTCTACTCAAATCCTAGTCAAAACCTAAATCAAACCCTAAGTCAATCCCTGGCCAAATCCTAGTCAAACCCTAGTCAAAACCTAAATCAAATCCTAAGTCAAATCTTGTTCAAACCTTGAGTCAAACCCTGGTCAAATTGTAGTCCAATCCTAAGTCAAATCCTAAGTCAATCCTTGGTCAAAACCTAAGTCAAATCCTAAGTCAAATCCTGAGTCAAACCCTGGTCAAACCTTGATCAAACCCTAGTCAAACCTAAGTCAAATCCTAAATCAAAACCTAGTTAAAATCCTAAGTCAAACCCTAAATCCTAAATCCTAAACTAAACCCTAAGCAAATCCTAAATCCTAAATCAAATCCTAAGCAAACCCTAAATTCGAAACCAAACCCTAATCAAATCTTAAACCAAATTCTAACCAATTCAAATCAACCCTAGGAAAAATTAGAACCTCAATATCTGTTGATTAGACCATTGATCTTACTTAAAACTTTGTATATCTTTCAACCTCTTAGTCAACAACAAACACAACAAATTTGAAGGAAATTGAACTTACCAAATGGAAGAAAAATCCCAAAACTTCTCGGATGTTGGTCGGCCTCCTTCTCCAACCTTGATGCTGATCTTCCAGTGCTGATTTCTCCCTTTTTCACCATTCAATCAGTCTCAAATCACTCATGTGTATAGAAAAACAAGTCTATTATCCACACAAATAAAAATTACTCCAATCTAAGTGGCAGATTGCTAAAGATCTCAAAAACCCTAACTGACCTTTAAAACTTAATTTCCGAGATCTTGATCCACTTAAACCTCAATTACGTACAACTAAACTATTAGATTCAGCTCAAATTTGTAGCACACATTAAAAACAACAATATCCAAAAATCCACAAATTTCCAGCTATAGATCTGCTACAAAGCTTCTGAAATTGCCTAAAACATCAACCCTATTTTATTTCACAAAATCCCAAGTTGCCAAAAACAACCCTGACTTTGCAAAGCTATTACAAAGTCATTTTTTCTCCAAATCACTCAAAACCAACTCCTATACAAAATCCTTTAAGTCCACTCTCTAATCCTAATCTCCAATCTACAAAAGCCCCCTAGATCTGCTGTAGGCATGTGGTTTTGTGCCTCGGGATCTGATTTCAACCCCAGCTCATAACCGGTCCTTTCTGGGTATTTATTTCAAGATTTTTGTGGTAAGTTTTTCTGAAACCTCTTCTTAACTCTTTCTTATATATGCCTATATCATTTTATTTCCCAATCTACTTTATTTTGCCTTACTTATGGCCCTACAAAGTAAATAAAAGCTCATTTGTAAAAAAGGCAATATTAAAATCCATTAGTTTTACTCCCCTTTTACTATTATCTATTTTTTCTAAGATAATTTGTTACAATATTTTGAACTAAGATCTTCTACAATATACTATTTCCACACTCTTTCACCTAGTAGTCGTGTTATATCACGACAATACTAAAGAGATGAAAAATCAACCAACAAATTTAGCTTAAATACTATCATTTGCTTAATTATCGGATGTAGCATTATGACTGCCACAACCTTTAAGATGATAGAATAGAGATAAAGATCCTCAAGAATAACATGTTCTTTATTAAATTGATGGTATGATAAAATGTATTTGGTCATGACCTTGGAAGAAACTCTTGGTATTTGGTGATACTTTTAAAGGTATGAACTACTTTTGATGATGTTTTATTTAAAAAAAGTTAAAAAGGCTCCAATAATGATCAAATATTAGGATGGTTTTTTCATCTTAATATGGAATACCACCTATATTAAGACAAGTAGATTTATCAACTATCTTTAAAAGAAACAAAGAATCAGAGTATGTGTGTAAGCTAAATCCTGCTTTCATTTGTATTTATAATCTGGTGGTTGAATTTGACTTACACCTTTGTAACTAAGTTTAATTACTCCACTTGCAATTGAATAAGATTATGCAATATTGGCACTATTGAGTATCTATTTCTTTGATATATAAGGTATATTATTATTTTATTTTTTTTATTTATTTTTTTTAAAATAAAATTCAAAACAACATCCCAGCCTATTGTTTAGACTTGAGTCACAATGTTTCAACAACTTGTTGACTCAACTCACCTAATCCAACCTTCACCTTGAACATACCATGCCGTTAAATTATCCTCTAGCCGTGAACTAACTCAAAATATACACACCGTAGTCTTCCGTGATCTTCACTACAAACTCTCTAAATCTACTACCAGCAACTGTAGTCCTTATACACACACCCTATAGTTATGCCGCACACAAGCCGGTAGCCCTATCTACAACTCTGTGAATATATTTGTGAATATAAATTCCGTTGTAACTTCAAGCTTTAATCTATGACCCAACATTATTGTCACACCACCAACACACACCACCCGTTGCTGTATGACATGATTTTCTATCTGGGAATACACTAGGTACCTGGTTGTAGAGAATTCACTTAAAAATTATTAGCAAAACTCCAATAAGTAATTTATCCTTGATAAAAAAGAAAAATAATATAAAAATATTATAAAAGAGAAATTGTATAAATAAAATCCTCTTAAATTCAAGTAGGTTTGTACAAAAGGGGTTCAAATTTCTACAAAAATCCTTCAAAATTTTATTCACCTGTAAGGACTTATTTCTTTCTAATCTTTAGAGCTTAATAACTCTCAATCTAACTACTTAGTTTTAATAAAATTTTCTTTAAAGTGTAGATAATACTCTTAAGTTTTATCACAAAAATAAATCAACCATAAATTTGCTTCCAATCGTCTGATATCTCAAAAATCCTAATAAGTACTTAAAATCCTAGCTCAGAGACACCCGAGCACTATTTTCCTTATATCTCACAAACCCAAAATCTTAATGCCACAAAATTTTTGTACATAATCTTGTCACATAAACATATACACTTTTAAAAATTTTAAGCCAAAAATCTATTAAATGGCCTAAGATATCGCTCAAAATGTAACTACTAGTTAAGCGGGGTTACTTACTGCCCTTAGCTTATAAGTACTTACTTCAACTCCCAATATCTTCTTCACCTCAGCTTTGATTTCATCAAATTATATATAAAGAATATGGATAAAAATGTGCTCTTTCCAACTCTTATTGCCGATCATCTATTGCTCTTTGTACGTGCAAGTCATGCCCGAAATAGTGACAATAGGTAGAATTTCAACACCCTAACTTTGAGCGCCTATATCTCTTTTATAAAAAGTCCAAATCATATAAGATTTGTACCAAAATTATATCCAAAAAACCAAACTTGTTGACCCTAGCCTCTGATATTCAACTCCTCTCGAAAAACAAACCCTAATTCCTAATAAACCCTTGTGCAACCTCCTTGAAGTCTATTGGGCATGATTTTTGGCCAATAGGAATACAAACTTCTATCATCCATCTTCGTTCATTCACATGGATAGCCTAGCTACCTGCTTTCATATTAAAAACTCTTTTCTAATTATTTTTGTTATAAGATTTATATAATATATGTTCTATACACCAAATAAAAGAAGTAAATAAGATTTTAAGAGTCACCAATGTCTAACAAATGTGACTCAAAATATATAAAAGTTATTATTAATATAAAATCAACCTCAAAATTACTATATAAAAAAAAAGGTTATAAAAATCTCAATAATAGCCCTTTTAAACCAATATTTTTTAAACTAATAATCTAATTATATTTTATAACTAATAAAAATCTATTGATATGGCTCTCATTTAGCTGCATAATAAATTATATATTAAATATACATGTACAATTTTTTCACATAGTAGGTGAACCACAACACGACACCGTTCAATCTCTAGTTATAGCTACAAATACTTAGCATCAGCAACCAAATCTAATATGCCACTTAACTCCAATCTTGCACCCTATTCCATTGCATAGTTATTCTCTGAACTGTCGAGAAACTACCATTCCTCTACAGCCACAGTCCGTCGCTTTGTTCTTCTCTAAAAATCCTTCATAGAATAATAATATTTGAATGTTGGCATTGATATTATTTTCTACAACTATTGTCATATTGTGGTTTGGCTACCATATGAAAAAATTATAGATATATATTTTAATGTATAATTTATTATATAGTTAAGTGAAAGCTATAACAATAGATTTTATTAGTTATAAGATGTGATTAGGCTGTTAGTTTAGAAAGAATCCATTTAATAGGACTATTAATAAGATTTATACAACCTTATTTTCTTTTTGATAGTAATTTTGAGCTTGATTTGTATTGATAATAACTTGTATATATCTTAAGTCACCTTTGTTATACATTGGTGATCCTTAAGATCTTATTTACTTCTTTTATTTGGTATTTAGAACATATATCAAGTGAATCTTATAAAAAAAGAATTAAAAAGAGATTTTTAGTGTGAAAGGGGATAGTTAGGCCATCCGTGTGAATGAATGGAGATGGATGATAGAAGTTTCTATTCCTATTGGCCAAAAATCATGCCTAATGGGATTCAAGGAGGCTGCCCGAGGGCTTATTAGAAATTAGGGTTTGTGTTTCGAGGGGAGTCGAATATCAAAGGCTAGAATCAGCAAGTATGGTTTTTTGGATATAGTTTTGGAGCAAATCTTGTATAATTTGGATTTTTTATGAATAAATTATAGGCGCTCAAAGTTAGGGTGTCGAAATTGTGTCTACTATCAGTCTTTTGGGCATAACTTGCACATACAAAAAGCAATAGAGGATCAGCAATTAAGATTAGAAAGAACACTTTTTTGGCTACACTTATTATGTGCGGCTTGATAAAATCTAAGCTAGACTAAAAGAGATATTGGGAGTTGAAGTCAGTACTTAAAAGCTAAAGGCAGTAAGTGACCCCGTTTAACTAGTGGTTATATTTTGAGCTATATCTTAGGCAATTTGATAGATTTTTGGCTCAAAATTTTCTAAAGTGTATATATTATGTCAAGACTATATACAAAAAAATTATGGTATTAAGATTTTGGATTTGTGAGATATAAGAAAAATAATGCTCAAGTGTCTCTGAGCTAGGATTTTAAGCACTTGCTAGGGGTTTTGAGATATTGGATGATCAGAAACAAATGTATAGTTGATTTGTTTTGTAATAAAACTTAAGAGTATTACTTACACTTTAAAGAAAATTTTGTAGAAACTGAATGGTTAGATCAAGAGTTATTGGATTCTAAAGATCAAGAAGAAATAAATCCTTGCGGATGAATAAAGTTTTGAAGGATTTTTGTAGAAATTTGAACCTCTTTTGTACAAACCTACTTGAATATAAGAGGATTTATCTGTATAACTTCTCTTTTGTAATATTTTTATATTATTTGTATTTTCTATCAAAGATAAATCACTTATTAGAATTTTACCAATAATTTTTAAGTAAATTTTCTATAGCTAGGTACCAAGTATATTTTCAAATAAAAAATCACGCCACACGATATGGTCAACTTTCTTGAAGTCACCCATAGACCAAAGAATGGTAGCATACAACTTTGTAAGATGAAAATCTTCCTTAAATGGATTGACTATGATTAAGATCATATTGAACTAAATCTTCTACTTTTCACTCTATATACCACTCTTCATTGCTTACATCACATAAAAAAGATTTTGCAAGACAATCTTCTGCTTGATGACCTCCACTTTGTTCACACCTCTTTTATCTTGTTGCTTGACTACAAATCAACTCCAACACTCAAATTAAGCTTCTAACGATCTCATTTCTTCCCTCTCAATGCCTAATCAATTTTCTTTTATATATTCACTATATACATATAATACAAATCTCAGAGTCTCTAAAGCAAGTCACGAAAATGTCTCCACATGACAATAATCGTCAAAAGCTTCTCGTTGCCGATCTTCTAAACCAACAAATTAGAAAAAAATTGGCACATAAAGCCCATTTGAAGCACTCATAGCTTCTCTGCTTTGACATCAAATCCCAACCATCACAATCTACCTTACATATCAATGCCATTGTACCTCAAATGTACAACCACCATGGAGCTTTCCGTTCCATCTACCTCTAGTGTTACATCGCTAAAAATCAAACCCCCAAAAACAAGCTAATATCGTATCCCATGTGCATTCCTACTAACATCTTTCCCTCAAGAGCCACAAAAAACCTCAGACAATGCCCAAAGACATACACCGCACAATCACATCCTATTTGAACTTCACCGAGCCAAACAAGCTAGTTTATATAAAGAAAGAAACCAACATTCTAGTTGCAATCCTCTGATGCCTTTAAAATTTCCAAAAGTACGCCCTGACAACAAATATTATTTGAACTAGATGCGTTCTCTCTAATCCCTGCTAGCATTTTGCTATCCGCCACTACTTCACAACTAGCATTCAGAATTAAGAAATCCAAGGGCACTTTATCAATCAATTCTTGCACCCTAATCCTAATCTCTGCCTAACGCCATTTTTTGAACACATTGCCTAGTCCTATAGAATTCACCGCTACAACCACCAACTCCCCTTAGTACCAATAGCTCCATCAAAATCCTCTATTCCTGCAAATTGGCATTAAAAACCTGTAATTTTGCTTTAATTACATTCAATCCCATAAAATTCTACGTACCAACCTCATCATCCTACATCTTCATCTAGCCCCTAAAAAAAAAAAACCTCATTGCTACCTTCTATTGTCCCTCACATGTCAACTTTTTCCAATATGGCTAAAATTCCTAAATAATTATTTCCATCACCTACACGAAATATCCTCGCATCCGCACCTGGCTACAAGAAAATCAAAATCTTCTTACTACTAATTTCCAAATCCATCCACAAATCTCACTAAAAATCCAAAACTCAAGTCTTAAACCTTAAACTCGTGAACTTTGATAAGATGTCCTTCAACAGATGTTGAGCTCTTCAATTACGCATCAAAATTAGAGAGAACCTTCAAAAAACAAATATTGAAGAGACTATATCATATGGACAAAAGCTGGAGACGTAAAATGAAGGTATCTTGAGGACAACGAACAGAGCAGGGGGATGACAAACACCATGCCATATACATAAGCTCAATGGATTGAAGGCACTAGCAAGCTAAGGCAAAGTTCTACCAAATCCAACCAATAGGATAAATAGCATCTCCAACGTCACCTACTCTTATTAATTCTAAATTTTCTATCATTTTTTCTTATACCTTAATTTTTAATATCTAAATTATTTTTCTTTGACTGTGTATGCTGATTACTAATTTTTAAGTCTATTGCCATCTTAATCCCATCTTTTATCTAATATTTATCCTAACTATTATGTGAGGCAATTTTTCCTTGCTCATATTATTGGTGACCATTATAGGATGAATTCTAGAATCTTGTGCTTTGCAACCTCTATTGCATAGAGTAAAGTAGTAGTTAAGTGATTAAAATCACCT
The DNA here is from genome assembly GCA_036785485.1 of Physcomitrellopsis africana. Lineage (NCBI taxonomy): Eukaryota > Viridiplantae > Streptophyta > Bryopsida > Funariales > Funariaceae > Physcomitrellopsis > Physcomitrellopsis africana. The sequence continues at coordinate 91,377 of JAWRVF010000605.1, read as the reverse complement.
TATCACAACATAATAGGTAAACAATTTCTATTGTCACCAATTCATAAGTTAGGTCTTATACTCCTTATACATACTTCTAGAAGTATAAGTTGAAAAGGAATTACCATTCAATGTCTCCAACTGTATCAAAATATTAGAAAAAACTTTTTTAATTAAATATGGTCCCATCCATATGGCATCAAATTTATTAGGAAATTCAAGCCTCCGTGCATCTTACAATAAAAGCAACATTCTTTGCTCAAGTATATATTTCTTATGCTTTTTATTAAATGTAATTTTTTGACGTTGTTAAATTGCTTCTATATATTGAGCACTCTTCCTTTGTATTTCATCTAAGGCCTCTAATGCAATTAGCCTATCTTTTAATAACTACTTATTGATTAATCGTGTCTCTATTGGTACTCGTAATGAAGGAATCTCAAACTTGATTGGAAGTATTAATTCCATGCCATATACTAAAGAGAAGGGTGTGGCTTATGTGGTCACCTTAAAAGTCGTCCAATATGCCCATAATGTAGCAAGTAATTTCACATTCCAATCTCTTTTGGAGTCTTGAACTATTTTCCATAGTATGTTGACTAAAACTTGATTAATCATCTTTGTTTGTCTATTTGTATGAAGATGGTAAGGGGTGGTCTTCTTGTAATTGATCTGAAATCTATTGGTCATATCTTGGATTATTTCATTGAGGAAGTATGTCCCTTGATTGCTCACTAAAATCTTTGAACAACCAAAACAAGTGATGATGTTTTCAAACAAGAAAATAGAAGCATTCTTAGCATCATTTAAACATACTACTTTTGCTTCTACTCATTTGGTGAGGTATTCCATTACTACAATAATGTAAGCCATTCCTCAAGAAGAGTAAGGATGCATCTCACCTACATAGTCTATATCCCATTTTTCAAAAGGTACTAGCAATAAGGAAATATAGAGAGATAATTTTATATCAAGGTCATTCTATTGTCATATTATAATTGCTTATAATATATAAAATCCAATCAAAATGTATAATATGTATTAGAATGATTAGAAAAAAAAAAAAAAAAAAAAAAAAAAAATTAGTATAAAGAATTTTATTTTAGATTTTTATTTAATTTGGTTATGGTGTTTATATTATATAAGACCTAAATATTTAGTATAAAGCCTTGAGAGGCAATTGGGATCCAAAGAAAAAGAATTAAACTACTAAAAGGCCTATTTGGAAGGATGAAGATAAAGTGAGGATGAATGAAGATAAGGGATGAAGTTCTTCATTCCTATTGATCAATGGTCATGCCCAATAGGTTTTGAGGAGGCTGCCTACAAGGAGAACAAGCATCTTCGCAATTTCAAGGATACTATTTGAAAATCAAAAATTAGGATTAAAAAACTTATTTTTTGTACTATAATTCTGGTATAAAAATCAAGAGATTTGGAGTTTTTATAAAGGAGGAGTAAGTGCTTGAAATTAAGGTATACAAATTGTACCTATTGTCACTCTTTTGAGGATTGGAGAAGTTTTATAAGAACTTTTGGAAATCGAGAGATGCAATTGGAGAGGTGATTTTAAGATCTATAATTAATGAATAAGAATTATTACATTTGAAATTTTAAAGAAAGAGATATTGGGAGTCAAAGTCAACAGATTGAATTCCAGGGCAATAAATAGGCTGTTTAATTGATAGTGATATGGTTTGCCATATCTTGAGTTTTCAAACGAATTTTTATTTAAATATTTTTAAAACATTGTATTATTATGCTAAAAAGCTATATATTAAAATTTCATAGCATTTAGACTTTTAATTTATGAGATATGAAGAATTTAATATATGGGTATTTGTAAATAAGGATTTGAAGCTATTACTAGGATTTTGGCAATATCTAAAGATTGATAATGAATCAACAATTGAAATTTATAGTATTAGTTGTAAAAAATACATCAATACTTTTTATAAATTTTGAATAGATTTGGTCAATTATATTAAAAGTTATAGATTATTGAAGCTTAAAAAAAATTCCCTTCCTACAGGGGAATGAGGATTTTACAATATTTGTTATATTTTGAGTGTTTTGAGGAAATAAGACTTATGTATTGGGTGTAATAGCCCTATAAAAAAATCTTTTATATAAATTTGGAGGTTTTATTATACTTGAATCTTGATTGAATAATTAATGGCAACCAAAAGCCCAAGACATTTTTGAGGCAAATTCTCTCTATTACGACACCGTGTAAACTACTGGCATATATCATATTTCTTTATATAGGTATGTGCATCTTAAAAAAGTATAGGTTAATAATAATTTACTTGTAAAACTTTTTTTTTAATAAATTGGCCTAAAAAATGATCACCACATGTACTATTATGGCATGTTGCAAAAATAGTAGGAATCTTTTCATTTATTACACATCTATGCAATATCCCATCAACTCTTCTCCAATAAAATGTATTTCCTATTATTAAGAAGTGCCTAGTATGTGCTATGATTTTCTTTATGTCTTCTTTGACTAACTCTAGGAATAATTGTTGAGCGGTTAAAAATTTATTAATACCAGAGTACCATGTGGATTTTTGTAGCACAAGAAACAAGCTTTCATCTACTAGTCTATTGCCAATTTATTCAGTTTCTATATTATCAGACATCCATGATAGATGATCTATTCGCTTGTGAGTCAAACCTAGTTTGAATTCTACTATATAATCAAATTTCTATAATAGTAATATCCATCAAGCCAATCATCTATTTAATTTTGGTTTATTGATCAAATATTTTATTGCCATGTGGTCCATAAAAAAACAACCGTATTGCTTAACAAGTAGTGATGGAACTTCTTCATAGAGAAAACTATGGCTAAGCATTCTCGTTTGATTGTTGAGTAGTTCTTCTTGACCAGATTAATTATCAACTTGTATAAGTGATGGGGTGATCTTGGCTCTTCCCTTGCCTCTTGACTGTTTAATACAAAATACTATCTATCGCCACTATGCTTGCATCACAATAAATATGAAATGGTAACTTCCAACGTGGAGGTTTTAATATTGGATAGGATCTCAATCATCTATTTAGAATTTCAAATAACTTTTTACAAGCCGCCGTTGTACTATAATTGCTTATAATATATAAAATCCATTTAAAATGCATAATATGTTTATAGGATTAGATATGTGTTAGAATGATTAGTAAAGTAAATTAAAGGGGGTTGGTGTAAAAAAATTTATTTTAAATTTTTACTTAGTTTGATTATGACTTTTAAATTATATAGAACCTAAATATTTAGTATGAAGCCTTGAAAGAAGGTGGGAGCCTAAAGATAAAAATTTAAGCTAGTAGGAGGCTAATTAGGAGGGATGAAATCAAGGCATGGTCGGATGAAGGCAAGGAATAGAGAACTTCATCCCTATTGGTTGAATACCATATCCAATGGGCTTTGAGGAGGCTACCTGCGACCTTAACAAGGGTTTTGGCAACTTCAAGGAAGCCATCAGAAAATCAGAGACTAGTGTTAGAAAGCTTGTTTTTTGGACTATAATTTTGGTGTAAAAATCGAGGGATTTAGAGTTTTCATGAAGGAGGAGTAGGCGCTTGAAGTTAGAGTTTACAAATTGTACCTACTGTCACTCTATTAAAGATTAAAGGAGTTGTATGAGACGTTTTGGAAATCGAAAGGTGCAGCTAGAGAGGTGATTTCAAGGTCTATACTTGACATGGAAGAATTACTACAATTGGAATTCTGAAGAAAGAGATATTGGGAATTAAAGACAGCAGATTGAATTCCAAGGCAGTAAGTAGACCGTTTTGTTGATAGTGATGGGGTTTGTCATATCTTGAGTTTTTGGATGAATTTTTGTCTCAAACTTTCTAAGAAGGTGTACTATTATGTTAAGAAGCTATATATCAAAGTTTCATAGCATTTGAACTTTTAGATTGTGAGATATAAAGAATTTAGTACACTAGTATTTGTAAATAAGGGCTTAAAGCTACTATTAGGGTTTTTACAATATCTAAAGATCAATAAAGAATAAACAATTGAAATTTGTTATGCTAGTTGTTATAAGCACATCAATACTTCATGTGAAATTTTAGCAAATTTGAACAGTTAGATTAAGAGTTATAGGTTAATGAATTTTGAAAAAAATTCCCCTCCTACGGATGAATGAAGGTTTAGAGTATTTTGATATAGTTGAGTGTTTTTGTGAAATAAGACTTATGTATTAGGTGTAATAGCCCTAAAAGAAAAACTTTTATAAAATTTTGAGGGTTTTATTATTTTGGATCTTAATTGAGTATTTAGTTGCAGCCAGAAGCCTAGCGCTTTCTTGAGGCAAATTCTCTCTACCACGACACTGCGATCCACTCAAACTTTGTATCTTTTTTTTTAAGGCTGGTTATCGGAAGCATAATAGTGACACAATCTTATATTAATTCTCAATACCATCTAACATGGCCCAATACTTGCTACACTTCCTTTACGCTAGTCGGAGATTTAAGATTGTTCATGACTTTAATCTTCTCTAGCTTAGGTTCTCTATCACTCTTACTCACCATGTAACCCAATAATACACCCTAATGTACTGCAAGGTAGGTCTTCTTAGGATTTAAAGCCATTCTTACTTTCTAACATCTTTCTAAAATCTCTCTTACATTCTCTAGATGGTTTTCTATCAGAGATTGTATACTAAAGTCGTCAATAAACATCATCATGGATTTATATAGTAGATCAAAGAATATGTATATAACCAATCATTGGAAAGTGGCCAGTCCATTACATAATCCAAATGGCATCACATACCACATAAAAGTTTCCCATGGCATTATAAACATTATTTTGTATCTATCCTCAGGAGCAATGGATACGTAGTTGTAACTTGAATAATCATCCATGAACATGTAGTATTTATCGCTCGCCACCTCTTCCAAAATGCTTACAATGAAGGGCAAAGGAAAGTAGTCTTTTTGTATACATGCATTTAATTTTTTCTATCTATACATACACGCAGTTTGTCATTTTTTTTCTTTATTAGTACCATAGGCGAGATCCAATTAGTGATTTCTATGGGTTTTATGAAACCTATTTGGAATAATCTTTCTAGCTCTACCTTCACCACTAATTGAAGCTATAGGTTCATTCTCTTTTTTTTTTGTCTAATTGGCACTGCATCTGGAACTAAAAGAATACAATATTAAACTATATCAGATGGTATTTCTTTCAATTCTTTATATGATTAAACAAAGACATCCTTATATTCTTTCACCAATTCACTATATGCGCTTATCTCATCATCACATAGTTGGCTTTCTATCTTCATTTATTTAGGTTCTTCTCCTTTTTTTTGTATAAAGACATATTTTCAATCCTCTTTTACAACATGTGATTATTTAATATTGTCCATGTACCAATCTGAAGGTATATTAGGATAATTGGCTACGTCTTCCCCCATTGTCATACTAGAAGAAGTTGTCTTAAAGCACAACGAGCCTTCTAAGGATTTATTTTCTTTGAACACTTCTATTTCTTGGTACTCTTCCATCTCCATTGCATATACATTCTTATAGATTTCAAGGATAAGTGCTAATCCATCTTCTATTTTAATACCTTCGATGAAATTAACTTATTTGTCCTTATCAGAGGCTGAATTTGGATGTTCTCTCAGCCATTGCTTATACTCTCCATCATCTTTTTAATAATAGAGATTAGGATCTAAACACTCAAAATCTCTCATTCCAACACTTAGATCTACAACTCCTGCTAATATCTCTTCTACTAGCTAATTGTTCCCATCCATAATTGATACCTTGTACTCTTCTTCAAAAGATGATTTTTATTGGATACCTCTTATAATGATCGGTTTAATGGGAACTCGAGTCTGATTTCTTCACGGCCTATAAGTGATCGTAGGCCTCTCTCTTCTCCAATTCACAATGGTGTTGGCCATTCTCAACTAAAGACGGCCCAATGATAAAAGAAATGAATTCTTAGCCATGTCTATGTGGATTATATGGAAAGTTAACATGTACTCTTCTCCCTTGTGATGATTTTGTAATTTTTTATTTGACCTATTGATTTGGCAGGGCTTTGACTGGTCATACTAATCACAAAAGATGAGGGCCTTATCAAAATCAAACCTAATTTTTCCATGGTCTATAAAGGCATGATATTCAAACCACTTCCTCCATCCACAAGTGCTTTGGAACTTATTTTGTCCACAATCATTACCTTGATTTTTACACCTTCAAATCGATCAAATTTCCTATTGGTTGTATTTGTACTACAATCTTCTTCTTTGATTTCTGCTTTTTTCTAGCCACTAATAATCCTTCCTTTAATATTTTTTTCATTATAGAAAAAATTTCTAATAATTGGACAAGGATTATGTCTGCTTTCAATTTCTTTAGATCTACCAATAAGTCATAAGATTTAGACTTTGCCTTGCTTACCTTGTATTACAATTGATCAAATTTGCCTAAAAAAATCCTTGGCCCTTTTCATTCCTCATTACCTAATTCTTCTTCATTGTCCTTCCTACTAGCAAAGGCCATCTCAATATCTATTGGTTACTATTTTGGTGGTTTTCCACCTAATTTTTTAGTTAATTTCACCACTTCTTTGATAATCTTATCCAACTCTAGAAGGCCCAGAGGATTTTCGAACAAGCTATCCTCGGACTCTGTATTTTTTAAAATTAGAGGTTATAAAGTAGCTTTTGCTCGAGTCATTACTGCTAATATTAAAATCTTAGGATTCTCAATTTTTTTTATTCTCTTTATTTCATAAATTAGCATATTTTTTGAGAGAAGCTCTTCTTTTATTACCATTGTTGAAAATGATTGCAATGAAAAGAGGTTGCTAATTCTGATTTCATTGGCCACTCTAACATCTTGTGAATTTAAGGGACTTGGCTTTTAATTTGGCTCTCCTAGTCTACCATCTTATCCTTATCTTATTTGTCATCCCAAATTCAAAGGTATATATCCTTCTTGAGTTTGTAATCTCGTAGGTGGTTGATAGGTTTTATACATCTTTATAGTTATAATATAGAGTAGGTGTTCTAAATTCCTTTTGATTCTTCCATACATGGTGTCTCTGAGCCCTCAAGTTTTCTCTAGCTTATTGCTTGGCATTCACTATTAATATTGGTAATGATATAATGTTATTTAATTATCTACATTCATCCAAAGGGTGATTATTCCCACAATTATTGTAACCAAACTGCTAGTTCTTTGACCAACATTGCCCTAGTACATGCTACTTCCTATAATATTGGTAAAATTCCTTGCGTGGTCCCATCGCACCTCCAAATCCCTAGAGACCACTCTGATATCTTCCTTGTCTAAAGTTTTGATTCCGTTCTCTTCTATATCTTGGAGGCATATGAAGAGATTGATAATGTAGCTCTTGAAGGGCTGGTGGAGGACCGATTCTATAAAATTGATAAGAATGGCCACTTTGGCCACAATTGGTACATTACATCCCTATAATATAATTTTTTGACTCTATCCAGAGTGAAAGATCATTAGATTTGTGGTTCCTTGCCACATAAGTCAATTGCTCTGATAAGACTTGAAACCGCTTCATAATAGCTTATTGGAACCTTTCTTGATTAGCTTTCATCCATTTCTCTATATCTTCTACTCGTTGTTCTAATGTTGGAGGTGGTAACACAGATAAGGATACCGGTTCTCTAATAGCTAATGGCATGGGGACATGACTTGAGTTTATAATTGATAAATTGGTGCTAAAGCCTTGCTGATTTTTTCCCAATTCACGCAATCGAGGTTTAATTGGAATGAATTGAGAGATAGATTCATCTTCTTTTCTCCATAGGTGTTCATAATTCTTGTCTATAGTATCTACCTCCCTAGCTACTCTATTAGCATCTTTTAAAGTTAACAAATTTCTTTCTAACACTCTTCTAATTGTATAACCTTTAAAGAAGTTTTAAATAAAAAATTACTTTAATATATTATCGTTAAGCATATTTTCCATAAACTTGATACATATTAGTTCAAATCTTCTCACCTAAGAAGATATATCTTCATCCCTCCCTTGTTTCACTGCAGGTATTGTCTTGAGTGCGGTACTTTGTCCTACTTCTAGACAAAAATGGTTTAAAAATTATCCTTGTAATTGAGGCCATTACACAAAATGTCCTTCTAGGTGGTCACAATACCACTCATACACCTCACCATGTAAGGTTGTGGGAAACCAAACCAAGTAATAAGCTTGATTAATAATTAATGAAGTTATTAAGATCTCTATATATTATTCCATATGTAAAGAAGGATCTTCATCTTTGGTACCATAAAATTTGGATAAGTGAGCCAGAATAGTGATTATAGCTAAATCACAAGGCACAATAATAGGTAAATTCTATGGCATCAAAAATGAGTCAATTGGTGGTGGTCCTTGAGCAATTTTTTGAAAAACTATTTCTATCATAGGTTTGTTGCCGGATGGATTTTTTCCACCTCCTTTGTTATCAACTACTTCAAAGGTAGTAAATGGTCTTGTTCTATCTCTTCTTCCAATCCTTGTAAAGTTGTATCTTTGTCCCTTTGATCTTGTTTTTTCTATTTGGTGATAAAAGTGACTTCCACTCCCTTCTCTGTGGTCACTTCTTGGAATTCATTGCTACCACCTCTGCCTAGTAATATCCTATTTCCTGCTAATCTTTCTTTATTCCCTATTTGTCTTCAAAAATCTCTTTTTGATCCAATCTTGTTAATATCTTGATTGATTGGAGTTAATTTGAGCCTCTTTGATCTAGTCCGCGTGTTCATCTATTTGATCTCTATCGATCCTCACCTCATCTACAACATATGTCACATACAATATACATCCCTACATCTAAGTATCAATTATGGTGTTTCCACTGAATTAGATAAGAAAGATTATGGAGGTTCATGACCAGACACCTACAAGTCCTCTTAAGATTGCAATCTCTCCGGTAGAGAGAGTAAACAATATAAGATAGTGTTTTATTGGGACTAGAGTATCACCTGAGTGCCCTCTTCATTCTATTGCCATACAAAATAAGCTTTACATGGAACTAATCTTCACTATATTTCAAATGGAATTTGAAGAATCACCTTATCATTCCAAATTGGCAAACAATTAGAAAATTATCCACTATGCGAGCAACAACATATAACACATCACAAAATCATTCTTTTTTATCTATTATCATATGTCATGAAGTCTTCCTTGAAAATGCTCTAGGCATCTAGCCGTAGAAGATAAAAAAGAAATACACAACAATAATTAGTCCTAATCTTTCTAATCAATCTCTAAATAATCTTTAATCAAATCTTAACTAAACTTTAGTCAATCCTAGTCAAATCCAAATAAATCCTAAAATAAATCCTAACAATCCTAAAACAAATCCTAATTAAATCCTAATCAATCCTGGTCAAATCTTAACAAATCCTAAAATAAATCCTAACAAATCCTAAAACAAATCTTAACAAATTCTAAAACAAACTCTAACTAAATCCTAGTCAACCTTGATCAAATTCTAAAAAATCCTAAAACAAATCCTAATTAAATCCTAGTCAATCCTGGTCAAATCCTAACAAATCTTAAAACCCTAGTCAACCCTAGTCAAATCTTAACAAATCCTAAAATAAATCCTAACTAAATCTTAGTCAACCCTAGTCAAATTCTAACAAATCTTAAAATAAATCCTAATTAAATCCTAGTCAATCTTGATCAAATTCTAAAAAATCCTAAAACAAATCCTAACTAAATCCTAGTCAACTTTGATCAAATTCTAATAAATCCTAAAATCCTAGTCAACCCTAGTCAAATCTTAACAAATCCTAAAATAAATCCTAACTAAATCCTAGTCAATCCTAGTCAAATTCTAATAAATCCTAAAATAAATCCTAATTAAATCCTAATCAACCTTGATCAAATCTAAACAAATTTTAAAACAAATCCAAACTAAATTCTAATCAACCTTGATCAAATTCTAACAAATCCTAAAATCCTAGTCAATCTTGATCAAATTCTAACAAATCCTAAAATAAATCCTAATTAAATCCTAATCAATCCTAATCAAATCCAAATAAATTCTAAAATAAATCCTAATTAAACTCTAGTCAACCTTGGTCAAATCTTAACAAATTTTAAAATAAACTCTAATTAATTCCTAGTCAAACTTGATCAAATCCAAAAAAATTCTAAAACAAATCCTAATTAAATCCTAGTCAATCCTAATCAAACTCTAACAAATCTTAAAATCCCGGTCAACCTTGGTCAAATCTTAACAAACCTTAAAAAAAATCCTAAAAAAATCCTATTCAATCCTAATCAAATCCAAATAAATTCTAAAATAAATCCTAACTAAATCTTAGTCAACCTTGGCCAAATCCTAATAACCCTAAAATAAATCCTAACTAAATCTTAGTCAACCTTGGCCAAATCCTAACAACCCTAAAACAAATCCTAACTAAATCTTAGTCAACCTTGGTCAAATCCTAACAAATCTTAAAACAAATCTTAATTAAATTCTAGTCAATCCTGGTCAAATCCTAACAAATCCTAAAACAAACCCTAACTAAATTTTAATCAACTCTAGTCAAACTTTAACAAATCCTAAATAAATATTAAAACCTAAATTCAATCCTAAATCCTAACCAAATCCTAATCAAGCCTAAGCAATTCTTAATGCAGTTTTAGAACCTCAATAACTATTGACTAAACTATCGATCTTACTTAAAAATTTACACATTCCTTAAAAACTAAGTTAGAAGCAAGTACATAAAATTTGAAGACGATCAAACTTACCAGCAAGAAATTCAACCCAAAATTTCAATCAAGTGTCGGCCGGCCTCCTTCTCCTATCTTAATGCTGATTGTCCAATGCCAATATTTCCTTCTTACACTATTCAATTGCTTCCAAATTTCACATGCATATAGAAAATTAAGTCTTCTATACATATACACAAATGTTACTCTAATCCAACTAGTAGATTGCTAGAAATCTTAGGAAACCTAATTGACCCTCAATTCCCAATTTTTGAGATCCTAATCCATATAAACTTCAATAATCTTTGATTAAAATATTAGATCAATCTTAAATTCACAACATGCTACAAGCACTATTGTATGCACCAACTCAAAAAAATATCACCTATAGAGCTACAACCAATCTCACAGAATGTTCAAAAATATAAATCTTAACATATTTCACAAAATTAGAGTCACCAAAATCAATCTTGGCTTTGCAAAGCCATTACAAAGTCATTACTAACTCAAATCACTTCTAACTAATGCTCAAAGAAAGATTCTCTTATCTCCTTTCTAATTCCATCTTTTGATCTCCAAAATGCCCCTTGACCCGCTGTAGGTACAAGGTTTTGTGCCTCGGGGTTAGATTCTGACCCCGGCTTATAACCAATCCTTTCCAGGTATCTATTTTGAGATTTTTGTGGTAAATATTTTTGAAACCTATTCTTAACTCCCTCCTATATATGCCTATATTATTTTATTTTCCAATCTACTTTGTTTTGCTTTATTTATAGCCCTACAAAGTAAATAGAAGCTCATTTGTAAAAAAGGCAGCATTAACACCCATTAATTTTATTCCCTTTTTACTATTATCTATTTTTCTAAGATAATATGCTACAATATTTTGAACTAAGATCTTCTATAATATACTATTTTTACATTCTTTTACCTAATAATCATGTTATATCATGACATCCACCTCCTTTGAACCTATGTATCTTTTGGCATGCGCTAAGTTTGTTATTATATTGATGTAAAATGTTCTTCATCTTGGTCAAATTCTTAATCTCCAATTTGTTCTTCTTCTTCTATTTCAATATTCCTCATTAGATTTTGTTCTTCATCAAAATGTATATATACTTCTCTTTGTCTAAATAACTTGACTCACTTGCTTGCTATAGGTGTCTTCAATTGTATTCAATCAAGTTCCCGTAACAAATATATTTCATTGTCATAGACTTCTATCACAATATATGGTCCAAACCAATGCTTAGAAAATTTTTGTAATGTACTATATTAGTTGTGCAAACTATTGTCATAGACTAATATCCAATCACCTTCTTCTATTTTCTTAAGCTGTACTCAATGCGTTTTATCAAATCTTTCTTTATTTTTTTCCCTTGCTTCTTTCAATCTTCCTATTACTACTTCAATGTCCCCAAGACTTCTTTCCAATTGTTGAATCCGTAATGCTAAAAGCTCTTCTCTGTTAACATCATCCTTTCAAGATAATATTCTCCATGTAGGCACTGTTTCTTCTATTGGCTTAATTAGCTTTTGTCCAAATATTAATTCAAAAGGCATATAATCAGTCACTGTGCTGTGAGTTATATGATCTGTCCATAATGCAAATAGTAGTAGCTTTGGCCATTGATGTACTTTGCTATTGCATGCTTTTACTAATGCCTTAACAATAGATGAATGTCCACGCTTACTCTTCTCATTACCTTCTGGATAATATACTATTGTTAAAGAAAGTTTGATTCTCATTCTACCAAAGAGTTCTCTTGCTTCTTTTGCATCCAATTCACCTCTATCTGCCATGATTTTTTCTATACAACTATAGCAACAAATAATGTCTTCCAAGAGAAATCGACATACACTTTTAGTACTCTTTGTTCTTAATGCTCGCCCTTCAACTATATTTGATAAATCTTCATGTGTAAGTATCAAATATTTCATTTGTCCAAGTCCCATAGGTATTGCCACTAAATCCACTATCCACTCATAATGTAGTGCTAGAGGATAAGTTGGATGTAATTCATCTTGATGTCGAATGTCAGAATAAAATTGACAAATTTCACATGATCCTATAAAATCAACCATATCTTTATATATGCCTTTCCACCAATATTTTTCCTTCAATTTAGTAAAAACTGTCCATATTCCTCTATGCCCTGCCCACAAACTCTCTTGAAATTCTTTGAAAATCTTTTGTTGAGCTTCTAAATCACATATCATCTGTTGTGGTACTTCTCCTCTTCTCTTTGGATGCTTCTATAAATATCCATCATGTAAAAAATATCTATAGGCTTTCTTATGAATTTTCTTAAATTTTTAATTTGTCCAATCTTCTTGTCGCTTTAATGTACTTAGATACTTTCCAATATCTTCTCATTTATCTTCATATGAGTCTCTTAAAAATAATTCCAATGGTATATTCAAACATGTACCTTCTTCTTTTGATAATATATTAGTATAAAAATTTGCGCCCACATCATCTTCCATATCAATCATGTCTTCTTCATCATAATACCTTGCCCTTGATAACATATCTGCAATTGAATTATTCCTCTTTGCAATGTATTTAAATTCTAGATTCAAAGACTTGATATATGCTATCCACTTTAATATAGCAATATCAAGAATTGAACAACTTGTAATCATGCCTAATAAAGGCAGGCAATCTGTTTCTATAACTATCAATACACTAATCAAATACTCCTTTTCATTTTTTATAGCACTTTATACACCTCATAATTCTCTTTTAATTTGTGCATATGTTCTTTGTCTAATATTCAAAACCTTTGTTCTAAACCATACTACATATTTATTTCCTTAATCATCATCTTGTCTAATTGCTCAACCTATTCTAATTGGACTTGCATCAACTGTTAATATTATTCGTCTTCCACATTCATAATTCACTTTCTTCAAAGTTGGAGGTGAAGAAAGAAGTTCTTTCAATTTTTCCATAGCTTTATTTTGTTCTTTTTTCTATTGAAATCTTTTATTCTTCCTTAGTAACTCATATAATGGATCTGCCACATGTGCAAAATGAGGTATTCATATATGATAGAAAATATACGCTCCTAAAAATCTTCTAACTTCTGTACTATTTGCACATTCTTTCAACTTTTTAATAATATCAACCTTTTTAATATTTGGCTTACATCCATATGATCCACACATGTGACCAATAACTAATATTTCAATTATCCCAAACATAGATTTTGTACATGATAAGGTTAAGTGTACCTCTTCCAACCATGATAAAATCTTTTCACAATTCATAATATGATTTGCAACAAATCTTCTACAACCTTTCTGATCCAATGTCTCATCTTTTCTTTCTTTTGTATATCCTTTTATTGGAACATCATCTAAGAATGGCATAGTTTTTTTTGATATAAATTCCCTCAATACTTTGTTTATTCTATTCATCATATGAGCTACTGAATTAATAGCCCCTTGAGGCAATGTACACATTCTTATCAAACCCAATAGAGTTTTTATAAAAGTTAAATCTCTATTTTGTAATGCCAATTGAAATTAATCATATCCTGAGTAAAGATCATCCATTGAATAGATTGCTCTTCTAACAAATGCCTTTGCAAATTCATCTACAATTGGACTTGAACCCATATTTCTAATAATTACTTTATTTATAAGTTGCATGTCTTGTATAAATCTCATTGTTCCATTTTTCTTTGGTACCGTTGTCGGGTAGAGAGAATTCGCCTTGGGAAAACGCCGGGTTCCTAGCTGCTACTACTAGAACTAGCAGGGAATATGAGAGGAAGCCGTGCAAGTATGTTCTATACTTGCACAATATTTCTTCAAGCTTTCAAGTTATACTTGTATTATACTTGTACAAGTCTTGTACAAATATAAAGTATAAATACTTGAATAATACTTATACAAATACTTGTATAAACACTTGTATAAATCCTTGGTATAATACTTGTATAATTTACTTGTACAAATATTATGTATAATACTTGTAGAATACTTATAGAATACTTGTAGAATACTTGTATAAATACAAGTATATATACTTGTATAAAAGGTATAAGCAAAGTATGTATGTATTCAAGTATACCTCAAAATACAACCGCATATGAGGAATACAAGTTATACAACAAGCTGAAACTAAATAAATCACTAAAAATTCATCCAAAGGTCGAATCAAGCGTGCTTATAGCCTATGGAAAGCCAATAATCCATTGTAAAACATATCAAAATTTCACAAATAGATGACTTACCATTTAAAAGTTATGGCTAAAAGAAGTAGGCGCTAAAATTTCCAAGCAAATGCAAAGGCAGCAAAGCTCCTCTTCACTTCAGCCTTTGTTGTGATCACTTCCCTTCTCCAAATTGGACATGCAATAGCTTTTTAGAAAGCTCACTCCATCATCTAGCTTGTCCTAAAATTTTGCATGCATGCCTCTCAAACTCCAGTTTTTGTAGCTAGTCGATTCTACTCTTCAAACCCTAGCAACAATTTTCCCTCTTTGACACTTCACGGCTCATAAAACTTTCATCAAAGCTCTAAATGTATTGATTTTTGTTTTTGTGGAAAGCTTATACAAGCTTCTATAAGCACCTAAATTATCAAGAAGATTGAAGAGACTGTCCGACTTGGGTGGTTGAACAAAGTTTCTGCCCCTCTTCGTCGGGTGGCAGCAAACCCTTTCCCACTCTCAAGCTCACAACTTTTGCTCTTCATCTCCAAATGCTACAAGAGATGTCTTGATAGAAAGCTAGCACAATTTTCCACACTCTCTATAAATTTCACTAAGAAAGAGTTGAAATCAAACTTGCAGTGGCAGCTCGAAGTTTCTGCCCCTCTTCGTCGGGTGGCAGCAAACCTCACTCTACTAAAACAAGCATAACCTTTTGTTCACAACTCCAATACAAGCAAGTGAGTAGGTTCTAGAATCCTCACAACTCGAAGAACACACCCACCAATTTTCACTACAAACACTTCTATCTCCTCGGAGCTATCTCTCTCCAAAGTTCACTATTCAAAACTCCCTTCCTCTCGGTCTAACAAGAGGAGTATATCTCCCTTTCTTTCTATATTAGACTATGAGACGCCCACATGGGCAGCCAAATCCTATTGGATGGGCCTTATTCACCCCATGCTCTTCTTTCTTACCCTTCATAAGGTCCATTCTACCTCAAAAGTCAACAAGAAAGGTAAAACAACCTTTACCTTTCTTCTAATTACAAAAGAGTCTATTCTAGGATATAAATAAGGTAGGAACAAAACAAATAGCCATCTTAATTCACTAATTAAGTGGCTATAATAAATCCTCTCCTTATAATATCTTCTAAAATAACCTCTAGCACTCACACATATATTAACAATAGATACAAGATTTTTCATATTTTTATACACTGCACGTAAATGTAGTATGACATCGTAAACCATTAATTTGAATAAGGTGCTGTAGATGCTTCTACAATTCCTATTTCAATCTTTTCCTTAAGTAAGTTTATCAACTTGGATAAATATGCTCTTGCTACTCGAATTGATCGTAAATTCCATGGTTCATGAAGAACAGTAAAAATAACTACAGGTACTAGGATATTTGGATTAATACATCCAATTTCATATGCTTCAAATACAAAAGCCTTTCCATGTCATGAAAGCATATTTCTAAAGCATTTTTCTTCATATTTTATCAAAAATCCTTCACATCCAACTTTTAATCCATCTAATATAGTATCCATAAATTTATATCCTATCTTCTTAGGATCTCTCAAATTTAGTTGTGTAGATGCTCCTCTCACCTTTTCTTCAAAATCTAATGGTGGTGGCAAAGCCACTAGTTTAATCATTTTTGCCATTGATTTATACCTAGTTTCAACACTTACCTCTTGGCAACTCAAATTTTTCATAAAGTGTTGAATTTCATCATAAAATTCTTTAGAACATACATTGATAATTTTATTACCTCCTTGTAATTCATATTGTAATAAATAATTTAATTCTTCCATAATATCCGCAAATCCAACTTCTTCAAATATTCTTGATATAAATTTATTCTTAATTAATCGTCCATTTTTTTTCAAAGATTTTTTTATATTTTTAACATAATATTTATTCATTCTTTTCATCCTTTTAATAGTTTTAAAAGATAATACACCATCTTATTTCAATCTGATAAGTCCAGTAGGTAATGTCATCTTTATTAAATTCAGCGGGAGCATGTCTTCCTATAATCCATTGCAATCTTGCTTTACAATGATATGCGATAAAAACCCTCAAGGTCTTCAAAATTCTCATTTGATAATGGCTTTTCTCTCAACTTATCACGATTTTTTTCATAATCAGCACAAATAATTAAAAATTGAACTACTTTCATTCATTCTTGGCTTTTTATTCTTACATAGGCTGAACCATCATCCATAATCTTTGTTTCTATTCTTGTGGTAGTAATAAATGGTTATCCTAATATAATTGGATATGTAGACATATCTTGTATAAAGAAATGTTGTTCATGAATGACATCTCTTATCATCACTTTTATATTTAAACAAGCTCTTTACAATTCTCCCTTTGAATTGTTTGCTAATCTTATCTTCCATCCATGTTCAATATCAATTGGCCATTTTTTTTTTTTATATAACTCCTTTGATACCAAGTTGATTTCAGAACCATGATCAATTAATGCTACAATTGGCTCTTCTAATTCTCCTAATTTTATTAAAATTTCCATTGTAGGTCTTGCCCAAAGACTTCGAGAATAATGATTAGAAGCTTGAATACTATCTTTTTTATCTGTAAACTTGATATGTGAAACATCTCCAACCAATTGTATTTCAATTTTTTCATCTTCATTGCTTCCTTTTGCCTTTATATCTTGTATATTTGATATTATAGTATCACTAATAGATTGTTGTTTTTTTTTTATTGTATCAATAATAACTTTATAAAACTTCCGTTTTGCAATTCCTAAAATCTCACCAATTATAAATTCAATCTTTCTATTTAAAATCCACTCCTCTAATATCTTCTTCAAATCGGTAGTAGCCTCAATTTCTAATTGTAATTTATAAGCAAGGGCCTTTTTCTTCACTTTTATAAAATCTCTTTTTTTTGTAGGAACATTTTCCATTGTCTCTTCATACATAGGATTTTTTTGTTGCCGTGCTTTTTTTCCTCATGTAGTTCTTTTTGATGGCCCTTCATTATTCTCATCTTTTTTTTTTTTTCTTCTATTAATGCATCATATTGATTCCTTACAATATGAGTATGTACCGATAATCCATCTATTAGATCATTCCATCTAGTAATTTATCAAATGTCATTGCTAACACGTTTTAAATCATTTTTGATAAATCATCTTTAAATGTATCATACCATTTTTTAAAAAAAATAACTCCTTTGTATAGCGCCTCTGTGAAATCTTCACACTCCCTTCTTGAATGATCCACGCTATCACATCACATGCACCTATATACTATACCATCCATTTGTCCAAATTTTTGTCTTGTTGATATCTTTGATGATTGGCCTTTTTCTTCAAGTTTTACAAATTTTATTTGCAAACCTCTCATCCCTCGTATGATTTCATCAATGTCCAATTTTTCTTTCTTTGATGTTGCCATTGAAGGTTGAATCATAGGTGTAGGATGGTTAGTAGGCAATCTTACCTTAGAAGCTTGCAATGGTCTTTGAATACTCACCATTGTCAAATAGAGAGAATTCGCCTTGGGAAAATGTCGGATTCCTAGCTGCTACTAGAACTAGCAAGGAATATGAGAGGAAGCCGTGCAAGTATCTTCTATACTTGCACAATATTTGTTCAAGCTTTCAAATTATACTTGTATTATACTTATATAAGACTTATATAATTATAAAGTATAAATCCTTGAATAATCCTTGTATAAATACTTATATAATATTTGGTATAAAACTTATATAAATACTTATATAAAACTTATATAAATACTTGTACAAACACTTGTATAAAATAATATATAATCTTTAATATAATACTTATACAAATACTTATATAAATATTATATATAATACATATAGAATACTTGTACAAATACTTGATGTAAATACAAGTATATATACTTATATAAAAGGTATAAGCAAAGTGTATATGTATTCAAGTATACCTCAAAATACAACCGCATATGAGGAATACAAGTTATACAACAAGCTGAAACTAAATAAATCACTAAAAATCCATCCAAAGGTCGAATCAATTGTACTTATAGCCTATGGAAAGCCATTGATCCATTGTAAAACATATCAAAATTTCACAAATAGATGACTCATTGTTTAAAAGTTATGGCTAAAAGAAATAGGCACCAAAATTTCCCAACAAATGCAAAGGCAGCAAAGCTCCTCTTCACTTCAGCCTTTGTTGTGATTACTTTCCTTCTCCAAATTGGGCATGCAATAGCTTTTTAGAAAGCTCACTCCATCATCTAACTTGATCTAAAATTTTGCGTACATGCCTCTCAAACTCCAGATTTTATAGCTAGTTGATTCTGCTCTTCAAACCTTAGCAACAATTTGCCCTCTTGACACTTCACGGCTCATAAAATTTTCATCAAAGCTCCAAATGTATTGATTTTTGTTTTTGAGGAAAGCTTACACAAGCTACTATAAGCATCTAAAATATCAAAAAGATTGAAGTGATTGTCCGACTTGGGTGGTTGAACAAAGTCTCTTCATCGGATGGCAGCAAACCCTTTTCCACTCTCAAGCTCACAACTTTTGCTCTCTAATTCCAAATGCTACAAGAGATGTCTTGATAGAAAGCTAGCACAATTTTCCACATTCTCTATAAATTTCACTAAGAAAGACTCGAAATCGAACTTGTAGTAGCAGATCAAAGTTTTTGCTGTCACTTTTCGAGAACAGCAGACCTCACTCTACTAAAAATAAGCATAACTTTTTGTTCACAATTCTAATACAAGAAAGTGAGTAGGTTATAGAATCCTCACAACTTGAAGAACACAAATCTTAATTTTTATTATAAACGCTTTTATCTCTTTGGAGCTATCTCTCTCCAAAGTTCACCACTCAAAACTTGTCCAAACCTTAGGTCTAGCAAGAGGAGTATATCTCCCTTTCCTTCCATATTAGACTATGACACGCCCACATGGGTAGCCAAATCCTATTGGTCAGGCCCTATTCACCCCATGTTCTTCTTTCTTATCCCTTAGAAGGTCTATTCTATCTCAAAAATCAACAAGAAAGGTAAAGCAACCTTTACCTTTTTTTTAATTACAAAAGAGTCTATTCTAGGATATAAATAAGATAGAAACAAAACAAATAGCCATCTTAATTCACTAACTAAGTGGCTATAATAAATCCTCTCCTTATAATATCTTCTAAAATAACCTCTAGTACTCACATATGTAATAACAGTAAATATAAGATATATAATATTTTTACATACTGCACGTAAATGCAGTATGACACCATATCTTTTCTCCTTTCTCTTTTTGCAAGTACTCCGATTGCTTCTTCCACTTCCTTCCAATTTGATGTTAGTCCTTCTTCTTCTTCTTTATCTTCAAGTAAAATTTTCAACTTCTCTTGTAGCTCTTCATCAGCCGCTTGAAAAAAAAGCTCTACTTTGCTTGGATCTAATAATAGCTTTTTTTTTTGATAAATGGATATATTACCTTTCAAACTCCCTCAATAATTTTTTTGCTTGAAGATCCTTCTTAGGCCTTTCAATCCATTCAAAAAAACGTCTTTTTTATAACACGATCATTGTCTTCAAAAAAATACTCTTCCTTTAATGTTTGAGAAATTTTTTCCCATAAACGTCCATATTGTCTTATAATAGACTTCACATGGCTTCTTATCTCTAGTTTAGTAGCCAATTCAAATAATTGAATCATTTCCTTCTCAGAAACATGCTTCAATTCCATTTCTTTAACATAACACCTTAAATATTTTGTAATATTCTTCCCTTCAAACTGATCAATCTTGTCCACAACTACCTATAATGCCTTATTTGCTATACCTTCCTTGTGATCTTTCACCTGTTGTTGTTGCATGAATAAAGTAATTGCTTCAAACATGCTTGCAGAGTTAAGATCAAAATACATACCTTGTCCTCCTTTGCTACCTCCACTTGTTGTTCCACTTACAACTCCACTAGAAGCTCCAATTGATGTACCATCCTTAATTCCTCCTTCAACTCTCTTGTCTTCTTTCTTCATAAGTCAAATATATCAAAAAAATCCTAATAATCTTCCACCTCAAGCTTTTCACATCGGATAAACCAAATTATGTTGTATGTCGTGAAGTCTTGCTTAAGAATGCTCCAGGCACCTGGCTGTAGAAGATAAAAAAGAAATACGTAATAATAATTAGTCTTAATTTCTCTAATTAATCTCTAAATAATCTTTAATCAAACCTTAACTAAACCTCAATCAATCTTGGTCAAATCCAAATAAATCCTAAAATAAATTCTAACAATCCTAAAATAAATCCTAACTAAATCCTAATCAATCTTAGTCAAATCTTAACAAATTTTAAAACAAATCCTAACTAAATCCTAATCAATCTTGGTAAAATCTTAACAAATTCTAAAATAAACCCTAACAAATCTTAAAACAAATCCTAATTAAATCCTAATCAATCTCAGTCAAATCCTAACAAATCCTAAAACAAATCCTAACTAAATCTTAGTCAATCTTGGTCAAATCCTAACAAATCCTAAAACAAATCCTAACTAAATCCTAGTCAACCTTGGTCAAATCCTAACAAATTCTAAAATCCTAATCAATCCTGGTCAAATTCTAACAAATCCTAAAACAAATCTTAACTAAATCCCAATCAATTCTGGTCAAATTCAAACAAATCCTAAAATAAATCCTAATTAAATCCTAATCAACTCTGGTCAAACTCAAATAAATCCTAAAACAAATCCTAACTAAATCCTAGTCAACCCTGGTCAAATTCTAACAATCCTAAAACAAATTCTAATTAAATCTTAATCAACCTTGGTCAAATCCTAACAATTCTAAAACAAACTATAACTAAATTCTAATCAACCTTGGTCAAACTTTAACAAATCCTAAACAAACACTAAATCCTAACGGAACTCTAATCAAGCCTAAGTAATTCCTAAGGTAGTTTTAGAACCTCAATAACTATTGACTAAACTATCGATCTTACTTAAAAATTTACACACTCCTTAAAAACTAAGTTAGAAGCAAGTACATAAAATTTAAAGAGGATCAAACTTACCAGCAAGAAATTCAACCCAAAATTTCAATCAAGTGTCGGCCGGCCTCCTTCTCCTATCTTAATGCTGATTGTCCAATGCCAATATCTCCTTCTTACACTATTCAATTGCTTCCAAATTTCACATGCAAATAGAAAATTAAGTCTTCTATACACATACACAAATGTTACTCTAATCCAACTAGTAGATTGCTAGAAATCTTAGGAAACCTAATTGACCCTCAATTCTCAATTTTTGAGATCTTAATCCACATAAACTTCAATAATCTTTGATTAAAATATTAGATCAATCTCAAATTTACAACATGTTACAAGCACTATTGTATGCACCAACCCAAAAAAATATCACCTATAGGGCTACAATCAATCTCACAGAATGTTCAAAAATATAAATCTTAATATATTTCATAAAATTAGAGTCACCAAAATCAATCTTAGCTTTGCAAAGCCATTACAAAGTCATTACTAACTCAAATCACTTCTAACTAATGCTCAAAGAAAGATCCTCTTATCTGCTCTCTAATTCCACCTTTTGATCTCTAAAATGCCCCTTGACCCGTTGTAGGTACAAGATTTTGTGCCTCAGGGTTAGAGTCTGACCCCGGCTTATAACCAATTCTTTCCAGGTATCTATTTTGAGATTTTTGTAGTAAATATTTTTGAAACCTATTCTTAACTCCCTCCTATATATGCCTATATTATTTTATTTTCCAATCTACTTTGTTTTGCTTTATTTATGGTCCTACAAAGTAAATAGAAGCTCATTTGTAAAAAAGACAGCATTAACACCCATTAGTTTTACTCCCTTTTTACTATTATCTATTTTTCTAAGATAATATGCTACAATATTTTGAACTAAGATCTTTTATAATATACTATTTCCACACTCTTTTACCTAATAGTCACCTTACATCATGACATTATTTAGCCAATTGGAAAAAAAACATACCTCTATACAAGTACTATACCCTTGTATGTTAGTATTCCACTTATGATTGCTATTCAAACTCCTAACACTAACCTCCAACCAACAATTTAAACTAAGATAATTAAAGAGGTGGTTAAAAGTAGAATTTTGCCTATTTGCCTTAAGGCAAGTATAAAAACTTATCTCTTGCAATGCTCCTTCTTTCATGGTGTCGGATGGCGTGAACTTCTATCTAAAAATATACTAGATACTTGGCTGTAGAGAATTTACTTAAAACTTATTGGCTAAATTCCAATAAGTAATTTGTCCTTGATAAAAATAAAATAAAATAATACAAATAATATTACAAAAGAGAAATTATATAGAT
Organism: Physcomitrellopsis africana; assembly: GCA_036785485.1. Classification (NCBI taxonomy): domain Eukaryota; kingdom Viridiplantae; phylum Streptophyta; class Bryopsida; order Funariales; family Funariaceae; genus Physcomitrellopsis; species Physcomitrellopsis africana. The sequence continues at coordinate 68,132 of JAWRVF010000605.1, read as the reverse complement.
AAATCCTCTTGTATTCAAATAGATTTGTACAAAATAGGTTCAAATTTCTACAAAAATCCTTCAAAACTTTATTCACCTACAAGGACTTATTTCTTCCTAATCTTTAGAGTTCAATAACTTTCAATTCAACCACTTAGTTTTAATAAAATTTTCTTTAAACTATAGGTAATACTCTTAAGTTTCATTATAAAAAAAATCAACCATAAATTTGCTTCTAATCGTCCGATATCTCAAAAATCCTAACAAGTGCTTAAAATCCTACCTCAGAGACACTTGAGCACTATTTTCCTTATATCTCACAAATCCAAAATCTTAACGCCACAAAATTTTTGCATATAGTCTTGTGACATAAACATATATAATTTTAAAATTTTTGAGTCAAAAATCTATCAAATAGCCTAAGATATAGCTCAAAATATAACCACTAGTTAAGTGGGGTCACTAACTACCCTTGGCTTACAAGCATTGACTTCAACTCCCAATATCTTCTTCACCTCAGCCTTGATTTCATCAATCCATCCATAAAAAGTGTAGCCAAAAATGTGTTCTTTCCAACTCTTATCGCCGATCTTCTATTGCTCTTTATATGCGTAAGTCATGTCCAAAATAGTGACAATAGGTAGAATTTTGACACCCTAACTTTGAGCACCTATATCTCTTTCATAAAAAGTCCAAAAAACCAAATTTTTTGACCCTAGCCTTTGATATTTGTCTCCTCTCAAAAAACAAATCCTAATCCCTAATAAACCCTTGAGCAGCCTTTTTGAAGTATATTGGGCATGATTTTTAGCCAATAGGAATAGAGACTTTTATCATCCATCTCCATTCATCCACATAGATGGTTTAACTACCCCCATTCACATTAAAAATCTCTTTCTAATCCTTTTTGTTATAAGATTTATATAATATATATTCTAAACACCAAATAAAAAAAGTAAATAAGATCTTAAGAATCACCAATGTCTAACATAGGTGACTTAAAATATACAAAAGTTACTATCAATATAAATCAACTTCAAAATTACTATTTAAAAAAAAATAAAAAATAAAAAATAAAATGTATAAATCTCAATAATGACCTTTTTAGATAGATACTTTCTAAACTAACAACATAATCACATCTTATAACCAATAAATCTTACTATTATAGCTTTCACTTAACTATATAATAAATTATATATTAAATATATATGTATAATTTTTTCACATGGTAGCCAAACCACAATATGACAATATCTCCAACTAATGCTTCATTTCCGCTCTAGATTATTTTCCAAGCTCTACTCCTTCCCTTTCAATCTTAAAACAACTCCAATAACACTTTTCCACAGCTCCTCCTAAATTAGTATAGAAATCACTTATAACAAAGATTTATTTTAAAGGCGACTCCCAGCAAATGCACCATATTATGTAAGCTAAATCATGCCACCTTCAGTTGTGTTCGTAATCCAATGGCTGAATCTGACTTACACCTCTATAACCAAGTCTAATTACTCCACTTGCAATTGAATAGGATTATATAATATTGGCACTATTGAGTATCTATTCATTTGATATACAAGGTATGTTAATTTTATTTATTTATTTATTGTATTTAAAATAAAATTTAAAATAATATCCCAATCTAATATCTAGCCTTGAGTTACAATATGTCAACAACTTGCCGACTCAATTCACCTATTCCAACCTTCATCACAAACATACCATGCCGTTAAATTACCCTCTAGTCGCGAACCAATTCTAAACATATACATCCTAGTCTCTCGCAATTTTCACTATAAATGCTCCAAATCCATTGCTAATAATTCCAATCCTTATATACACAGCCTGCAGTTATATTGCACATAGCCGATAGCCCTATCCACAACTCTGCAAATACACCTGCAAACATATTTTCAGCTACAACTTCAAGCTCTAATCCACATTCCAATATCGTTGTCACACCGCCAACACACACCATGCACTCAATCCGCAATTACAGCTACAACATATAACATCAATAATCAAATCTAATATGCTATTTAATCCCAATCTTGTATCCTACTCCACCATATAGCTACTCCTTGAATTATCGAGAGACTGCCATTCTTCCGCAACCACAGTCCATTGCTTTGCTCTTCTCCAAAAATCCCTCATAGAATACAAGTGTTTGAATGTTGGCGTCAATACCATTGTCTACAATCATTAACTCTCTTAAAGTTGTCCATGGGCCAAAGAATGGCAACATGCAACTTTATAAGATGAAAATCTCCCTTGAATGGATTGACCACGATTAAGATCATATTGAATTAAATCTTCTACTCTTCTCTCTACATGCTACTCCTTGTTGTTGGCATCACATAGAAAAGATTTCACAAGACAATCTTCCACCTGATGACGTCCACTTCTTTGTTCACACCTCTCTTCTCCCATTGCTTGATTGTAAACCAACTCCAACAATCAAACTAAATTGCTAACAATCTCTTTCTTTTCTCGCAATGTCTAACTAATTCTCCTTTATATATTCATTACATACATATAATATAAACCCTAAAGTTTCCAAAGCGAGTCGCAAAAATGTCCCCACGTGATGATAACTGTCAAAAGTTTCTCGCTGTTAATCATCTAAATCAACAAATTAAGAAAAAGTCAACATTCAAAGGCCATTCAAAGCATCCATAGCTTCTCTACTCTGACATCAAATCCCAACCATCATAGTCCATCTTACATATCAATACTACCATATCTCAAATACACAACCACCGTGGAGCTTTCTGTTCCATCCATCTCCACTTTCACATCGCTAAAAATCAAACCTCCAAAAACAAGCCAACACCATATCCTATGTGCATTCCCACCAACATCTTTTCTTCAAGAGCCACAAGAAACATCAGACGACATCCAAAGACATATACCACAAAATCTCATCCCACTCAAACTTCATCCAACCAAGCTAGCTAGTTTACTTAAAGAAAAAAATAATCATTCTAATTACAATTCTCTAATACCTTCAAAATTTCTATAAGTACACTCTGATAGCAAATACCACTTCAACTAGATGCGTTCTCCTCAATACTTGCTTAGATTCCATTGCCGGCCACTGCTTCACAATTAACACTCAGAATCAAGAAATCCAAGGGCACTTCATCAATCAATTCCTGTACCATAACCCTAATTCCTAAATCCTAAATCCCAACGCCATTTTTTGAATACATTGCCTGGTCTCACAGAATTCACTGTTGCAACCACCAACTCTCTTTAGCACCAACTATTCCATCAAAATCCTTTGTTGCTACATATTGGCCTAAAAAATCCACACTTCCACTTCAATTACACCTAATTCTATAAAACTACATCTACCAATCTCATCATCCTACACCCTTATTAAGACCCTAAAAAAAAACTACATCGTTGCCTTTTACTATCCCTCATATGTCAACTTTCTCCAATATGCTCAAAACACTTGAATAATTATCTCCATCACCTACACAAAATGCCTTGGCATCTACACCCGGCTGTAAGAAAATCCAAATCTTTTGACTACTAACTTTCAAATCCATCCACAAATCTTTGATAATAAGTCTTTTATTTCTTTGATCAACTTTTTTATTATATCTTTTTGTGGTGTAATTATAAACATAGAAATTAGAATAATAGATATTAATATAATAGGCCCTAGTGGTTGCCTTTGAGATATTAAGATTGGTGGAGGTCTAGTTTCTTGCCTAACCACTATCTTACCTCTTTGATATTTCTTTTTAGCAAGTATATTTACTACCTCAAAGACCTTCCAATCATTAATTAATCCATTGTCTTTTGTATTATCCTCCAATATTAATTCCAATTTTTTTCTGTAATTCATTATTGGCTAATTGAAGAAATAACTTTACTTTATTATTTTCAAGTATAAGCTTTTTCATTTGAAACAATTGAAGAAATTATCTATCATATTTTCAAAATAATTCTATTACAACCAATTCTTTATTATGCCTATTTGTCCATTTCATAAACGATTTTTTAATCACTCTATCTACATCATTTAAAGAATATTCTTCCTTTAGCTAAAGAATAAAATCTTTCCATTTAACTTTATAAGCTTGAATAATTTTTTTTATATGCTCTCATAATTGTAATATAACTACAAGCTCAAATATAAGGATCATTTTTTTTTTTTGGTACTTTATTGAGTTCCATCTCTTATAAATAATATTTCAAATACTTAGAAATATTTTTATCATCAAATTGATCTAATAATCCAATTATAGATTGCAAAGCTTTAATAGCCATTACTTCTTTGTATTCTACTACTTGTTGCTACTACATAAAAAATGCAAATGCTTGAAACATTTGAGCTATATCAGAATCAAGTTACAATGATGGTGTACCACTATAGGTCATACTACTACTTTCTTGTTTTCTTGCTATAATAGAATACCAAAAACTCTCCACTCTAAATGTTTGACATCAAATTTATCAATTGTTATATGATGTAATCTTCAATCTAAAAACATATTGAGTACTTGATTCTAGAAAATTTACTTGTAATTTATTGGCAAGACTCTAATAAATAATTTGTCTATAATATAAAAGATAAATAATAAAATAATATTATAAAAAAAATTATATTAATAAAATTTTCTTATATTTAAATAGATTTGTACATAAAGTTTTTCTTTGATATGTAAAAAATTTCTTAACACTTCTTTCTATATGAAATCATAACTAATTAGTCATTGATAAGTTAGATTCTTAATAACTTTTAAGAAAATCTATAATCTCCTTTCAATACCTCATCTTTGTATCAAAATTTTATTATAGCTCTATACATCTATTTTTCTACTTTTATAAAGTCTTGGCTTCTAAAAAACCCCTTTGGTTTGTATAAAATGCTCAAATTACAACAAAATCCTTTAATAGCTTATTCATCTACAAAAAATTGATTTCTTCTTAAATTTTATAGTCTAATAACTTTTGATCCAGCTATTTAATTTTTATCAAATTTTTCCAAAATATAGATTATATTTTTAAGCTTTGTTACAAAAAAATTAAATTTTAGATTTTTTGTTGATTGTCTGATATCTTAAAAACCCTAGCAGGTACTTAAAACTCTGGTTTATAAACACCCAAGCACTATTTTCTTCATATTTCAAATATCCAAAATTTTAATGCCACAAAATTTTTGTATATAATTTTGTAACATGAAAATATTCACTTTTGAGAATTTTGAGCCAAAAACTTATCAAATTGCTTAAAATATAGTTCAAAACACAACCACTAATTAAGTAAGGTTACTTACTACTTTTAAATTGTACGCATTAAATTCAACTCCCAATTAAGCCATATTTAAAAAGTGTAGCCAAAAAAATATTCTTTTCAACTATAATTACCAATCTTTTATTGCTTTTTATATACACAAGTTATATCCAAATGAATAATAGTAGGTACAAATTCAATACCTTGATTTTAAGTGCCTATATATCCTTCATAAAAACTCCAAATCACCCAATTTTTGTACCAAAATCATAGCTAAGAATCTAAACTTATTGATCTTAATTTCTAATTTTAAATTCCTTTGAAAGAAAAATATTAATTCTTAATAAGGCCTCAAGCAGCCTCCTTGAAGACCATTGGACATGACTTTTGGCTAATAGGAATAGAGATTTCTATCATCCAATTCCATTCATCTACATAGATGGCCTAACTATTCATTTTCATACTAAAAACTCCTTTCTAATCCTTTTTCTAATAAGATTTACATAGCACGTGTTCTAAATACTAAATAAAAGAAATAAAATAAAATTTTAAGAATTACCAATGTCTAACAAAGGTGATTCAAAATATATAAAGTTATTATCAATATAAAATCAACTTCAAATTCACTAACAAAAAAAAAAAAAAAAAAAAAAAAAAAAAATTGTATAAATCTCAATAATAGTCCTTTCAAACGGATTCCTTCTAAATTAATAATCTATTTTGTAACCAATAAAAATCCATTGCTATGGCTCTCACTTAGTTGTATAATAAATTTTATATTATATATATATATATATATATATGGTAGCCAAACTACAATACAACAATAAATATCTTGCACATTCAAGGTAGTCTTAGTTGTAAGGACATAGCAAAGATATTGATTTTATTTTAGGCACATGGAACAAATATCTTCCAAGGGATGAAAATTAAAATTATCGAATAGCTAATTGATAGCCATGCATTATATATATATAAGATATATTATATATCTCACCAAATTGATATAGCCTTCAAGACTCTTTCAAAGATGGCGGTCATATGCAATATAGAAGATTTCTTAGTAGCAATGTATGATTTCTTCCTACATTCATCTAAGCAATATGTTGAGTTCATCATACTTACTGCCTTGATGGATAAGGAAAGTAGCAAGATACTTCTACAAGTATAAACAAGGTAGATCTCAATACTAAAGCCAACAGAGAGTGTATTGTTTCAATATTCTATCCTTTTATATAAGATGCACTTAGATTCAACAACTGTGCAAGTTACCACAACCAATAAAGAATATTTAGTGCATGTAGAGACAATGTTGGGATGAACAAGACTATTGCCTTTGCTAGAGCAACTTAATCAACTTATTTAATTCTTTCAAAGTCAAAATATATTTATTTATGATTTTTTTGTTGCTCTTTAATCATTTAAAGTGGAAATCTTTATTAATCATTAGGATTCACAATCAACATTTTAATTTGATGTGTTTCATAATTTTTACACTCTTGTTTCTTTGTCACATTGTAAGATCAAGATGGCATACAAAATAGACTTGAATAGTGATGTATTAGACAAATAACTTATATTTAAATGCATGGGCATTCCTATTTGAACAAAATACAACAAACCAATATATCTCAAAGTTGTTTTGTATGACCTAATTGAATATATCAAACAAGCATGCAAAGGTAAGTTCAAATCTGTACTTCAAAGATCACTTGTATAGCTATATACTTGTATTTGTTTTATTTCCATATTATACACTTATATTCCTAATTTTAATATGCAAGCCTTGTTATGATCTTATAGCATAGCAGTCAACTTATTTATAAAATTTGATTTGCAATTCCCAAAAAATCAATTAATAGATACAATGGGCATCTTTTATCTTTGATATTGGCTATAATTTTCAAATGTCTAAGCTCATTTGTTCTATATATATTTGAATGTCCTCAAGCAATACTTCTTAAATGAAAATTGAATTATTACTATTGATATAATTTTTTAATTATTTATTGATCTATTAATTTCTTGAACTGAATTGAATTATGAGGCCAATATATTCAAGATGATAATGATTGCAAATGCACAATCAACTATAGTTTGACCTTTGTTGATGAATTTGTTCACTGCACTTTAACAAATAATTCTTATCAATGCCATGCTATCCTTTAGCTTTTCTAAATTTATCAAGTTGAAAAAAATAACTTTTATATAAATCATGGATTTGGTGGAGGATAAACAAATCTTTAGTATACTAGCCTAAATTAAGAATAAGTTGTAAAACCACCTTATAATATATTTGGAGTTAATTATGGCAATGTACTCACAAAAGTTTTATAATATTGATACTTTTTCATATATTATTTATTTTGCAGCCTAATAAACTACTCACTACCACTGTAAAAATGTAATTGAAATCATATTAAATTGTAATGTATGTACATTATTTATTTCAAAGAATTTAGAAGTTAGAGCTCTTATATTTATTAGCAATTAGCAACAAACCTCATAATTAAACTTATCTAGCCTTTTAGATATATTTGTCTTCATTATAAATCTTTTTTTATAAATATTGACTTTTGGTAATGAAATGAAATATATTTTGTAATATTCTTTACTAACTTAAGTATAGAATTTAGCATTAGACTTTCTTTCTTCTAGGTGTGAGTTTTTCATATCAAAGTTTCTTCTTTAATTCCTGAATCTTTACTGACTTAAACATTGAAGTTTCTTCTTTGCTGGTACAACTTAAGAATTGAAGTACCTTTCTTATAGGTGTAACTTAACCATTGGAATTTCTTCTTTGTAGGTGCAAATTTAAGCATTGAGGTTTCTTCTTGGATTTTTGAATCCTTACTGACATAAGTATTGGAGTTTTTTTTTTGCAAGTACAAGTTTTTTTGTTCAAGTTACTGCCAACATAGCTCCAAGACTTTTGGTTACATTGCCTTAAGCTTCACTAAAATTACCAATTTTTATATATATCTTCTATTGCAAAAAACTTCAAAATATGAATTCTTTCATGCAATAAGTTTCATACCTATAGATAATTTTATATTTTTGTATGTATGAATTATTAAAATCTAAAAATAATTAATTCAATTTCATTCATCTATTGCTTCATTGTGTGAGATCTTTATAATCATGTGCATAGTCAACATTTGTTTTAAGCTTTTTAGTGATAATTATTTTAAAAATATGTAAGATAATTATTTTAAAAACTTGTTTTAAATTCTTTTGTTAATAAATGATTGTTAAAAGGTGCTTTTATTATGGATTTTTTACATCAATGTAATACAAACACTTAAGATTATATTTTTCTAAGTTACAAGATGCACATTATCTTTCAATGTACTCATTCTTTAACAATATAAAATATTTATAACACTATATTGGCTAACAAAATATTCACATAATCATTTTTTCACTTATTTTTTGCATACTCGGTTTTCTATTTTGTAATTTTTTTAAAATTCATTTAAATTATCTTCAATTATCAAAGTATTTATTGCAGAAAAATTTGACATTTATGCTACTGTAAAAACTTCCAAATTCTTAAAAAGAAGTTAAATATTTTTATTACATTAAAGAATAAAAAATTATACATATGAAAGTAATTTGAATGTATTATTATTACAAAAAAAGTGATTTTTGTAATAATAAGTATGCATGTATGTATATATGAATGTGAAAACAAGACAGAGAACATGGTTTGTTCTTTTCTTGTAACTTTAATATAATTTAACATACTTATAATTTTTTTAACTCTTTATAAAATGCAATTTTAATCATTATATTACCGAATACTTTTGATATAAAAATAATTAAAAATGAAAAATGAAAATTGCATCTTTAATCTGCAATTATATTTTATTGTAAGTTACTTCAAATAGATGTCTGTTTTGAATTATTATTTTTCGCTTCAAAAACTGAAGATTCCGAGACCTTCTACAGTCATAAAAATTAATATTTTAAAATAACTGTTGTTAATTTTTTAATGTAGTTCAATCATGTGGACGTTTAACATGTTTCTTTAGGAGGTTGACTCTAACCCACGGTGAGCATGTTCCCTCGGTCTTAGAAGACGGTACCTTCCTCCGCTGATGGCGCCTTAAGCCGCGACCCCACCTTCCAACACTTGTATCGCGCTGCCTTCAGCAGAAGCTTAGATTCGCCGTCACGGCAATCGTCTCTCCAGCTCAACGATTTTTCTCGTAATTGCTTCGTATCGCTGTTCTCCCTCACAGAAAACCCTACTCAATTGTCTCGGTTTGTCCATCCCTCTGTAGGAGAAAATTCAACATCATTCCATGCACGGAGGAAGGAAATCGACAAGCAAATCGACGCATATTGGAGTGATTTTTTTAAGCTAAGCTGCGCTACTCTATCGGAGGGATGCTAATCGAGGTCTCATCACTCCACAACCGACAGGAGTAATTGCGTCGATGCGCCACGGCGATCATCGCCGTTCATTCTTCCCTCACCGATTTTGTGCGAGTTCGAGTTGTTTCTCGCTGTTTATGATTAGGGTTTGAGAGTGAGCTGAGTGGAGAAGAAGCCATCGGTGCTTCTAGAGTTCCTTGGAGTGCAATTGGTGAAATTGCGATGGGTTTGAGCAAGGCGGAGGTGAATCTGAAGCGTCTGCTGCGCGCTCAAGTGAACCAGACGAACGAAGCCAAGCTGGTGCACTATGTGGCCACTATGCGCACCTTGCTTGCGGAGCTCATTGGAGATCCGGCGCGTCAGGAACTGGCCACCATTCCTGCGTCCAGAGCTCGCGAGTATGCGGAGCAAGTTGAGCTTGTAGCTCAGAAGGTACGAGATTGTAAGTTTGCGGATAATGATCGAGATCAAGTGCTAGCTCAAGTTCAAGCACAAGTAGTTGATGGTGAGAGCATTTGGAAAGGGAGCACGGAGACACTGAGGGATCCATTGAGGGATTCTGTGCACCTACCACAGATTGATGAGGCGATTCGAGATTCGGATGCTAGTCAAGGGCCTGAGGTGAGAGTGTCTGGTATGCGGAGACGGCTTCGAGGGGATGAGTCGAGTTATTTGGGAGCAAGGGAATCGTCTCGGCCTCCGGCGAGGGTGGACGCTTCCTTGCAGTCCTTGATGCAGCGGCATCGGGAGCTTCAAGAGGGGCTAACGGATGAGATGGTGATGCTTTCGGCACAACTCAAGGAGAGTAGCTTGATGATGGATCAGGCGCTTCATGAGACTGACAAGGTGCTGGAAAGCACCGAGGATGCTGTTGAGTATAGCCTTGCTTCTACGAACAGGGCAAATGTTCGCATGGGCGCTCTTTCGAGCCAGAGCTGGAAGACAAGCTGTTTGACTTGGCTCATCCTGTTCGTCGTTTTTGGCATGTTTATGTTCATGGTGGTCTTGATTAGGGTTACGTAAGCTGCTTGAATTGTTCAGGATCTCCGAGACAGGTCATCGTCGACGCCCTGCTTGATTTGTAACAGTCAATGATCAGTGAGGAGTAAAAATGGAGAAAATTAATATTGTTTGATGCAGTGTGTAAATCTGTCATTTTGTTAGATGGCCTTTCAGAAGTTGATGCGAACACCGATCAGCTAACAAAACTTGGAGCACTACTGGCTGCGAATCCACCCGAGTTGGTGGTTTTTCAGTGCCTCCGTAACCTTCTGTGTCCGGTTGCGTAGTGGATTCCGGTGCCCACTGCCTGCCTTAAGGTACATCAGGAAGCATGTCTGCGTGAGCAGATGGTACATCGGTGTAGGTTAATTGTAGGTAATGTCATTGTCAGTTTTTAAGTTCAGGTTGAATTACCTTGAGCTCGATGCTGTAGATACCTGTGCCTTTCAGAATGAAGAGCTTGTTGAGGAATTTGCCACCGAATCCCATGTTGGTGACGCGTGATGATCGGATGAGTCCTAATGCTTTGTCCTTGTGATCGAACGCTGTTGCAGCGCGTTCTTAAAAATCAATTAGGTCATGGTCATCTTTCATTTCTATGTACAAACTGGGAACTTGTATAAGTAGTTTAGTGGCTTTGTAGGGTCATTGTTTACCCTGAACCCCATCGGTGGAGCCGACATAAACATTTCTGTAAGTGTCCACCTTGACACCATTCGGCATCCTCAACAGATGCGCCTTTCCATCGTACCCCCCTACTGCTGCGAATATGCGGCCTGACCTCAATGAGCCGTCGGAGTACACCATCAAAATGTAGATGTGGTGTGGTTTTATCTCGTCTCTTTTGTCATTTCTGCACCCTCCAGACCAGGAGCCCGTGGAATTTGTGGCTGCTTCAAAGCAGTAGCTGCTCGGAGCTACACTGTTTACTCGAATTTCAAATTCCATTTGCGGGAGGAATGATAGAAGTATCTTGTGTTGCCTCCATCAGTGACTTACAGTAGCGTCTCGTCTTCAGAGAACGCAAGGCCGTTCGGCAGAGTGAAGCCATCCGCCACTGCGTCAACGATGCCAGACCCCGGTTCGGCCCGATAAATCTGGTATAACATTAGTGGTTTGGATCTGAACCCCTTCATCCTGGCATTGACATTCTCCAACATTAAACTCCAATTAGCGCAGTGTTCTTACATCATTTATACTAATGCTTCAGAGGTCATTGATTTTGACCTCGTCTGCTTAGAATTTTGTGTGTTTTTCTAATTGGTATACATTGACTAAGCATAGGGGCAGCCAAATAGCTAAGACATATGTCCTTTGCTGTAGCGCAGGTACACCAATTAATAATTGGGTTCGTACAAATTTTGGTGAGGAGGTTAGCCTTACCAACCATACGTGGTATCTGTAAACCAGACCGAGTCGTCTCTTTTTACCCCAACGTCGTTGGGGTTGTTGAACGGCACGCCGAACCAATTGTCGGTAACGACCATGGAACTTCGTCTCTTTAGGTCAAACCGGTGGATGTACCCCCCTCTGTTTCCCTGCCCCTGGTTGCAGATCTACAGGTTGCCTTCGATGTCGAGGGTCATCCCACTTGCCACGTCTGTTATGGGTAACATTGTTGTAATCTTCCTCGTTGTTAATGAACCTTTTTCACCTGAATTATCAATCAGTTGCAATAAAATCATTTCATTCGAAACTAAACTTTGGCAATGAGAATCCACCTGCCACCGCTCTGTTAAGCTTAGTTGTTTGCGTTAAAAGTATTACGCCTCAGAGTTTTGCTCCTGCATGCCGATCAAACCCTTCGTACATGTGGGAGGCTGGTATGTAAGCAGCTCTCCTGTGGAAGGCTGGCATGTAAGCAGCTTTCCTGCCAACCTTCCACAAACAACGTGCTGGGCTTTATGACAAGTGGTTCCAAAATGGGTACAATGTTTGCTTCATTACTCATAAACAACCTGCTCTCTCGACTATCATTTATCCCCTCACAAACTACCTTGTAGCTTCAATGATCATCTGCGAGCAAACCACATTGAGTCCCAAATCTATATGCCGTGGTATTCTCCAATTTTTCCAGTGTCTCCACGCAATTTAGCTGTAACCATTTTGTCGCTCTGTGTAGGATTGGCTCTACTCTTGTTGTCATGCTCTTTGGGAGGGTTTTGGCAATTCCTCTCCAGTCACTTGACATAGTTACCTCTTAGTGTCGGGTGCATCACAATTGCACACATTATAAGCAAGTGAACTTCCAAGTTTAATATTGATTATTTATAACTTAGACTAGCCGAGTGAGGTTCATGATTAACTTTATGCCAGGAGGAATCCTAACTGGCTGCTTGGCTAAACCCTTAGTTGAAACAAAGAATGAAAGAGTAGAGCCAATCATTGCCACGCAAGTATCTTTCGGGAGACAGCGTTTCTGCTCATCGCAAAAGTTGCTGATAATCTCATGTATTAAATTTGAGTTAGGATGAACTTGGAAAAATTGGAGTGCTGATGTATTGTCCATATCATTCAGGGAGTTCAGCTCAGGAGGTAATGGTCAAATTGCTCTTTCATTCTGGTCTGGTGTCGAGCACGGTCTTGGTGGAGAAGAGATGGTACTCTATAATCAAACATTTGGATAGCGAAGCTCATGCGATTGTCCATGGCTTTACAAAGAATGATTAAAAATCTCAATTAATTTGAGTACTTAAATCCAGGAAATCCAGTTTTGAATTGAACTCTAAAATCATGACCGCAAATTCATGCTATATTGATAGCTCTGCAGCCTTATTGTACACGCACTATGCAAATCATCCACAACAAGTCACAAGTGAAATTACCACTCAAATGCTAGTCTAGTTTCAACGACGTCTTCTGGTGTATCAATAATCGACAGAATCGTTGCAAGTCTGCTAGAGGCGTTACGCCTGCAGCAGAATGTCGTAAACGGGTCTCTTATCTGGGTAATACAGTCCAAAGTTCTTCTCGATCGGATCCCCTTGCTTCTGATTCTCGTTGAATAGAGCAAATATGAAGGTCTGAATCTTCACATTCGGCCGCACAGGGGTGCCGTTGCGGAGCACATGCTGGACGAGATTGTTATTGTACGTTTTGGCGTTCTGCAGACTTGCACCAACTCCGCCACCGTCAGACGCCCATCCCGTCTCTGTTATCATCAGCGGCGTGTTTGCATACCCCAGGCGACTCATTGCAGCATAGACAGAGTCCACCTGAGCGTCGAAGATGTTTCGGTACGCTCTCCCAGAATCGTTGATCGTGGGCGCGTTGGGATTGAAGAGCGCATAATTAATATCTATGTTGACGGAATCAAACCGATACGCGAAGAAGGGATAGATATTCATCATGAAGACGGAGTTCTTCCTTCGCACGAAGTCCAGGATGCCACTCACCACGGATAGGTCCTTGTCCGCGAATTGTCCAGCTGAAGGGGGATAGGAGACGCTCAGCTGGAAAGCCAGCGGCGTGGACACCTTGATGTGGTTCAGGCCTGCAGATTCCAGCGCTTGCTGTATGTTGTTCATGGCTAGCACGAGCTTGGACGCATCGTTCCTGCCGTCGCTGAGAAACTCGTTCCCCACTGCCAGCCACCCGATCTTGGTTTGCGGGTACGAGCGAATGTTTTTCTCGACCCAGCTGTTGGCCGTTACCTGGCTGTCGGCGATGCCAGCGACTTCTTCATTCGGAATGGCGACCGACAAAGTGATACCCGAGTTCTCGAATGCGCGGAGAATATCTCCCGCCGCGTCATAGATCTTTACATCAGTCACACCTCGACTTCGCAGGAGGGAGACGACTTCGGGAGGCGACGGGAGATTGTCCGCGACTCGCCCGTAGCAGATGCCGATAGTGGTGGCGCAGCGATCCCTGTGCTTTTCACTGCCCTTGCCACCACCGCAATGCAGAACCGGAACGTCTGGTCCCACTTCAACGGAGCCCATCGCTACCACAGCACTTCGTGTCTATTCCCAGATACACAACAACAACCAAAAACAGACAATCATATGCGAAGGTCTCTTACCTGACAGTGAAATATAGAAGATCGACGATCGATCAGTCTCACGACGCGCCGCTCATCGGTCCATTGCCGCACACGATTCCAGGCTCTACGTTATCGCAGCAAAGCTCTTCGTCCGCCTCGTCATCGCTACGCCCTAGCTGCGCAAGATCGCGGTGCCGGAACGTCTTCGAAAACAAACAAAACTGGTCTTTCACGCGGTTTCCATGTGCATGAAAATGTGTCGGAGGAAAGCTGGATTCTCGGCAGTGGGAGGTCGCGGAGGTGGGTCTTCTCGGAAGATGCGCATGTGGAGCTCCATGTTGAAAGACACAACACGAAAGCTGATGTTTCCTTGCATGATTTTCTTCGTTCTAGATATTAGATTTCCTTCACATTTGTTTTCACATTGTTGTGATCGTACAAGACTAGACTGCAACGTTACTTACCTGGTTTTTCAACATCATTCAGATGAAAATCCTTCGATTCCTATGAGTTTCTAGAACTTAACAAAGATAAAACTGGTGAAAGAGAGGAACAATTTACGCATATTCCTTTAAAGTGTTGAGGTTGTGTTTACACGCAAATTTATTTATTTAATTATTTATCTGAAATATTTGTTTATTTATTTAATAACATCTGAGCCCAAAAACCGGTTAAATAGTTATGTGTTATATACTTCATATATTTTAAAGCAAAGGGGCTGTGAAGATTGACAAAGATTAGATCAATGAACAAAGAGGAGTGGCATTTAAAATAACAATGATGGAATCTGCAATTCAGTTTAACAACTCTTCTTTTTATATTTTGTTCCATTCTTTATTAAAAATGATTCAAAAAAAATGTTCAAGTTTTTTTATTGTTTCATTTCCATGAATTGAACTTCAAGACAAAGCTTCACAGCTCCACGTTTGACATATATAATAATAAAAACCTCTCATATCCATTCACCCTTTCTTCTCTTTTCATTATTCAACACTCCTGTGCAGTATAATTCCAAGTATATTTGGTGTCATAAAGTGATGGGATTATACTCATGGCTGGTGTAACTTAGAAAGTAAAAATATGGCATCCCATGGTTGTAATATTTAAAGACACATACCATAGATGTTGGAATTGCACTCCTAAGTGGTCAAATTTGCATACACTTTCTCGCATTCCAAGATAAGACTTGAAGAAAGGGTCTTGACTTTGTGTCATCCTACCCACACTCCAAGCCCATGCTTCTTTTGCCTTTTGCCTATTTCATATAATTTTGAAATATTTCTCTATGAATGGAAGAAAGAAAGAGAATTTGATGATGAATTTTTAATAGAAGATGCTTTGATAAATGGTGAATAAATAGTCTAAACTTCTTTAATAATAAAATATATATTTATTTTATAATAAGATCTTATTTTTGTATTGATATATTTATATTTATATTTATTAAAAAAATCTATAATAATATATATAATAAAACAAATTTTTTATATTTATATTTATAGAATTTAATTTGTTTTGAGAATTTATTAGGATTTAATAATTTTTTATTTTTATATATTAATATGTGAGTTTAAAATAATATTTAGAATTTTATTTATTTAATGATTTTTTATTAGAAATTACTCATAAAACAAAAAACAAAATAAAAGAAGCTAATATACTAAATAAATTTTGTAAGATTTGGTAAACACATCTAAGCTTTATATATATATATATATATATATCTATAAAGAACACATTTTATGTCACAAATTTCTATTCAGAATTCTAATTATAAATAAAGCAATAGATGTAATAGATGAAATAATTTTTTTTATAAATTTTGCAAATGATTCTAAAAAAATTTATAAAAATTTAATTAATTAATTTTAACATAAATTGATTTATTCAAATAGATCTATAATGTGTATGTATATTTAATAATTTTTTAAATTTAAATATAATAATACTATTATTACTATTTATTATTGCGTAAAATCTGAGTAGATAATTTTTTTTCAAATACCAATATTTTTTATTATCAAATATTTTGATTTAAATTAATAAGAGCTTTTTATATAATCTTATTTCTATTTATTTATATTTTAATTAAGAATAAATATTTACAAATATATTACATCTTTAAGTATGTGTATCAACTTTAGAATTAATTTTATTTCATATTATTTTATTTACCACATAAAATTATATAGAGATTTAAATATCTTATATGTTATCATATATATATATATATATATATATAATTTTTTTAATGTGTATTTTATAAAAAATTAAAACTTTAAGTATTTCCTATATTTAATTATTAATGATATGGATAATATACATATAAGGGTTATTGAATGTTATAAATATATGTATTTTTTTATAACTATATAGTAATGATATTATTTTGTACTATAATGTGATAGTAAATATAAATATTATATTTAAAAACCTTGTACAATACTCTTCTATAACTTTTAATAATCTACAACCACAAATCTCTATATATAAAGTTTTAGAATTTAATTTAATTTTTTTTATTTATGTATAATTTTATTAAATTATTTTACTGCAATATAAATTTTATATTTTTATAGTAAATTTATTATATTTAGATATTTGAAAATTTTGATTTAATATAATTTTAAAAAAATTTAAAATATATATTTTCCTAAAGAGATAAAATAATCTTCTTTAATTTTTTAGTTTTTAATTTTAGTTCTATTAAATAAATTTTAAAAATTAAAAATTAAAAATCTAACTATAAATATTATTTTGAATAACCATTATATTTATAAAAATATAAAAATACCTGTTAGTAAGCACACTAATTTTAAAAAATATCTCATAGTGGTACTAATGAGTATTTAGAACATGATTTAAAAAGAGAATTGCTAAGTAGACATCCCTCTTTTACTACATGGATATACCCCCCCTCCTCTCTCCTATACCATGCACTCCTCTATATACATAGTAATATCAATGTTATATCATTATTTTATATTTCACAAGCTTGCTCCCCCAATAATTGTAGATAGTTGTCCTTTACTATGCCCAATTTCGCTACACTTGAATGTGGAAGGTTCCTATTGGATGAAGAGAGAAGGGAGGCTACACTACCAACACATCTTCCTCCTAGACATGCAATTTACAGAGTCATTGAATCTTATTTTGTTTGTGAAAGATTCTTAATCTTAAAATATAAAGTAATGATATGATGATGATATTATGTAATGATATGATGATGTTATTGTATGTACGTGGAGGTGTGTGGCATTGGGGGGGGGGGGGATATCCATGCAATAAAAAGAGAGTGTCCATCTAGCAATTTCCTTTAAAAAATAAATAAAAAGAATGTGTTGAATTTTAAATAATAATAACAATAATAATTTATGTATGCATGTCTTTCATCTATGTATACAAGTTCCTCCTTACATATCTTATTATGAATAAAAGAAATTTTATGTACTTTTGTTATCTTAAACATGAATTGATTCTTTTTATTTTTATAATTAATATAAAATTTTCATAGAAAAAGAAGAATTGGTACTACATCAAGAAGCATTTTAAACATTTGTGGTAGTTGATTTAATTTAATTTATTTTTTTAAAATTAAAAATTTATTTAATGCTTTAAACAGCCACAGCTATGCCAAAATAATCAACTAGGTAATATTTTGTGTTAAACAATAATTTGTAGATACTTGATTTTAATGCCACAATGTCTTTTGAAAGTATTAATTTAATATACAATTAAATTCATATTTAGAATATATATATATATATATATATATATATATGTTTTAGATTATTTTTTAAAAAATAATTATTTAGTATTTAAGTTGATAATTTTGTGATTATTCTAATTTAAAATTTCTTTAGTTCTAAAAAATTAGAAATAAGTTACTAATTTTTTTAAAATTTATTCTTTTTTTTAAGCATTAAAAATTATAAACAATAAAGAATTCAAGCTCTTTCAACATTCTACTACTTATTAAGGTGTTTATTCATGTTGACTTTTAAACATAAAGGCTATAATATTTTATAGATAGATAAATAAAAAATTATAAATTAATTGATTGATTTTTTATTCATGACTAAGAAATATATTTCTATTCTAATTAAAAAAGATAAAATAACTATAAATTAAAATGTGTATTTTTTTATCTGTTCTACTTGCCATGGCACTTGAATGTGTCAATAAAGATTAGAAAGCAAAATAAAATCAATTTACATTATATCTCTCTAACATATAAAATTGATACTTTAAAAAGTTAAAGTTGGTTCAGTTTTTTTGAAATAAAATACATTCAACTATATCTTAGTATTATCTTAAGTCTAAAGTATTGTATTTTATTCATAGAAGATGTCTTAAAAATGATAAAATATCAACAAAAATTCAACAAAATTTTTGGAAAGAAAAAACATATTAGGTGGAGCTCACATGGCATCAAAAAATAAAAAATAAAAAATCAACCGCAAAATATGAAATATACGAAAAACTCAGACGCATTTCCATGTTCTTGTCTGTGCTCATCCAAACAGATTTTTCTAGTACTGAAAACGATCACTCAACTGCTTGCAATCGAAAGTCGGCGTCCGCTGGTCGGTCACCCGAAACCGACACAGTGACGTTGCGATCAGCAGCCGACAAGCCCACCGACAGATCGATGTGGTAGACGGGCCTCCGATCGGGGTAGTACAGCCCGAAGTTGTTCTCCACGGGGTGCCCGGTCTTCTCATTCTCGTTGAACAGCGCGAAAATAAACGTCATAATTCTGTCGTTTGGCCTCATGGGCGTGCCATTCCGCAGCACATGCTTGACCAGGTTGTTGTTGTAAGTCCTCGCGTTTTCGTTGTTGGCACCCGTTGCACCCCCGCCGGATGGCCAGCCCGACTCCGTGATCATCAGCTTCGTGTCCCCGTATCCCAGTCGATCCATTGCAGCGTAGACAGCGTCCACCTGGGCGTCGAAGAGATTGCGGTACTGTCTCCCGGAGTCCCAGACTGTCGGCGCATTGGGGTTGAACAGGGCATAGTCCAGACTGATAACGTGGGAATTGTCCTTGTACGCGAAGAAGGGGTAGATGTTGGCCATGAACACTGAATTCTTCTCTCTCACGAATGCAAGTACTTCACGTGTCACGGATTTGTAATTATCGTCGAATTCCCCCGCCGATGGTGGATAGGACTTGGAGATCAATCCGAATGCATACGGTGTGGAGACTTTGATGTGACCCAGGCCGACGGATTCCAGGGCGCGTTGGACGTTGCGCATGGCAGGTACGAGCTTTGATGCGTCGTTCCCATGGTCGCTTAGATATTCGTTACCGACCCCGATAGAGCCGATGTGGGAGTGGGGGCGGACGTATCTCTGGACCCAATTGTTTGCAGCATCCTGGCTGTTGGCCATGCTAGTAACTCCTTGGTTTGAAATTGCAACCGAAAGAGTGATGCCTGAGTTTGCGAAGGCACGGACAATGTCGGTTGATGCGTCGTAGATCTTCACGTCGGTCACGCCTCGGCTTCTCAGCAGAGCCACAACTTCGCCTGGCGAGGGGAGGTTGTTGGCAACGCGCC
This sequence comes from Physcomitrellopsis africana, assembly GCA_036785485.1. Lineage (NCBI taxonomy): Eukaryota > Viridiplantae > Streptophyta > Bryopsida > Funariales > Funariaceae > Physcomitrellopsis > Physcomitrellopsis africana. The sequence goes on along the minus strand of JAWRVF010000605.1, from coordinate 47,972 downwards.
CATAGCAGATTCCAATCGTGGCTCCTGCTCCTACTACTCCTCCGCCAACATCACCCCCACATCCGTTGCACTGGTTCTTGCATTCTGACCCACAGTGCACAGCGGTGCAGCCGCAGAAACCCCACTGACTGCAACACTCGTTGTTCGGACACTTCCGATCAGTGTCACATTGTCGAGCCGCAGCTACCACAGACACAGTCGCGACCAGCACGGTCACAAATAGTAAACTCTTCATTGGAGCCATCGAATCTAGATCCCACGCATCGATGTCGGACCGCAGAGTCCATCGCAACACGGATCTTATATACTCCTGTTCAGCAACCTACTACTGCAGCTAGACTGTTTAGTCGACACCACGTTGCAGCGACCTCTGCGTCACAAAGTCGTAAGGTGATGCTCGCATGCCGTCACTCCCTGAAACTGCGTCAGGGTAACAGGTGCAGATGGTTGGTGGGGCAGCAGCGTGCCTTGCGTCGTAGTCATCAGCTCAAGCCATCGAGTCTGGCGACGTGAGATTCATCCCCTCGAAGAGACCACAACGTCGGAATCGAACAAACAACACGATTGACATTCAACCTGACATGGGCCCATCGATGTTGATTCCCCGCTTCCTACAGTGAAGTCACGCTGACGGCATCGCGATAGCGTGGCGCTGCCCATATACTCCACGCCCATCCTTGTCCGCTCTGACCAGCATTCATTATCCCTGACCTGTTGCCAAGTCACGGTGGATTGTGGAGAATATCATGCATTAGTTCATCGTGAAATTTCTCCGACAAAAGCCTGCTTTTGCCACTCCATGGTTTCTGATTGGGCTCAGAACTGTAGAATTTGGAGTAATGAATGGGCAATCTGGTGGATCGGCTGTGCTGGAATGGAATTCTTTACCACATGTCCACGTCCAACAAGACAAATCTGCTAGTACTGGGAATTCAACTCTTGAGGGTATGAATCATCATTTTGGCTTGATCATTTGGTGTCTGGGTAAAACAACGGGTTAGCGCAGATTTAATTTGACCTGGGTTTCTGCAGCAGGGGCAGATTTACCATTGTATTGAAGGTTCTCGACTGGATGTAAGTGAATTATTGAGTGAAGCAGTGCTTTGACGATGAGGTCTTCGAGATGAGGAGGCTCTGAGACAACTTGTGCGCATTAAAATTATTTGACGACCAGGGAAGGATTTTTTCGGCTCGTCTCTTATCCCGTAGGAATATGCGGCAAGTCTACAGCGTAACGGATGACATCGAGCTGTGTGGACAGTGTACTGGTGTCTCAAGAGGAGCTCCAGGGCATATGCTTGAAGTGTAAACCGCATGCTGTGGCTTTTGACAGTGTACTAGTGCCTCCAGAGGAACTACAGGGCACATGCTTCAAATGTAAACCGTACTCTGAAGATTTAGAGTTTTGATTTTAGCCTCGAAATACTGGCAGCGTGATAAAGCCATTGTGTTCTATGCTGTGAGAACGTCGTAAAACTGTACGAGTGTTTACAGCAGATTCTAGGTGGAAATGTGTGCCCCTGGAAGATTCTGCAAATTTGGTGTTATCACTATGGTTGTTGAAAATGCTGTCAGCATGTTGGAGTAAACTCCACAACAACGTTGAAGTTGACGGATGTACATATAGTCAAAAGAATCAACCCCTAATGTTGATACTAGTACATTTACAGACAATGACGTAATCAATCCACGTGTCTCAATTAAAAGTCCATCAAAAGCTGATTCACAAGCTCAGTAGTTACGGTTCCACCAAGGCTATAAAAAGAAGCGATGCAAATTTTCTTCGAGTGCCACACTCATCGACACCAGACCTTCAACCTTTTCGTCACCGTTTCTTAGACCTTGGCCTGTTCTTGAGTATCCTTGCCTTGGTTGAGGCAATTACGTGATGGCGAAACTGATGCTGTTGGTGATTGCTGCCGTTGCAGCAAGTTTGGCCCTGAGCTCCGTCAATGGTAAGTCCATGGAAATCAAACATGCATTTGTTTCGATTTTATGCACAATTGTGCCGCTGTTGTCTAGCGGTTCAACAACTTTGAGCGGAATGATGGGTCGTCTATTGTGACTGCTGTGATCTTAGTCTGTGCCATGTGCTTGTCTCTGACGGTTTGAGGATTTGGGAAGTTGTGTACTGATTACGGATAAGTACGTGAACAGGAGCGAGGATCGATATTATCAACCAGTGCGGGCAAACCATCACAGCATGCGCCACCTGCTGCGGCGGAGCACAAGTGAACTGCTATGTGCTTGGAGGCCGCGGTGGCAGACAACAAATCAACGTTGGTGGCAACTGGCCCGCCGGTGTTATCTGGGGCTTCCCCGGCGGCAGTGGGAATCCGAATGTGGGCAACAACGCCAAGCCTCAAGCTAATTTGGCCGAGTTTACCATTGGCGCCGGAGGCATGGATTACTACGACATCAGCAATGTGGTACGTAACATCACTGTTTCTGTGCTGTTTTTGATAAACCCTCCAAATTTTTTATCATTATTCGCTAATTGAGTTGTTTCACAGGATGCATACAATTTGCCAATGAGAATGGCGCCCACCCAAATTGCTGGCGGAGGATCACCATCAGGAACTCACTGCGGAACTATAATTTGCGCTATCAACGATCTGAACGGCTTTTGCAACGGACGCAACAGGCTCACGGGGCCACCAGGATATGGATGCAAGAACGTCGATGGACCTGGTCTGAACCCCACCGACGGCACGCGCGCATTCAAGAACCGCTGCCCAACTTCGTACTCGTACTCCAAAGACGACGCAGAAACTGTATTCGGCTGCAACACTGGAAGCAACTACGAAGTGGTGTTCTGTCCCTTCGGATCTGTCCCGGAGTCCGAAGAAGTCATCCGAGAAATTGTTGATTGAGCGTCTTATCAGTTGGGGTCAGAGGCAACGTGATGAGAGCTTAGCACCTCGCTAATCATGCAGGCAGATATGAATCGCGGCAGTCGGCGATGCCACTCACTTGTCAGTTTACTTCACGGTTTCAACATCTAAATGTGTAGCAGTTTCTCCTAAAGGAATGCGTAGTATCGTAAGACCCGTTTGAACAAGAACTATGACCTATGGTGTATTAATACGGAGTTTCATCGCTGAATGTGCCGGAGTATCATTCTTGGAAAATTTGGAAAATTAAAATGAAAAAGAGAGAAGGCAACACATGCCTATTCTCTTGAAGTTATAAAATGTAAAGACGGTAGGTGAAAAGTTAAAGTTGTAAAATGTTACATATGGTGGCAACATTTATCATTAGTAAAGGTATTGTTTTTGTACAATTGTAACAATTAAAGTTATAAAATGCTAAGAGGGTAGGTGGCAGTTAAAGTTGAAAGTTGTATGAATTCCCTGTTCTAATCAGCTTCTAGGTTCAAAACTAGTTCACATCTTAATTTTAAAATAAAATTTTATTCTTAAATCTAATCATAATATATCCTAATTCCAAGACACATTCTCAATTATAGAAGTAAATATGTAAAATATTTAATCTCTAAATTCAACCCAAATCCAAACTGAAGGCCTAATTTTAGTAATAATATTTTAAATTTTAATACTAAGAAAAAATTCTAACCTTGGATTTTAAGAATGGAATCCTAATTTAAATTCTTAACAATATCCTAGTCTTAAAGTGAACCCTAATCTTATTCTTAATAGATGAAATTTTATATTGTAAATCTAAGAATCTCAATAGAAGTCCTGATGAATCTCACTTGTATCACACCTAATTGTTAAGATGAGAGATTTTTTTGCTCTTACACAAATGATTGCTCTTAGAGAAGAATTCAACCTTAATCCTACCTTACCAACTATCACACTTATGCCAAAGAAAAAATTGCTTCAAAACTACTCCAGTAACACTAGGCTTGCTCTCTTTGTTGCTTCGTAATTCAGGATTTAATTTTGTTCCACATTCTTTCACATAGAATTGCGGTTATTTCACCTAAACAATCTGGAGGCTTCCACATCCGCATTTCCCTTTGACGTGCTTTGATTTCATATTATCATCCTTCACCATGACCTTGATGTTGCGTGCGTAGACTTTGTTATGCCCTGAAATCACCTTCATTGTGTCTTCAACCTTCAGAAGCAACGTCTTCACCATTGGTAAGCTGATCTCTTTCACTTCCTCCTCCTCCCATCATTTAATCACCACTTGGATGCTAGTGCTCCAACTTGGGAAATGTCTGCAGACAACAGCACTTCACTTTCATTATTGACTACGGATTTTACCTTATCATCTTCAACATCTGGACAGTGCATAATCTGTGATGCAAATATTGTTTTCTGCATTTGCACTAAGCCCCACTGAAAATTACTGAGGAACTAGTTCATTAGCATCACCCTCAAATTGAAAATCCTTGTTCTTAGGATTTGATATTGTAAACTGTTCCATGAACCTTCAATTTTGTAATGACATCCATTGCTGCATCAAAGAAAACCCCCCTGAAATTTGTCCATGGTCCAAAAGTTTTGGTTGCAGAGCCCCTCCTAAATATCTTTTGGAATTAGATCCATAATATTAAAGTATCTCAAACTTATCACTACTAACTTGTTGCTCTTGATGTAAACCAAAACAATATCTTCTGCTATATCCTTTTATTTATTGTACAGGTTGATTAGCTTGTGTAGTGTTTTCTTTTCTGGGTAAAAATATCAAGTTTTTTATAAGCTGCACAAGTTCTTTAATAAATAAGTTTATAAACATAATGTACCATTGTGGCCTTTATCAACTTTAAAGTACATGAACTAATATTATAGTAATAGCTAAGTAATTTTGTCATATTTTTTTAAACTTAATCCATTATTATAAATTATATTATTTTATTATTTGGACTTTTGTAAAATATTTATTTACAATTAAAGTTTTATTCTAGATTATATATATGAGTTCTTATTACTTAAATTCAAAAACAACCCTTATAGTATTTGAATGGTTTTTGTATTTTTTTAATTTCAAATTGTTTAATATAACTAATTAATAACCATATTGGAATAATCTTAAAGTATCATAAGAGCCAATATACCTTACAATTGTCGTAGATATACTCCAAGTTATTACTTTTTAGAATCTTCTAAAATTTTTTTCAATTTTTTAAAATCTTTTAATCTTCTAGAACCTTCTATAGTCTTTTAAAATCTTTTTCAATCTTTTAAAATCTTCTAGAACCTTCTTTAGTCTTTTAGAACTTTCTTTAGTTGTTTAAAATCTTCTTCAACTTTCTAAAATCTTTTAAGATATTTTTAAAAGCTTCCATAGATACTTCATAGACTTCTAGAAACTTCTTAATTTTTTTTGTAGTTAAAATCTTCTATAGGTATTTCTATCAAATTAAAAAAGCTTTTATAGAAGGTTCAATAGGACATAGAGCTTACAATATAAATAGGAAGTAAGACCAAGATACACCTCAATCTTGCCAATACAAGTCTTGGAGTAATCCAAAGTGTTGCTTTGTTTCTTAATATCAATCTAATTCTTGTTTTTGTCAACCATTTAGTTCTTTGTTCTTGTAATCAATATAGTTCTATTCTTGAAGATACTATTGTGTTCTAGAGTAGTGTGGATTATCTTCCTCTAGACTGATATGTTTACTTATTGTAATTTGATCTTTCTTTGGAGAGAGGATTATTTTTTTTCTAGGATGTATCATTGTATTTTAGAGGTTGCAAATTATCTTCCTCTAAGTTAATATCATTTAATAACATTTCTTTTCAGTATAAAAAATACTACATTAAAGGCTTGTTGATTTTTTCTTTATCAATATAAAAGTAAATCAAATCATGGAAGATATTAGGAACATTGTGAGTCCTAAATTATACACCAAAATTTTATTTAATTAATTTTTGATATTTTGATAAGATGTAATATTATTTATTTATTAATTATAAAAAAATAGAGGTTTTTGGTCTAAATTATATATTAAGGCCTTAGATTATTATATTAATTTTAATAAAATCTAATTATAAAAATTAGATTAAAAAAATATTATTTTTTATTTAAAATGAAATTATTAGAAAATACAAAGTTAGTTGAAGTTGGAATATGGTGAAAAAGTGATAGAAAATTATTCTACTCTTAAAGCCATCAAAGACGGTGAAGGAAAAAGATGAAGAATTATTGTAATCTTAAAGCCATAAAAAATGGTGAAAGAAGAAGATGAAGAATTACTCTACTCTTGAAGCCATAAGAAATGGTTGTGAGTTCTATCAATAGATCTTAATTCGTGAATTGGTTAAAAATATAGACTTAAGTCTTTTAGCTATATAAATATGATGATTAGAAAGTCTTTTTGACTATTTAAATATTTATTAGAATTTAGAATTATTTATAAATATAAAAGTCTTATTAGACGAAAAGTTACAAAAATGGAGTCTTAATAAGTTTTAGAGGCAATTATTTTAGTTGGTTTAGTATTTTTACTTATAATATTAAATATTAAGAGTTAGTTATTGAGACCAATGTCTACATTGGCCTTCTAAATACATGTATTATTCATTAAAAACCTATAAATATTACTTAGTAGGTAGAAGAAGCATGAGAAAGAAATCTCATGTATTTTTATTTATTTTTGTAGAAAATAGGATTTAGAGTTGATTTTTATTGATTTTATTATTATAAAAAATTTCCAAGGTAGAATAAAATAGTTTCAAATTGATATTATCATCTTAGAAATATTATAGAGATTTTTATAATTTATTTATAATTTATTTAGAATTTATTAAGAATTTTTAGAGCAATTTTGAAGACTTTGGTAAAAATGAGTTTTACCACCTTGGGAGCCATTATGAAGAAATGGAGCACGATTTGAAGGCCATATAGGGTTCTTAGGCTAATAGGGTGTTTTTAAAGACCATGGTGAAGTCAAAAATACAAAATTATTAGTTCTACTAATATAAAATAGGAGGACCAGCAGCTAGTATAGTCCTTGTAGGAAGGGAGGTGGACAAGTCCCATATGGGTTGTGGCACCTTGGATGTAGGTAGGAGGATAAGACTAAGGCCTCATGGCCCCTCAAGGACACCCATATATACTACTTGTGAGCCTTGGTGAGGTTCGAACCCATGATCTTCTAACAAGTTATCCTTGAGGTAAAAATTTATACTTAATTTTTTCCATTATTTACCTTTTAACTTTGAATTATCATAACTTATTCATAGTAACTTAGATTTATATATTTTTTACATCATTAAAAAGATAAAAAAATTGCCTGCTTAAAAATATAATTTTTAATTTTTACTTTTATTTTTTACTAGATAAAAATCTAGTGAACAAACTGTGACTAGTTTTGTAATGTGCAATTACTTAATTGCACATATTTTACTTGTTTTATGTTGTTCTTCTCTTTTATTGTTGTTTATTGCTCCTTATACCTCACACCACAATTTATAAGTAACTCTTAATTGATGCCACCTTATAACTCGGGTTGAAAAGTGAATTTTATCCTCATTGACTTTTATTCAAGATCAAAGAATCCTCGACATGGCTTTTATGGGCTTTTACAACCTCTGCCAATTCCAAAGCAACCGTAGTCTTCAGTATCTATGGACTTCATTAGAGATTTGCCACCTTCTATAACATTTGATGCTATCTATGTGGTGGTAGATCAGTTTACAAAGATGACATATTTTGTTCCATACAGAAAGACAACTTCTAGTGAAGAAACAGCAAGATTGTTTTTTGACAATATATATCGGTATCATGATTTATTGGATGACATTATTGTGGACCGAGGGCCTCAATTTATATCAAAGTTTTGGAGGTCGCTTTTTGACATATTGAAGATAGATATCAAACTCTCTTCTACCTTCCATCCTCAAACCGATGGTCAAATAGAGCGAGTTAATCAAATCTTGGAGCAATATCTACAATGTGCAATCAACTATCAACAAGATGATTGGACCACATATCTACCATTGGCAAAGTTTATGTACAACAATTTGGTCCATGCTTCAACTCAATAAACATCTTTTTTTGCAAATTATAGATATCATCCAAAACTCGATTTATTAGATAAATCCAAAGATGAAAATCTAGCAGTTGAAGATCTTACAAAGCATTTAAGGGAAATCTAGACCACCTTGAAGCTTTGGTTACAAGTAGCTCAAAACTTGTACAAAGCTTCTACAAACAAATTTCGGAAGGATTCCCTTGCTTTTCAAATTGGAGATAAGGTTTGGCTCTTACGACAAAACATGAAGACCACTTGACCTTGCAATAACTTAGATTATAGGAGGTTGGGACTACTCTGTATTCAGGAGCAAATCAATCCGGTGGCTTATCGGCTGAAACTACTTACATCCATGAAGGTACATTTAATTTTTCATGTTTCTCTTCTAGAAGCTTATAGCGAATGAACTTTACCAAGACAAATACAGCCACTACCACCTTATATTGAAATTGAGAACCACGTAGAATATGAAGTGGAACAAGTCCTTGATTTATAACGGAGACGAAGAAAGTTGGAATATTTAATTCAATGGCGTGGCTATGATATAAATGAGCGGACTTGGGAGCCAGTAAAAAATATAACAAATGCGTCGCAAAAGGTACACGAATTTCATTGAAGATATCTTGATAAATCAAAAGTCAGCCATTGACAAAACATAAAGATGAAGCCTTCTTCGAAAGAATGTATAAGCAAGATCCAGGTCTTATCAAAATATAACTTGTTGTATTTTACTTTCTTGTAGTTTTAAGATATATAATTTCAAAGTGTATTTAGATATGGCTAGTGGGAATGAGGATACTGCACTAGTGATGCCATCTCAACCAAGTAGCTCATGGCGTCAACCTCGAAATGAAAAATTAGAAGAACCAAGAAGACATTAAAGAATACCAAGTAGCAGGTCATTCATGATTGTCTTTGAAGCTGAATCAATTCATGAAGGTAGTGGCAAAACGATATTTTTAGGCGACTTCTACAATGAAGACACAGAAGTTCACACATGGTCTTAAGTAGATGGTGTTGGTCATTATCGATGGCTACAAGGACCAATGAATCATTTGCCTTGTGAACGACAACTGGAATATATTGCAAAGACTATGTACCATATCTTTGATTTTCTATGTTTGTAAGCATACATCTCAAATGGCTTCTTGGAGACCTTGAAGCTAGTGTGGGAGGTGATATCAAGGACATACTTGTCAGATTAATATTGAAGTAGTAACAAATTTAAAAAGATTGCTTAAGGAGCATGTACTCAATGCTAAAATTAAGTTTATATTGAAAGAAATTTTAAAAATTATAAAGAAAGAATTTCATGATGTCCTTTTTGACAATTAAATCTTATGTCTAAGGATCTTTACATGAAGAAAAAGTGGCTAATTGATATAGAGTATAGATGGATAATATGAGCATCTAATAATACATAAGGTGAATTATATAATACTTATCTAGATGTGAAAATTTGAATTGGTGATATTGTAATAGAGCAAAATTTTTTTATTTAAGATGCAACATCTTATCCTCTTATTTTGGAACAACCATATATTATTGCAACTTAGATAGAAACAAAGATGTTTGATGATGGTTTAGCTTATGTACAAATTTGTAGTGAGGATAGAAGAAGGACAATATAGTTTTTGATTGTGCCTCCAAATCATGAGCAAAATTGAGACAAATTGAGAGAGAATCTATTGCCAAGGATTTTTGAAGAATTTAAGGATTTTTAGGGAGTACCACTATAAAATGAGATTATGGAGGTACAGGGGAGGAAATACTCTTACAAGATGTAGATGCCTTTGATGTAGGATTTATTGGCATTTTTGAGAATGGAAGTATTATATATAAAAAGATTAAAGATTTAAAAAGAAAGAAGAGAAAAATATTGGATGCTATTAAAAAAGAAATATATGGATTAAAATATTAAAAAATAAATTGAAAAATCCTTTGGAATTAATTGCATCTATTAGATTAAATGACAATAATAAAATTATACAAGTTCATTTAAAAGAAGTTTATGATATAATTGAATCTTTTCAAATACTAGAGATTATGGTTCAAACAAAATATAAGACAATAGATAAAAAGGTAAAACCTATTATTGGATCTTTGCCAAAAGATTTTAAAGAGTAGATAGAAAAAACATCAAGAAAAAAGAACTTAAAAAATCTAAAAAATATTTGATACAAGTTCACTAAAGAGACTTTTGAAGAATTGAAGATTGATTTTGATGGTTCTTTCTTGCCAAAAAAAATTGTGTACTTCAAAAAGATGCTAGCAAAATAAGATAAATTATTTATCTTTGAATTTCATGAAATTGGGTATATAGATCCAAATATTGAAATTTCAATAGTTATTTTCACTATACCACATATATCTTGGAATTTGAGGCCAATTCCAATATCAAAGGCACATTTGCTAAGTTTCATGGAATTATTGAAAGAAAAGATAAAGATGAAGATTTTAGAGCCCTCTTTTATACCATATTCTAGTTGATGGTTTATAGTGCCTAAGAAAAATGGATCATTATAATTTATTCAAGATATGCAACCAATAAATGCAGTGACTATCAAGAATACAAGAATTGGACCAATAGTAGATGAATTTATTAAAGCATTTACAAGAAAGGCAATCTATTCAATGAGTGATTTGTATTCAAGCTATGACCAATTTCAACTTGCAAAGAAGAATAGAAACATGACAACAATGAGAACACCACTTGGGCTTGTTAGAATTTGTACTCTTCTTCAAAGTACTACTAACTTAGTTATACATATGATGAATGGGATAAACAAGGTATTGAAGGATTTTATTTCTAAGAATATCATGGACATATTTTAAATTATCACCTTTTAGATCTTTCCATAGTCTTTTAAAACCTTTCATAGCTTTTTAGAACCTTCAAAAACCTTCTAGAACCTTCTTTAGTCTTTTAAGAATCTTCTATAATCTTCGAGAATCCTCTAGAATCTTCTTCGACCTTCTAAAATCTTCCATAGACTTTTTAAAGTCTTCCAAAATCTTCCTCATATTTCTAAAATCTTCTAAGATACTCTTACAAGGTGCAATAGGACATATGTTTTGTAGTATAAATAAGAGATAAGACCAAGGAGCACCTCAATCTTGCCAACACAAGTCTTAAAGTAATCCAAACTGTTGCCTTGTTTTTGATATCAATCTAGTCTCTTGTTCTTGATTCAATTCTTATTCTTGTCCATCCAATTCTTTATTCTTGAAATTATTCTAGTTCTGAATCTTCTTTTTTTTTCTTTGCTAATTTGCTATTTTGCATACCTAATAGTTTGAGAAGATTGCTTACATAATCATATCAAAGCTTTGTTCTCTTGATAGAAAGTGGATTATCTCTCTTCAAGATACTATTGCATTCTAAAGGAGTGCGGACTACGCCCCTCTAGATTGATATATTATTTATTGCAGTTGATTTCTTTTTAAAAAAAGAAAATTATCTCTTTTCTAAGATATATCACTGCATCTTAGAGGTTGTGGATTACCCTCTTTTAAATTAGTTATTTAAGAGTATTCTTTTTAGTATAGAAAATACTACACTAATAGCTTATCGATTTTTTCTTTATCATTATGGAAATAGATTAGATTAATGAAAGTGCATCCTCACAGATAGAGAATAGAGTAACAACTCTTATAGATCTTTGAGCTTTTTTGGATACTGTATGAGAAGAAATGGCATTTTTTTGCAATCCAAAAAAAAATTATAAATGGAACAAGTATCCAAAGAAGCTAAGCAAGAGATTCATAATTTATAATAAGAGATTATTCAATTGAGAGAAGCAGACAATAGACAAGCTATATACATAATTCCTCTAGAAGCTCTAAGGATTGTCATAAAGGAGCCAAAAGCTAATATGCTTGATAAATTTGATGAAAGAAGATCCAACTTCCAAGGATTTGTACAACAAGTACAACTTTATTTACAATTATATCCTTCTCGTTACTAAGATGGGTTCATCTAAGTTGTTTTTGTGGGCACCTTTTTATTAAAAAGTGTTGAATGATGGTTTGTTCCATTGTTGGAAAAGAATTCTCCAATCCAATATAATTTAGAGGCTTTTATGAAAAGATTTATTATTACATTTGGAGATGGTGATCGAGAAAGGATGGTAGAAAGGAAGATTCAAAATCTATGATAAGGATAATATTCAACCATAATTTATGGCACAGAATTTCAACGACTTATTTGTGATCTTGATTGGAATGATAAGGCCTTTATGACTTGATTTTGTTAAGGCTTAAAAGACAATGTAAAGAATTTATTGATCACAATGTCAAGAATTGAAAGCTTAGAGGAACTCATAGCTCAAGCCATTACTTAAGACAATTGCCTATTTGAATTACAATAAAAGAAGTGATCAATTTTCAACAATACCTATCAAGGTACATTTGCTACATCTTCAAGGATATTGAAGAAGCCATTAATATATCTTGAGCCTATGCAGATTGATGCAACTCAATTCAAGCTATTAACACCAGCAGAAAAGACTAGATATTGGCAAAAAAATTTATGTCTATATTGTAGAAGATCCAATCATAAGGCAACAAACTGATCAAATAAGTCTAGAGAATTCAATGCATGAGGTATAATAGTTGAATTGGAAAGATCGGAAAACGAAGATGTCCAGCCACAATAAAGACCTTGTAGTTGGATACCCCTAAACTTAAAGCACCAAAAAAAAATCTCTTCCTATCTTTGGATTCAATATCCTATTTTATATTTCTTTTATATATAAGAATCCTAAAATAAGAGATTTCTACTAAAATCCTTTTGGATACTAGAGCCTCAGCATGCTTTATCGATAAAGATTTTGCAATTAAGCACAATCTAGTATTTATAAAGAAGACCTATCTTGCATCCGTTGAAGTCATTGATAGATGAAACTTTGCATCAGGAGATGTTATCGAAGAAATCCAACCATTGAAAGTGATATTATGAAATCAAATATCACAAATTATTTTCAACATCATTTGATGCTCGATAAATCCTATTGTCATTGAACTTCCTTGATTTGAGTTACATAATCATGATATTGATTAGAGGTTGCAAAAGATTTTCTCAAGATCCAAACATCAAAAGAAGAAACGAGGTACTGCTCTATTTGTTAGAGCTAAAGCATTTATGCAAAAAGCAAAGAAAGAGGTTGCATTTGCATTGTATGCTATTCCAATCAAAGATCCAATGGAGCAACCAAAGTAAGATATTCCTAGTTAATATCGCAACCTTGAAGATGTATTTGAAAAGAAAAAAATAGACATATTATCAGAACACCATCCTCGTGATTGTGCAATTGAATTACAAGATGGAGCTCAACTTCTATTTGGTCTAATTTATAATCTGTCACAAATGGATTTCATATCCTTGCCAAGAATTTATTTAGACATTCAAAATCACTTGTTGGAGCTCCTATCTTGTTTGTGAAGAAGAAAGATGGTTCTTTACATATGTGTGTCAACTATCAAAGTCTGGACAAGGTAATTATAAAAAATCACTATCCATTATCATTAATCTTAAGATTATTGGATCAATTAGGATAAGCAAAGATCTTTACAAAGATTGATTTGAAAGGTGCCTACAATCTAATCAGGATTAAAGAAGGAGATTAATAGAAGACAACATTTCGTACAAGGTATGGACATTTTAAATATAATATTATGCCTTTTGAACTTACAAATGCATTTGCAGTCTTTTAACATATAATAAATGATATCTTACGAGAATACTTAGATGACTTTGTAATCATTTACTTGGACAATATCTTGATCTTTTCTAAGAATGAACAAGAATATAAACATCATATACATAAGATATTGGTAAAACTATAAGAAAGAAATTCCAAGATTACGACTCCATTGATGCGACTCATAGGCAAGGACAAATTTATTTGGAATGATAAGGCTGAAGAAGCATTCAAGAAGCTAAAAAAATCTTTCACTTCAACTCCTATACTTGTCTACGCAGATCCAACAAAACCATTCATTCTAGAAATGGATGCCTCAAATTTTGTACTTGGATCCGTACTCTCTCAAATTGGTGATGATGGTTGATTACATCTAGTAGTATTCCGCTCTCAAAAAATTTCATGTGTAAAAATCAATTACGAGATCAATGACAAAGAACTATTGGCAATTATTGATGCTTTTGAAGAATGGCACCATTTGCTAGAGGGGGCTCAACACAAAATCATGGTAGATACCGACCACAAAAATTTGGAATATTTTATGAGTGCTCAAGTTTTGAATCATCAACAAGCACGATGGAGCATGTCATTATCTCGATTCGACTTTGTGATTATATATCATTTGAAAAAACTTCAAGGGAAATCAGATGCCCTTTCTTGACGATCATATCTTGCACCAAGAATAGGAGACATTGTATTGGACCAACAAAAATCAGTCATATTGAAGTAGTCCAATTTGCAATTGAAGACATTAACAATATCTATCCATATAGATACAACTCTGAAGATGAAAATCCAAAAAGCAATAAAGACAAATCCATTTATATAGAGTATTTGGTAATGACTAAAAAAATATACATATAGAAAAAAACAACAATTTCAAATTTGAGGATAGATTGTTATATTTCAAGGATCTCTTATATATTCCTCCAAGTCCTATAAGACTTCAAATTCTTCAAGTACAACATGATTTTCTAATAGTTAGACATTTTGGCTTCAATAAGACCTTGGAATCAATATCAAGAAACTATTGGTGGCTTCAAATGTGGAAATTAGTGAAAGAATTTATCCAATTATATAAAATTTGTGCCCGAGAAAAGATCTCAAGATACCAATCATATGGACTTCTTCAACCCCTCCTAATTCCTAAAGGCCCATTGCAATCATTATCTATGGACTTCATTATAGACCTCTCAATTTTGAATAGAAAAGATTGAATCTTTATGGTGGTAGACCATCTTATCAAGATAGCATATTTTATTTTGTACAATAAAACTATTTTTAAAAAAGAAATAGCCAAGCTTTTTATTGATAATATTTATCAAATACATGGCCTTTCAAATGATATTATTTTAAATCAAAGATTACAATTTATATCAAGTTTTTGGAGAAGACTATTTCAACTTTTGAAGCTCAAGATCAACCTCTCATCAGCTTATCATCCTCAGATAGATGGTCAAACAAAATGAATGAATCAGATCTTGGAACAATATCTTCATTGCAGTATAAATTATCAACAAGATGATTAGACAGACCTTCTACTTTTGCCTTAGTTTGCATATAATAACTCTGCACATTCTTCAACAAAGCAAAATCCATTCTTTTCAAACTATGGATACCACCTAAGAGCAGATCCATTCCAAATTGAAGATGTGGAAAGTCCTGCCGCAGAAAATCAAGCTACCTGCTTAAAAGCCATCTATGAAGAACTAAAATTCCAACTGCAAATGGTTGGAGATCGATATAAAGATTATATAGACATTCATTGCAAGAACCAACCAAAGTTCAAGGTAGGAGATCGTGTCTAGCTACTTTGACAAAATATACAAACGAATTGACCATCATGAAAATTAGACTATTAAAGACTTGGATCTTTTATAATTCTATATGAAGTAAATCTAGTAAGTTTCCATCTTGAACTATCAAGTGGCATGTGCATTCATCTAATCTTTCATATCTTGCTTTTAGAAACCTATTATAAATCAAATATTGCTGGAAGAACTTTTTTACCACCAACCCTAGTTGATGTCAATCAAGAACTTAAATACGAAGCGAATGAAATATTGGATTTGCGTATAAGACATGGATAATTGGAATATTTCATTTATTGGAAGGACTATAGAATTAGCAAAAGCATATGGGAATCTTTAGATAATTTCAAAAATACACCTCAAAAAGTTTACAAGTTCTATCAACGATATCCTAAAAAACCTAGATTCAATTGCCATTGAAGATTTTGTAAACAACAACACCTCTTGGCTTCTAAGTGATGCTTTCTATCAACAATAGAAGATCAATATAAAAAGAAGAGAGCCATACTAAGACCTGCACTTATATTTTTTTCTAAGATAGAATAGATCCTGCTAGAAGCTTATTAGTTATCATGTCAAATCTTCACATTTTAAGGGAATTGTAGGAATGAGAATCAAAAGATTATTTGCTATACAAGCAACTAAAGAACCATTGCATCTTTCACAATCTACTGGATTTGAAAAACATGGATAAGGCAAAGAAAGAATATTCCAACATTGAATAAGGCCATGTTTGGAGTCTTTGGAGATACGGTCTCATCACAAAAATCTCATTTCAAATGCCCAAGACTTGATAATACTCCTTGAAGTTGGAAGGGTGATTCTAAGTGGACCAAAAATTATATTTGGAGGATGTTTTAAAAGCCGCAACGAAGAGCAAATTCTTGGATGGGATGTTGGTTTAATAGAGGTTATATCTAAAAGTTATTGATGCCATTTCAAGAATCATATTGAATTGATAACCAATGAACATAAGATAGAATATATTGCTTTTGTATTCCAATAAATTTTAGATTTCTTACATATGTGATTTGATCATCAAATTGCTTTAGCTCCTCGTAAAATTCATTGCTAGAAGGGAAGGTAATGTCACAGATATATTTTAAGTTATCACCTTCTAGATCTTTCCGTAGTCTTTTAAAACCTTTTGTAGTATTTTAGAATCTTTTAGAACCTTCTAGAACCTTCTTTAGTCTTCTAAAAATCTTCTATAGTCTTTAAGAATCTTCTAGAATCTTCTTCAATCTTCCATAATCTCTCGTAGACTTTTTAGAATCTTCCAAAATCTTCCTCATACTTCTAGAATCTTCTAAGATACTCTTAGAAAATTCAATAGGACATACATTTTGTAATATAAATAAGAGGCAAGATTGAAGAGCACTTCAATTTTGCCAACACAAGTCTTGGAGTAATCTAAAGTGTTGTCTTGTTTTTTATATGAATCTAGTCTCTTGTTCTTGATCCAGTTCTTATTCTTGTCCATCCAGTTCTTTGTTCTTGAAATTATTTTAGTTTTGAATCTTCTCCTTGTTTCTTTACTAACTCATTATCTTGTATCCCTGACAGAAAAGACTATGCCTTTTTTAGATGATGTTCTTATAAAAAGGTGCAAGGAAGAAAACAAGGATAAAATTTTAAATAAGAAGAGATATTGATTATGTATGAAATTATATAAAGATATTGACTCGGCTTAAAGATGTTCATCCCACATTATTAGGTATAAAATCTACATTTGGAATATAAAAAGTTATAATTATTGGATATTTATGTAGATTTTATGAAAAGAAATCGGATCCAATTAAGGTTGATGCAATTGAAAGAATGAAAGAAGATTGTAGTTCTTTAACAAAGGTGTAAAGGTTTTAAGATGCATTTATATTCTATTATATTTGTATTTCTCACTATGCTCACATAGCAAATCAATTGTATGAATTTTTAAGCAAGGATTATTAATTTAAATAGAAAAAAAAGTATATAAAAGCAATGTAAAGATTAAAGGATTTATTGACATCACTTCTAGTATTGAGAAAAATTGATTATAAGTGCAATAGACTAGTGATTTTTATACTGGATACTATTCCAATTGCCATTGGATGGACTGTAGGTCAAGATGATTCAAATAGATACAAATTTGCAATTTGATTTGGAACTAAGATTTTAAGTACTTGCTAATATATATATCCACAAGTAAAAAGGGAATTATAAAAAGTTATTTTAGCTATAAAAGTTGAAATTGGCATCTAGGATTTGAGAGCTAACTTTAAGCTTCTTCTAAAGGCATAAGACTTATTTTTGTAGGTTTTAGGAAGATTTAACAATTATTGTTCAAAATCAAGGTTTGTATAGGTGATTTGGATTTTATACAATAAAATTAGAGCTAATACTCTTGGCTAGTGTGTACAATTGGTATAACATCTATAGTTGAAAATTTTACAAAATATGGTTGATTGGATGTACTAAGAGTGTGATAATATTTTATAATAATCTAATAGTGCAATTAGAAGATATTTGATCTTTAGTGGGAGGAGGTACTAGAATTTGGCAATTTAGGGTTGTTTAGGATTTTTACAATATCTAGAGATTTATTAGTCAAAATAAGGTGAAATTTGACATGGTGTTAGAAGACTTAGAGATCAAGCTATATATCAATTTTGAGTTGAAGTCAATAATTGGAGAAGGAGAAATCGCTACTAGAACATCTATATCAACTTTCAAATTTGTAGATTTTGAATATTTTTTCACAATTTATAAATTGGAATAAGCTGAAATTTTTTGAGCATATAGAAGACTTATAGTAGCTATTGTGTGCAAAATTTTATATTAAGTAGATAGTCAAATTAAGAGTTATAGCTTGCTGAAGCTCATTGACTAGGATTAGGATTTGTTAAGAAAAATTAAAATTATCTAATTATGAAAGTAACTAGGTAATTGGAGTTTTTGTATAGTTGAGGTTATTAAAAAGAATATTTTTAAAAACTTTTTATTGGCTTTAAGCTCTTTTGAATTGAAATTCAAATCGCATTCTTCTTATATGGATGAAATCTATTAAGATTTTTTGCATATTTATAAACCACAACTTCATCCTCCACAACCAAATGCCTGGTGCATTTTTAAATAAGACAACACATCATATGACAATGTAGAACCATATTAAGTTAGAAACAAATAATTGTCTTTTATGTTCTAGATTGTAGTCTTAGTATTTTCTCTTCCTTAATTGAACTTCTTTTCATACATTATAGTATCCAAGTTATAATTTCTTCTATCATTTTTTTAAATAGACCATATTAAAAGTAAGAGTAGGATTCTTTCTATTCTTATGAATAGTCCCAGATGGTTACTATATATAAGTTCCACTAATGAATCTTAATTGGTGGATTAATTAAAATAATAATTTTAAGTTATTTAAATATTAAAATATTAAGATTAGAGATTTTGTTTGATCATTCAAATATTCATTAGAATTTAGAAGAGTTTATAAGTTGTAAGAAAATTATTAGAAAAAAGTCATAAAAATAGAATATTAATAAGTTTTGGAAGTGATTATCTTAATTGATTTAGTATTTTTTCTTCACTATAAGAATTAATAATTAATTATTGAAATCAATATCTACATTGGCCTTCTATCTACATGTATTATTTATTAGAAATATATAAATATTATTTAGTAGATAAAAGAAGCATGAAAAATAAATCTCATATATTTTTAATTATTTATTAAAAAAATAGGATTTTTAGTTGATTTAAATTGATTTTATTATTATAAAAAATCACCAAAGTAGAATAAAATATTTTTAAATTGATGTCATCATCTTAGAAATATTATAGAAATTTTTAGAATTTATTTAGAATTTTAAAAAAAATTTAGAACAATTTTGAAGACTTTGATAAAAATGAATTTTACCACCTTGGGTTTTAATGCCTAATATTCTTTAAATGAGTTTTAATGCCCAATATTCTTTAAATCTATCAAAATCTTTTTTTTTGATGCCTCTTCTATTTATTCTTTAGAATCTTTTGACAAAGGTCTAGCAATAGATTTGACTTTCTTATCCATTGTCTTATATTTTGTTTCGACCATAATCTTTGATACTTGAAAAGATTCAATAATAGATTAAACTTCTCTTGAATAAATTTGCACAACATTATCATCATCTTTTAATCCAATTGATGCAATCAATTCCAAAAGATCATCCAATCCACTTTCTTTATAAATACTAGAGATCTTTTCATCATTTTTCAAAACTTTCAATTCATGTAACTGCTTTTCAACAATATATACTCTTTTTCTTTCTTTTCTTTTTAAATCTTCAATCTTTTATATATAATACTTCCATATTAAAAAATTTCAACAAATCCTATATAAAAGGTACTTATATCTTATTAAAGTACCTCTATTTTTATACCTCTATAATCCCGCTTTATAGTGGTACTCCTCTAAAATCCTTGAATTCTTCAATAATTCTTGGCAATGGATTTTTCTTCAACCTATCTCAATTCCATTCATAATTTAGAAGTACAGTTAAAAATAATAGTATCTTTTTTTATCTTTACTATAAATATATGCATAAGATAAACCATCATCAAGTATCTTTGTACCTATCTATATTGTAATAATATATGGTTGTTCATAAATAAGAAGATAAGGTGTTGTATCTTGAACAAAGAAATTTTGCCCTATTGTAATATCATCAATTTGAATTTTTACATCTAAGCAAGCACTATACAACTCATCTTGTGTATTATTAGCTGTCTATATTATCCATTTATGCTCTATATCAACTAGCCACTTCTATTTTTTATAAAGATCCTTAGATATAAGATTTATCTCTGAATCATGATCAATCAAGGCACCAATTAGTTCTTCCATAATTTCAATTTCTATTAATACTTCTATAGATGCCATAATTCAATGCTTCTAAGTATAATGGCTTGAATATTGTTTCTCTTTATCAATTTGATCTTCAAAATATATTTTTTAATTATTACTCATTTCTTGATGTGCTAATTATTTACAACAATTAACAAGTTTTTTTCTTTACTCCCATATATCATTACATCAATAGCATTAATTATCACTATTTTATTTATTAATTATCTCTTTTATTTAATGCTATTAATAATGACATCATAAAATTTCTTCTTTGTAATCCTTAGAATTTTTTTTTAATGTGAATTCAACCTTTGTATTGAATACATGCTCATCAAGTACTCCTTTGAAATTTGTTGCAGCTTCAATATTAAAAAGTAATTTGTAAGTTGTTGATTTAGCTTTTTTTCTTGTTTTTTTTACTTTTTTCTTCAATATTGTTGAAGCATCTTCTATTGGTAATTTTGTGAAGCCATCTTAGAAGCCTTATTTCTATAAATTTGACTCTTGGAAGAAATTTCTTTTTTTGTGTCATTAACATCCTGCCTCCTCTTTTCTTCCATTAAAGCTTCATATTGGCTCTTAACAATGTATACATGCACCAAAAAAAACTTCTACAAGGTCTTTTCAATCTATAGCACCACAAATTGTAGCAACACTCTTCAACAATGCTTCTCGTGGTATCTTTTCTCTTTGCATTGTAAAAATGGCAAATAACCAAAGTCCACTTGGTTTTGCATTCTTATTGAAAATAATTTTACAATCATTATCCATTCTAGCACCATAACTTGTAGCCTCCATTGGTGTAACACCATGTATTGCCAAATAATTTTAAATCAATGCTCTTATACCTCTTTTACCAAAATTGGTTTAAAAAAGATCACTAGTATCTTTTAATGCTACTTTTCTATCTTTTCAAAAAATAATGCCTTGTTATATCATTTCATTGAATTCTCTGCAATCTTTTCAAGAATGAGAAATATTATCATATCAAAATAAATCTTTGCACATATCCTTGTTTAGAAATAATGCTTCAATCATTTATAGAAGTTTTTTTTTCAAGCCTTGTAAGTTTGATTTGAAGATCTTGTATTCCAAGAATAATCTCCTTGAGTTCTATATCTTCTTTCTTTGATGTAGTCAATGGAAATTGGACAATAGGTACTATTGATTGTAAAGTAGACACTTGAATTTTAGATACTTATACAATTCTTTGAATACCAACCTTATTCTTTTTTTTTTTATTTATTTTTTACAAGTATTGTCATAGCATCTTTAATTTCTCTCTATTTTATTGTCAATCCTTTATTTTCTTCTTTGTCTTCAAATTCCAACTTCTCTTACAATTCTTCATTAGTTATTTGAAGAAACAAATCAACCTTGTTTGGATCCAATGTTAACATTTCCACTTTTGATTATTAAGAATATTGCCTTTCAAATTCCATTAATAACTTTAGCTTTCAAATTCTTGTTAGATTATTTGATCCATTTTAAAAATGATTTCTTAGTAACTCAATCAATATCCTCCAAAAAATACTCATCTTTTAATGCATCTGAAAAAATATCCCATAAATTTTCAAATCATTTTATAATTGATTTAATATGCTCTTCAATTTTTGATACCATAGCAAGTTCAAATAATTGAATCATCTTCTTTCCAAAAATATAATTCAATTTTTTTTATATATATAATACTTCAAATATTTAGAAATATCTCTCCCATAAAAATGATCGATTTTGTTAATCATTGCTTATAATGCTTTAGTTGCCAAAGCCTCCTTGTACTCATTGCCATGTTATTGTTGTAAAAATAATATGAATGTATGAAATATATTTGTGTTATTTGAATCCAAGTACATACCTTATCATTTAATAGAAAATCCATTTGAAGCTCCATCTAAAGTTTCATCCATAGATTCACTCAACACTCCAATTTTAAGCTTCTTACCTTCTTTTTCTATCAAATCCAAGTAATGTTGAATAGAATATAACACCTTCCACCTCAAAATTTTACGTTGGATTCACCACTTATATTATATTTTATGTTATCTTGTTTGGAAATTCACCGGATACCTAGCTGTAAAAAATAAAATTATATTTTGTAAGTATCTAAGAAATCATAATAAATTTCAACCATTTAAATATAAGTAATTCAAATTTTGATGCAAAAGCCTTAGAATCAATACAAAGTGATCAAAAACACTCTTCTTAGTAACCTCAAGCAAGCACAAATCTAATTTTTTTGATACTTTTATCTCTTTGTACCATTCAATTTATTTTTCAAACCTTAATCTTAGGCAATAAGTTTCAATAAGCTGTAATTCTTAATCTAACTATCTAGTTAGTGCTAAAATTTGCTCAATAGTGTCACTATAAATCTTCTATATTCTTAAGAAGTTTTAATCTAATCCAACTTATTAATTGTAAAAAATTACTATAAAACCACATTGCTATCTTTTAGCCACTACCTTGAATGTTCATGATGAATTTTGAATAATAATTTTTCCTTCTCTAATTGTTAATTCCCATTCAAAATTTATACATAGCTTGGCCTTTAAGTCTTCAAACACCATACCAAATTTCACCTTGCTCTAATTAGTAGATCTTTAGATATCAAAAAAATCCTAAACAACCTCAAGCTGCCAACTTTTGGTACCTCTTTGTATTAATGATTGAATATCTTCTAATTGCTTAGTTAGATTAATATAAAATTTTATGCACACTTAATACATCTAATTAGCCAAAAACTAATAAATTTTGAATTATAGATGTTGCATCAACTACACAAACTAGCGGAGAGTACTAGCCCTAGTTGTATTGCATAAATTCAAAGTCACCAATACAAATCCTAATTTTGAACAAAAATTTCAAAGTCATTCCAAAACCTATGCAAAAAAGTCTTATGTTATTGAAATGAATTTAAAGCTAGCCCTCTAATCTAACTTACCAATCTCCAAAAGTTTCTTTATTCTACCTCCAACAGCTGTTTGAGTGTCTTGGGATTAGAATTCAATCCTGGCCTACAAACAGTTCTCATCCAAGTATCAATCTTATTTTTTTTTTACAAATATATTTATCTAATATTATACTTAATTTTTCTTAGAACCAATTATATCAAATTCTTAACTATTTAATTTTATTTAGATCAAATTGTGGCCTTATAAAGGATATAGAAGTAATCTAATAATAAATCTCAACTTAAAAATTATAATGCTATCTAATTTTAAGAATTTTTTTAATAAAATAAATAAAATAAAGTTAAGAGGCTTCTATAAAATCTTTTTTGAAATACGTTTAATACTTTTTAATCCAAGATAAAAGAATAATAATCCAAAAGTCAATTAAATTGATATTTTTATCATATAATTGTGTTACAATACAACAACAAGTGATGGATCAAGTTTTGGCAGACTTTCTATTTTTCACATGCAACGTTGATAATAAAATCATCTTTAATAGTAGCCTATAAGAATATGTGAAATACTTACAAGTTATTTTTGAGCAGTTATAATATTGAGAATTGTGCTTATATCATAGCAAGTGTAAGTTTTTCTATGATAGACTATCATATTTTGGATATATGATTGTCTCTAGAGGTCTAAAAATATAACAAATAAAAATATATGCTTTGTATAAGATTTTAATATCTAATAATATACAATAATTTTATACTTTTTTTAGCTTGTCAAATTACTATTGGAGATTTGTAAGGAATTTCAACCAAATAGTAAAGATCCTCATGATACTTACAAGACCAGCTATGGACTTAGGGTCATCAGCAGCAATAAGCATTTGCCATATTGAAGCAAAAATTAGATTCAGTTCCAATACTTTGATGTCTTGATGTTTCTAGGCCATTTCAATTGCACATTGATTGAAATTTCAAAATCAAAGTATTCATCTTATGAGAGAGAAGCATTGGCTATAATTTGGACCATTGCTTATTTTAGACCATATCTATATGGTCAACGCTTCACTTTGGTGATAGATCACTAATCATTAAGGTGGCTTATAGAGCCAAATAAGCTCATTAGCAAGCTTGTTAGGTGGACTTTCTTACTTCAAGAGTATGATTTTGAGGTTGTATATTGAGTTGGTATAACCAATTTGGATGCAAATGGACTTTTTTGCAATCCAAGTGTTTGTAAGGAGGACCTTATTAGGGCTAGATGGCATAAAGATTGTAATATGAGGCAATTCTAGAAAGGCATACAATTGCTAATTTTACTTTGATGTTAGATTTTATTTTTGTGATGTCTAATCAAGGCTCAAATGAAGAAATTGACAAGGCCTAAGTTCTTAGAGATGTACAAAAGGATCTTCTACTGTTACATAAACTTCAACAAGAAATATTTCTTTTATTTATTTCATTTGGTTAGTTATTGAGTAGGACAATTCCGTTGAAATAACAGGTTGCTATTTTATATATCGCCAAATAGTACTAGGTGATGTCGTATTGTGATTTGGCTACCACGTAAAAATATTATATATATATATATATATATATATATATATTTATTTATTTAATATATAATTTATTATATAACTAAGTGAAAATTATATTAATAGATTTTTATTGATTATAAAATATGATTAAATTACTATTTTAGAAGGAATTTATTTAAAAAAGAATTTATTAAGATTTATATAACCTTTTTTTTAATAGTGATTTTGAAGTTGATTTTATGTTGATAATAACTTTTATATATTTTAAATCATCTTTGTTAGACATTAGTGATCCTTGAAATTTTATTTTATTTCTTTTATTTGATATTTAAAATATATATTATATAAATCTTATTAGAAAAAAGATTAAAAAAGAATTTTTAGTATAAAAAAGAATAGTTAGGGTATCCATGTAGATGAATGGAAATGGATGATAGAAATCTCTATTCTTATTGGCCAAAAGTCATGCCTAATGGGCTTCAATAATAAAAGGTTAATATCAACTAGTTTAGATTTTTGGCTATAGATTTGGTATAAAAATTGAATGATTTAGAATTTTTATGAAAGAGATACAGACACTCAAAATTAAGGTGTCAAAATTGTATCTATTCTCACTCTTCTAGATATAACTTGTGCAAATAGAAAGCACTAAAGGATCGGCAATTAAGATTGAAAAGAACACTTTCTTCACTCTATTCTTTATATATGCCACAATAAATTTCAAATAGGTATAAAAGAGATATTAAGAATTGAAGTCAATGCTTACAATCTAAGGGCAATAAAAGACCCTATTTAATTAGTAGTTGTATTTTGAGCTATAGCTTAAGCAATTTGATAAATTTTTAGCTCAAAATTTTGAAAAGTGTGTATTTTCATATTACAAAATTATACACAAAAAGTTTGTGACATTAAAATTTTGGATTTTTGAAATATAAAGAAAATAGTACTTGGGTGTCTATAAACTAAAGTTTTAAGCACTTGTTAGGATTGCTAAGATACCGGTGTCGAGGTAGAGAGAGTTTGCCTTAAAAAAGCGCTAGGCTTTTGGCTGTCACTAATTTCTCAATCAAGCTTCAAAATGAAGAAAGTTCTAAGTTTATATATATATTTTCCCTTTTGGAGAAATTACACCAAATACATAAGCCTCAAATAACCAACAACATCTAAAATATGGTAAAATCTTCTAAAACCTTATATATCCTTATGTGGAAATTTTTCCAAATATCAACACATCATATCTCCTGATCCGACCATCTAAACATAGTGAAATTTTATATGAGATATTGATGTATTCTTATCAATCTTCACAACAAATTTCAATTGTAAATTCATTGCAGATCTCGAGATATCTTGAAAATCCTAACAGTTGCTTCAAACCCTTGTATTTATACACTTGCATACAAATTTCTTTGTAACTCACAAACTATAAGCTCAAATGCCACGAAATTTGTATATATAACTTTTTAATACAAAATGTCACATTCTCCTAGAAGTTTGAGCCAAAAATTTGTCCGAAAACTCAAGTTATGACTCCAACCATTACTATGAACAAAATTGCTCACTTACTACCTTTGATTTGGAAGCGCCATCTTCAACGCCCTATAGCTCCTTCATATAAACTCCAAATGCAATAATTTCTTCATAAAAGAAGTAGGTCTTGAAATTGTCGTTTTAGCCGTGCCTTTCAATCTCCAAAAGCTATCGTAAAACTCCTCCTATATTCAAAAAAATAATAGTGTGTCTCAAATTGATACCTTAACTTCAAATGGCTATAACTTCTTTATTCTAATTCCAAATCCTCTAATTTTTATATACAAATTGTACCCAAAATCCTAAAATTTACAATCCTAGCTTTTAATCTCCAAATGCCCTCTTTGAAGTTGCCAAAACCCTTCTTAAGGGTATACTATAAGTAATTACAATACGATACCGGTGTCGGGTAGAGAGAATTCGCCTTGGGAAAACGCCGGGTTCCTAGCTGCTACTAGAACTAGCAGGGAACATGGGAGGAAGCCGTGCAAGTATGTTCTATACTTGCACAATATTTCTTCAAGCTTTCAAGTTATACTTGTATTATACTTGTATAAGTCTTGTACAAATATAAAGTATAAATACTTGAATAATACTTATACAAATACTTGTATAAATACTTGTATAAATCCTTGGTATAACATTTGTACAAATACTTGTATAAATCCTTGGTATAATACTTGTACAAATACTTGTACAAATATTATGTATAATACTTGTAGAATACTTATAGAATACTTGTATAAATATAAGTATATATACTTGTATAAAAATATAAGCAAAGTATGTATGTATTCAAGTATACCTCAAAATACAACCGCATATGAGGAATACAAGTTATACAACAAATTGAAATTAAATAAATCACTAAAAATTCATCCAAAGGTCGAATCAAGCGTGCTTATAGCCTATGGAAAGCCAATAATCCATTGTAAAACATATCAAAATTTCACAAATAGATGACTTACCATTTAAAAGTTATGGCTAAAAGAAGTAGGCGCTAAAATTTCCAAGCAAATGCAAAGGCAGCAAAGCTCCTCTTCACTTCAGCCTTTGTTGTGATCACTTCCCTTCTCCAAATTGGACATGCAATAGCTTTTTAGAAAGCTCACTCCATCATCTAGCTTGATCTAAAATTTCGCATGCATGCCTCTCAAACTCCAGATTTTGTAGCTAGTCGATTCTACTCTTCAAACCCTAGCAACAATTTTTCCTCTTTGACACTTCACGGCTCATAAAACTTTCATCAAAGCTCCAAATGTATTGATTTTTGTTTTTGTAGAAAGCTTACACAAGCTACTATAAGCACCTAAAATATCAAAAGGATTGAAGAGACTGTCCGACTTGGGTGGTTGAACAAAGTCTCTGCCCCTCTTCGTCGGGTGGCAGCAAACCCTTTCCCACTCTCAAGCTCACAACTTTTGCTCTCCAACTTCAAATGCTACAAGAGATGTCTTGATAGATAGCTAGCACAATCTTCCACACTCTCTATAAATTTCACTAAGAAAGAGTTGAAATCAAACTTGCAGTGGCAGCTCGAAGTTTCTGCACCTCTTCGTCGGGTGGCAGCAAACCTCACTCTACTAAAACAAGCATAACTTTTTGTTCACAACTCCAATACAAGCAAGTGAGTAGGTTCTAGAATCCTCACAACTTGAAGAACACACCCACCAATTTTCACTACAAACACTTCTATCTCCTCGGAGCTATCTCTCTCCAAAGTTCACCACTCAAAAACTCTTTTTCTCTCGGTCTAGCAAGAGGAGTATATCTCCCTTTCTTTCTATAATAGACTATGAGACGTCCACATGGGCAGCCAAATCCTATTGGATGGGCCTTATTCATCCCATGCTCTTCTTTCTTATCCTTCATAAGGTCCATTCTACCTCAAAAGTCAACAAGAAAGGTAAAACAATCTTTACCTTTCTTCTAATTACAAAAGAGTCTATTCTAGGATATAAATAAGGTAAGAACAAAACAAATAGCCATCTTAATTCACTAATTAAGTGGCTATAATAAATCCTCTCCTTATAATATCTTCTAAAATAACCTCTAGCACTCACACATATATTAACAATAGATACAAGATTTTTAATACTTTTACACACTGCACGTAAATGCAGTACGACACCAGACGATTAGAAGCAAATCAAAAATTAAATTTTCTTGTGGTGAAGCTAAAGGATATAATCTCTATTTTGGAGAAATTTGATAAAAGCTAAAAGATTGGATTAAGAATTATTGAACTACAAAATTTAGAAAGAAATCAAACTTGTGGAAGTAAATAAGCTATTGAAAGATTTTGTTGTAATATGAGCCTTTTGTACAAATTAAAGAGATTATTTAGGAGCCAAGACTTTATGAAAGTAGAAAAATTGATATATGGAGCTATAATAAAATTTTGATATAAAGATGAGATTTTAAAAAAGAAATTATAGATTTTTCTTAAAAGTTATTAGCAATCTAGTTATCATCAAGTGGTTAGTTATGATTTTATAAAGAAAAAGATATTAAAAATCTTTTATATGCCATAGAAGGACTTTATTTACAAACTTACTTAAACATAAGAGATTTTTACTAGTATAATTTTTTTTTTTGTAATATCATTGTATTGTTTGTCTTTTTTATTAAAGACAAATTATTTATTGGAATTTTGTCAATAAATTATAAGTAAATTCTCTACAATCAGGTACCTAATATATTTCTAAATTGAAATTCACACCACATAATAGCATGGTGAATCCAATGTGAAATATCTAAGGTAGAGAGTTCTTAATATCTTATTATGGTAGGAGAATAAGGAAGTGGTAGTGGAAGCTATAGTGGTGCACCATTATTGTACCTTGATCTTGCTATAACTGAAAGTTTTCAAGCATTTGTACTTTTTATGTTGTAATAGTAAGTAATAGAATACAAAGAAACAATGGCTATTAAAGCTTTGTAATCTATGGTTAGATTTATTGGATCAATTTGATAGTAGAAACATCTCCAAATATTTGAAATATTATTTGCAAGAGATGGAACTCAACAAGGTATTAAAAAAAAAAAATCCTTATATTTGAGCTTGTAGCTATATTAGAGCTATGAAAGCTTATTAAAAAAATTATTCAAACTCATGGAATTAAATAGAAGAAGCTACTACCTATGACATTAAAGTAGTAAAAGAGAAGGAAGATGTTTTATACAAGTATATAGATATATGAGATTTGTAGAGTAATATTATATCCGATACAAATTAAAAAAAAAAAAAAAAAAAAAAAAAAAACAACAAGGGAAGAATTACTTAATACAACCACAATAATCATAAATGCTTTAGGATAAAATGATCCTATTGATACTATGTCTATTCATACTTACATTGCAAAATCTCACCACAAAACTTTATTGGATATAAAAAAGGATAGAAATATAATTAAAAAAAAAATCTTGAAAAGCCAAATAACAAATAGAGATTTCAAAGAGATGAAAAAGCAAAACAAAATAAAAGAGTATTTATACCACAAAGTAGTAGACCATCTGAAATTAAATCATCAAAATCATATCTTGGAGATATACTACTACCAAAGGAGAAATGGGAACAAAAAATACAAATTGGTAAGAATAAAGAGAAGACTAAGCTTGTTGCCTACAAGCTATAATCAGATATTGAAGTGTGAATCTCACCAATGGATCTTAAATGGTGGATTGGTTAAAAATATGGTCTTAAGTCATTTAATTATATAAATACTATAGTTAGTGAGTATTTTTGACTATTTAAGTATTTATTATAATTTAAAAATATTTATAAATACAAAAGTCTTAGTAGAAGGAAATTTACAAAAATGGAGTCTTAATAAGTCTTGGAGGCAATTATTTTAATTGGTTTAGTATTTTTACTTATTATTAAGTATTAAGAGTTAGTTATTAAGACCAATGTCTATATTGGCCTTCTATCTATATGTATTACTCATTAAAAACTTATGAGATTTTTTTCTCATGCTTCTTCTACCTACTAAGTAATATTTATGTCTTTTTAATTATTTTTATAGAAAATAGGATTTTGAGTTGATTTAAATTAAATTTATTATTATAAAAAATTTCCAAAGTAGAATAAAATAGCCTTAAATTGATATTATCACCTTAAAAATATTATAGATATTTTTAGAATTTCTTTAGAATTTATTTAAAATTTATTTGGAATTTATTTAGAATTTTTAGAGCAATTTTGAAGACTTTGGTAAAAATGAGTTTTACCACCTTGGGAGCTATTATGAAGAAATGGAGTACGATTTGAAGGCCATACAAGGTTCCTAGGCTAGTAGGGTGTTTTTAAATACCATGGTGAAGTCAAAAATGCAAAATTATTAGTTCTACTAGTATAAAATAGGAGGACCAGCAACTAGTATAGTCCTTGTAGGAAGGGAGGTGGATAAGTTCCATATAGATTGTGGCACCTTGGATGTAGGTAGGAGGATAAGACTAAGGCCCTGTGGCCTCTCTAAGACACCCATATACATTACTTGTGAGCCTTGGTGAGGTTTGAACTCATGACCTTTTAAACAAGTTATTCTTGAGGTAAAAATTTTCCATTTAACTTTTTCATTATTTACCTTCTATCTTTGAATCATCATAACTTATTCATAATAATCTAGATTTATATGTTTTTTACATCATTAGAAAGATAAAAAAATTATCTACTTGAAAATATAATTTTTATTTTTTATTTTTATTTTTTACTAAATAAAAATCTAGTGAATAAACTGTGATTAGTTTTGTAATGTGTAATTACTTAATTGCACATATTTTACTTGTTTTGTATTTTTCTTCTCTTTTATTGTTGTTTATTTCTCCTTATATTTCATACCACAATTTATAAGCAACTCTTAATTGAGGCCACCTTATAATTTAGGTTGAAGAGTGAATTTTATCCTTACATATATGTATAATAGAAATAAAAGACCTTGTTGATGAGATCTTACCTTTCAATATAGATTTTTATAAAATAAATTATAAAACATTAGTTTATACTTGAGTACTTTGAAGAAAAAAGGAGGTTGGACTAAAAAATATTTCAAAGATATTAGACATTAGATTTGTGAGTATATTTTGAGAAAAAGGTTCTTTTGGAAGAAGCCCAAAAGAATAGATGGGATTCTTTTGTGGATTATTAATGATGTTGGAACCAAACAACAAGTCTTAAGAAAATTTCATGATATATTATGGACTAGACAAAGGAGAATATGGATAATCTTCACCAAGATTTAAAAAATATATTAATAAAAAGATATATACAAAGATGTAGAAGAGTTTATAAATTCTTATTTAAAATATCAATTGCAGTCAAAGATTAGATACAAAGATAGTTTGTGTCCTACTTATCTATCTAATATATACTTACAATGGATGTTAGACTTGGTTGTTATACTAATTGAGATATGGAATATGAAGTATTTGATTTTGGCATGTAAAGAGTTATCAAATTACGTAAAAAAAAGAACTTTAAGAAGCAAGTCCACAGAATAAGTGTGCAGGTTTATTTTAGAAGACATAATATATCAATATGAAAACATTAGAAGAATGAAGGCAAATAGGGATGAACTAGATACTATAGAAGCTTGTGAGTTTTTTAAAAGATATAGAATTCAACTAAAGCTAACTACAGCTTATAATCTAGAGACTAATAAAAAAATTGAGAGAAAATATCCTCCAATTATTTAGGCTTTGATCAAGATATCCAAAGATAAAGCTAAACTTTGGCCTAAATTATTATCATTTGCCTTATGGGTAGACAGAACTACATATAGTTCTATTATAGGCTATATGCTAATAGAATTGATAATAGGATAGAAACATATGATGCCAAATGAGAAAAATATGTATAATTAGATATTCTTAGCTTAAGAGGATAATATTGATAGAGAAAGGTTATTAAAGCTTCAAATCAAATAATTAGAAAGGCTACGTGAGAATCATTAAAAAGTTATTAAAAAATTAAAAGTTACAAGATTGTAGATGTCACGGACACAAAATATAGACTTGAAGTCTAAACAAGAAGTTCAAGAAGAATTGGCAAGAACTTAGATTAATCAGATGAGTACAAAAAAAACACCAGAGAGATGAGGTAGAGCTCCAAGAGATGTATTGTCGAGACTGAAGAACTCTTCAGCCTCGACTCCAATATATACTCCTACCTAGGAAGCTTCTCAAGCAACTTCCTCCAACTAGGAAACTTTTCAAGCAACTTCCACCAATTAGGAAGCTTCTCAAGTAGCTTCCACCAACTAGGGAGCTTCTCAAGCAACTTCTACTAACTAAGAAGCTTCTCAAGCAACTTCTATCAACTAGGAAGATGTTAGAAGGCTTTGAAAGATTCTAGACAGTTCTAGGAACCTTCTAAAATATTCTAGAAGGTTTTGATAAGTATGTCCTTGACATCACCTCCTCCTCTAGCTTTGAGGTCTGTGAGAAGCCATTTGAGATGTATACTCACAAACGTAGGAAATTAAAAATTTGTCGCATAATCTTTGCAATATACTCCAACTGTCATTCACGAGGCAAATGATTCATTGGCCCTTGTAGCCACCGATAATGACCAACACCTTCCACTTGAGACCATGCATGAACTTCTGTATCTTGATTGTGGAAACGACCTGAAAATATCACTTCACCATTACTTACATGAGCTGGTTCAACTTCAAAAATAATTACAAGTAACCTGCTGCTTGGTATTCTTTGACATCTTCTTCGCTCTTCTAATTCTTCATCTCGAGGTCGATGCCGTGAGCTACTCGGTTGAGATGGTACCACTAGTATAATATCTATATTCTCATTAGCTATATCTAAATACACCTTGATATTAGTTATCTTGATACTACAAAATACAACAAGTTATGTTTTGATAAGACCCGCATCCTTTTTCTATTCATTTCTCTAGAAAAGGCTTCATCTTCATGTTTTGTTAATGGCCAACTTTTGGTTTATTAGAATATCATCGATGGAATTTTTGTACTTTTTTCGACGCATTGGCGAGATTTTTGGTCAGTTCCCATGTTCGTTCATTAATATCATAGCTGCTCCAATGCACAAAGTACTCTAATTTATTCCATCTTCGGCATGAATCTAATATCTTTTCCACTTCATATTCTTTGTTGTTTTCAATTTCTATACTAGGTGGCGGACATTGCACTCTTCCAAGAAAAGACGATTCCCGATAAGGTTCTAACAGAGAAACATAAAAGACAGGGTGTACCTTCATAGCAGCTGGTAATTCTAAGCGGTACGCCACAGGATTGATCTACTTCTAGATAACAAATGGTCCCAATCTCTGGTAGTCAAACTTATCACATGATCGCTTGGTCTTGATATTCCGTCAAAGTAGCCATATTTTATTTCCAATTTTGAAATTAGGTGCGTGATTTCGAAATTTATCCACGAATGCTTTGTAAGACCCTTGGGCAATTTGCAATTGAAGCTTCAATGTGGTTTGAAGCTTCGATAAGTGCTGCACCAATCCTTTAGCTGCTGGATTGTTATTTGCTGACGGACTCAATCGATCAAGCTTTAGAAGGTATCGATAGTTGGAAAAGAATGGTGTTTTTTGAGTCGACCTATAAAGGGTGTTGTTATATGCAAACTCAGCTAGCGATAGATATGCAATCCAATCATCTTATTAATAATTGATGTTGCATCATAAATACTGTTCCAAAACTTGATTCATCCGTTCTGTTTGGCCGTCAGTTTGAGGATGGAATGCCGAAGAAAGCTTGATGTCCACCTTCAATATCTTAAAAAAGGATCTACAAAACTTTGATACAAATTGGATTCCTTGATTTGACACGATATCATCTAGTAGATCATAATATTGATACACATTATCAAGAAAGAGCCTTGCTGTGTCTTCGCTTGCCGATGTCTTCTTGCAAGATATAAAATGTGCCATCTTCGTAAGTCGATCCACCACAACAAAGATGCTGTCAAATGAATCTGATGGCAAAAGATCTGTAACAAAGTCCATAAAAACTGAAGACCATGGACGACACGGAATGAGCAATGGCTATAAAAGTCTATAAGGGCGATGCCGAGGGTTCTTGGATCTTCAACAAATGTCACAAGAGAGGACAAAATCTTTCACATCCTTCTACATTTGGAGCCACCAAAAATCTCGAGAAATAAGTTCCAAGGTCTTGTTGAATCCGAAATGTCGCGCAGTTGGAAAGTCATGACGAGATTAAAGGACTCGAAGTCGTGCTGGCCCTTTTGGAATATACAGCCGCTCCTCAAAGTATAAGAGATCTCCTTCAACCTTGAACTTGTCATCATTGATATGCTGCTTGATATCAAGGACTATTGAATCTTCAATGGTCGCAGCACGTACTTGGTTGAGGAAGTCAACATCAATTGGTACAATAGCAATAGAAATCATGAATTGCTCAGGCTTTAATAATGTCGTACACTGTTGATCAAGCGCTGCTTCTCCAACCTTCGGCACAAGATATCATCTTCTTGATAAGATATCGGATAGTCCTTGCTACTTTCTAGGCCGATAAGTAATAACGAAGTCAAACCTAGATAGCAATATATTCCATCGAACTTGACGACAGTTTAGAACCCGAGACAATATGCAGTACTCTAAATTCTTGGTATCCGTATATACGGTCAATAGATGCGCAGCTCCTTTGAGGAAGTGACGCCACTCTTGGAAAGAATCCACTATAGCAAGGAGTTTCTTATCATGAATCTCGTAGTTGATCTCAGCCGCAGAAAACTTTCGTGAATAGAATGCAACCGGATGAAGCTTATTGTCAATGCCCATCTGCAAAAGTACGGCTCCTAAAGCAAAATCTGAAGCATCAATTTCCAAATAGAAAGCCTTTACAAAGTTTGGGTGTACCAAGATTGGAGCCGTAGTAAATATCGTTGTAAGATTTTGAAATGCTTTTTCCGCTAGAAGTCTCCATTCGAGCTTATCCTTACATATTAATCGAGTGAGTGGAGCAACAACTTGAGAATAATTCTTGATGAAGATCTGATAGAAGTTGGCAAAGCCAAGAAAACATTGTACATCTCTAATCGTCTTTGGAACTTTCGAGGACACAATTGCTTCTACCTTCTTGGAATCTATCTTCAAGTCTTCCGTAGTCGCAACAAATCCTAAAAACTCTATCTCAGTTTGGTGAAATAAGCACTTCTCTAACTTGGCGTAGAGTCCTTGCTCGCGTAGTTTTTTGAGTACCAAATGAACATACTTCTTATGCTCTTCTTCATTCTCAGAAAATATTAAGATATTATTTAGATAGATGACAACAAAATCATCTAGATATTCTCAAAAAATATTGTTCATCATATGTTGAAAGACCGCTGGAGCATTGGTAAGACCAAATGGCATGACATTATACTCAAAATGACCATATCTTGTACGAAAAATTGTCTTCCATTTGTCTCCTTCTTTGATTCACACAAGGTTGTAAGCTCCTCTTAGATCAATCTTTGTAAAGATCTTTCCATGTCCAAGTTGTTCCAAAAGACTAGAGATCAAAGGTAATAGATAACGATTCTTCTTTGTCACCTTATTGAGACCTCAATAGTCCACACACATCCATAGTGAGCCATCCTTCTTCTTCACAAATAAGATTGGTGCCCTAGCTGGCGACTTTGAATGACAAATGAAGTTCTTGGCTAGGTTCTCGTCAATGTATTTCCGCAACTCAGCCAACTCTGTCTACGATAGGTTGTAGATTGGGCCAAAAAGTGGTTGTGCTCCTTCTTATAATTCTATGGCACAATCATATGGTCGATGCTCCGATAGCATATCAACATTCTTCTTTTGGAATACGTCTTGAAAATCTTTGTATTGTTCCGGTATACCTGCTGTTGAAATCTGCTCTTTACTAGTTGGAGTAGCATAAATGAGCAATGGTGTGCCTTCCTTGCACAATCTTATAAATGTTCTTGCTCCAATGAACAAGGATTTTTTGGTTTGGAATCTTCTTCGAGGCTTGTCCTCAGGTTGTTCTATGGAAAATGTTATCCTCCGCAACCTCCACTCTATGGATGGATTATATTTTTGCAACCAAGAAAGGCCAAGAATAATAGGATTTGATGGGATACTAATAATGTTGAAAATAATATAACTACTATGGTCTTTAAACGTCACTTCTATAGGTTCTGATTCATAGGTGACACTACCAGATAATAAAGGTTGTCCATCTATTACTTCTACGTGAACAGGTTTGAATTTTTGTACTAAGGGAATTTTGTGATGCTTAACAAATTCTTGGTCTAAAAAATAAGCAGATGCTCCTAAATCTAATAAGGCTAAGATTTTTAGTTTTTCAGGACCAAAAGATAAATAAATTATAAAACAACGGGCAAGTTGAATAGAAAGAGAGGAACTTGGTTTTGATTTGTTCAGCGGCATGGTTCCTATTGTAGCTGGCATCCTTGTTTTCTTGAACAAACGCATTTTTGTTCTAGATGCTGTATCTATTTTGCTTCTTAGGACAATTTCCAGCTTTATGGCCTTCTCCACCGCAATAAAAGCACAAACCTTTCTCCATACGTTGCTTCTTTTTTTTTCAAGTAAGGGATTTGACACGTATCGCATCAATCTCCATGTCCTCTGTCTCCGATTGTAAATTTAGGCTACTTGCCGATTTAATTGTGCCGTGACAATTTATATATTGTGTGGAGCATTGGTCTTGGCAACGTTGAAATAGGCGGTTATCGCACTTCAGAGCTTGGCTAATGACTTTGTTGAGCGTTCCTAGATCAGGAAGAGATAATAACAAATCCTTCACATCGTCTCTTAGATCTCAATAGAATTGACTCATCAATGCTTCTTCATCCCAGTTGATGTCACATGCTAATTGCTTGAAATCCGATACATAGACTGATGCAGAGCAAGTTCCTTGTCGTAGCGATCAAATTTTTGTTATAGCCTACCGAGCCTTATCATGTTCGCCAAATGCTTCCGCAAATGCCTCCAAAAAAGTTTCAAAGTTATTCAAAATTGGTGATCCTTTTTCAAGTAGAGGAGCAAACCATGATAGAGCTTGTTTCGTAAGCAAAGTTCCAACCAATCCAATGCGTGATTCTTCCGCCAAATAACGTTTGGGTTGTAGAGCTGTTATTAACTTGATTTGATTGACGAAACTTAGAACGTTGTCATACTACATTTACGTGCAATGTATAAAAATATTAAATATCTTGTATCTATTGTCAATATATGTATGAATGCTAGAGGTTATTTTAGAAGATATTATAAGAAGAGGGTTTATTATAGCCACTTAGTTAGTGAATTAAGATGGCTATTTGTTTTGTTCCTATCTTATTTATATCCTAGAATAGACTCTTTTGTAATTAGAAGAAAAGTAAAGGTTGTTTTACCTTTCTTGTTGACTTTTGACGTAGAATGGACCTTGTGAGGGATAAGAAAGAAGAGCATGGGGTGAATAAGGCCCATCCAATAGGCTTTGGCTGCCCATGTGGGCGTCTCATAGTCTAATATGGAAAGAAAGGGAGACATACTCCTCTTGCTAGACCAAGGGTTTGGGCAGTTTTGAGTGGTGAACTTTGGAAAGAGATAGCTGCGATGAGATAAAAGCGTTTGTAATGAAAATTAGTAGGTGTATTTTTTGAGTTGTAAGGATTCTAGAACCTACTCACTTGCTTGTTTTGGAGTTGTGAGAAAAACATTATGCTTGTTTTAGTAGAGTAGGGTTTGCTGCCATCCGACAAAGAGGGGCAGAAACTTCGAGCTGCCAGTGCAAGTTTGATTTCAATTCTTTCTCAATGAAATTTCAAGACAGTGTGGAAAATTGTGCTAGCTTTCTATCAAGACATCTCTTGTAGCATTTAGAGTTAGAGAGCAAAAGTTGTGAGCTTGAGAGTGGGAAAGGGTTTGCTGCCACCCGATAAAGAGGGGTAGAGACTTTGTTCAACCACCCAAGTCGGACAATCTCTTCAATATTTTTGATAATTTAGATGCTTATATTAGCTTGTGTAAACTTTCCACAAAAACAAAAATCAATATATTTGGAGCTTTAATGAAAGTTTTATGAGCCGTGAAGTGTCAAAGAGGGCAAATTATTGCTAGGATTTGAAGAGTAAGAGTAAGAATCAACTAGCTACAAAATCTGGAGTTTGAGAGGCATGCATGCAAAATTTTAGAATAAGTTAGATGATGGAGTGAGCTTTCTAAAAAGCTATTGCATGTCCAATTTGGAGAAGGGAAGTGATCACAACAAAGGCTGAAGTGAAGAGGAGCTTTGCTGCCTTTGCATTCGCTTGGAAATTTTAGTGCCTATTTCTTTTAGCCATTACTTTTAAACGGTATGCCATCTATTTGTGAAATTTTGATATGTTTTACAATGGATTATTGGCTTTCTATAGGCTATAAGCATGCTTGATTCGACCTTTGGATGAAGTTTTAGTGATTTATTTAGTTTCAGCTTGTTGTATAACTTGTATTCCTCATATGCGGTTGTATTTTGAGGTATACTTGAATATATATACACTTTGCTTATACCTTTTATACAAGTATATATACTTGTATTTATATCAAGTATTTATATAAGTATTTTATAAGTATTATATATAATATTTATATAAGTACTTGTACAAATATTATACCAAGGATTATATATTATTTTATATAAGTATTTTATATGTATTATACATAACATTTGTACAAGTATTATACTAAGGATTATATATTATTTTATATATTTATTTATATAAGTATTATTCAAGGATTTATATTTTATATTTATATAAGTCTTGTATAAATATAATACAAGTATAATTTGAAAGCTTGAACAAATATTGTGCAAGTATAGAAGATACTTGCATGGCTTCCTCTCATGTTCCCTGCTAGTTCTAGTAGCAGCTAGGAACGCGGCATTTTTTGAAGGCGAATTTTCTCTATCCGACAACGTGTGCCATCAAACTTGTCTAGAAGGCTAATTCAAGGCTCCTTTCATTGTGGAAACAATGGTTCTCGTTGAACCACAAGTAAAGTTGCTTCTTCTGGTGGAAAAGCTCGAGGCTAATGAAGCCCAGATTGTGCTATTTTGGATACTCTATCATTATGAAGTCTTACAAAGACTCCTTCCATCATCGTAGTTCTCTGTGATGACGTAGCAAGAACATTCATAATAGTATCCATCTTGGATTCTAAACTTTCACTCATATTAATATCTTGACCTCCAACCATTCTAAGAGAAAAAAAGTAATTGTTTCTGCAAGGAAGAAATATTGGTTTAGAAGAGGATACTCCGCAATCTCGAAAACGCCTTAAGACCTTCAAGAAGAGGGGTAATCCACTCTCTCCAAGATGAATAAGACTCCAATATTATGATGGAAAAGATATCAGTTTAAAGGAGGGTAATCCGCAACCTCTAAAACACTAGTATACCTTCAAGAAGAAGGATAATCTACACTCCAACAAGAAGGAACTAGCTCTGATATCTAAGATGAGAGTAGTCTCGACAAACTGTCATGGACATAAAATATAGACTTGAAGTCTAAACAAGAAGTTCAAGAAGAATTGGTAGAAATTGGATTAATTAGATGAGTACAAAAATAACACTAGAGAGGGGAGTTAGAGCTCCAAGAAATGTGTTGTCGAGACTGAAGAACTCTTCAGCCTTGATTCCAATATATATTCCTATGTAGGAAGCTTCTCAAGCAACTTCTACCAACTAGGGAGCTTCTCAAGCAACTTCCACCAACTAGAAAGCTTCTCAAGCAGCTTCCACTAACTAAGGAGCTTCTCAAGCAACTTCTACTAACTAAGAAGCTTCTCAAGCAACTTCTGTCAACTAGGACGATATTAGAAGGCTCTGAAAGATTCTAGAGAGTTTTAAGAACCTTCTAAAATATTCTAGAAGGTTCTGATAAGTATATCCTTGAGAGTAGAACAAGAACAAGTTTAATAGAACAAGAACAAGTTAAGACCAAATCCTATTCAGATTGGTAGTTGAATATTTGTATTTAATAATACATTAGATTATTAATATAATATCTTAAAATATTTTTTTTAGAAGATGGTTTGGACCATATGTGGTGACTAAGGTATTTGATAATATAACCTACTCTTTGAGAGAATTAGTTAGAATACCATTGATATTAGGGACATACAATTTGGAAGTTCATAGAAGCTTCTAAAATATTCTAGAGGTTTCTAAGTTATTAAAAGTTGATTGAGAAGCTTCCTAGTTGGTGAAAGTAGCTCGAGAAAGCTTCATAGTTAGTAGAAGGAGCTCGAGAAGCTTCCAAGTTGATAGAAGGAAGTTGAGAAGCTTCCTAATTGGTAGAAGCTTCTTAATTTGATCAAAGTTATTCAAAAAGCATCCTAAATAAGGATATATATAGGAGTTGAAGCTAAAGAATTCTTTAATCTCGACAATTCATCTCTTGTAGTTCTAGCTCATCTTTCTTAGTAATGTTTGTATACTCATCTAATTAATTCAAATCCTTGTCAGTTTCTTCTTCAAATTTTTTTATAATTCAAGTCTCTTGTTTTGTATTCTCATGTCTTTGACAATTGAGGTTTAAAATTATTAATAAATGGATTAACTTATTTAAGAAAAGAAATGGACAAATCTACACTGAAGATATGTAAGACTTTAAAGCTCAAAAATTAGATCAGGAGCTAATGACAAAAGAAGATTTGAAAGAAGAAGAATCAAAAGTAAGTAATAATAAAGAGGATTAAGATGGCACATGCTAGAAGATGTGTAAGTTTAGGGGAATGGATGTCATGATGTACATACAGCAAGTACATCAAAATTAAATATACCTTAAAGAAATAGAAAAAATAAGGCCAGTTCCAAAAATATAATATGAATAGGATTAAAGTAGGATTAATTCTAAAATAATAATATGAATAGGATTAAAATAGGACTAATTTTAAAAGTATAATATGAATAGGATTAAAATAGGACCAATTCAAAATTTATGATGTGAACAAGGTTAAAATAGGATCAATTCAAAAATTATAATATGAATAGGATCAAAATAGGACTAATTCAAAAATTATACTTTAAATAGATTCAAAATAGGATTATTTCAAAAATTATAATATAAACAAGATTAATATAGGGCTAGTTCTAAAACTGCAATATGAACAGGATTTAAATAAGATAAAATTTAGACTTGACCAAGAAATATTTTAAAAAATCTTTATGATATAAATCATGGCATCTCAAGATATCAAGCAAAGAATTACTAAGAAAACTTCAAAATATAAGTCAAAATATATCCAAGGTATGAATCAAGATAATACAAGGATATCAATCACAAAATTTTTAAGACATTTCAAGGTATTGATTTGAAATTCTTTAGAAAATCTTTTCAAGGATCAACCAAATATCAGCCCAGATATTTTGCTAACATTTCAATAGATATTAGTAGGATATCAAGAATAATATCGGCAAATATTAACAAGTATTAGGACAATATAGGCAGATATAGGTAGATATCATGGTAGTATGTTGCATATATAAGGTATCACCAAATATTGACCAAATATCAGACTTGTCATCAACTTAAGCCTTACAAATACTGTTGTATTATAATTGATTATAATATATAAAAATTAGTCAAAATACGTGATATGTTCATAAGTTCTAATATGTGTTAGAATTATTAGTAGATTAAATTAAAAAGAGTTGGTATAAGAAATATTATTTTGATTTTTTTTACTTATTTTAATTATGGTATTTAAATTATATAAGACCTAAATATTTAATATGAAGCCTTGAGAGGAAATTGGAACCTAAAAATAAAAAAATTAAACTATTAAGAGGCTTATTTAGAAAGATGAAAGCAAGGTATAGATGAATAAAGACAAGCAGTCAAGAACTTCATCTCCATTGATCAATAGTCATGCCCAATAGGCTTTGAATAGGTTGTTTGTAAGGAAAATAAGAATTTTGGAAACTTCAAAGAAGACATTCAAAAATCAAAGATAAAAGTTAGAAAGCTTATATTTTGTATTACAATTTTGGTTTAAAAATTAAGAGATTTAGAATTTTAATGAAGGGAGAATAAGTACTTGAAATTAAGATGTATGAATTGTACCTATTTTCACTCTTTTGAAGATTCAAGGAATTGTATAAAAGCTTTGGAAATCAAGAGGTGCAATTAGAGAGGTGATTTTAAAACCTACATCTTATATAGAAGAATTGTTACATTTGGAATTTTAAAAAATGAGATATTAGAAATTAAAAATAGCAGATTGAATTCCAAAGTAATAAATAGACCATTTTATTAATAGTCATGATTTCCACCATATCTTGAGATTTCAAATAAATTTTTATTTAAAAATTTCCAAGAAGGTAAATTATTCTATTAAAAAATTATATATTAAATTTTTATAATATTTAGATGTTTAATTTATAAGATATGAAGAATTTAGCATGTAGGTATTTATAAATAAGAGTTTGAAGCTACTATTAGGATTTTGGTAATATCTAAAGATTGGCAATAAATCAACAATTGAAATATATTATAGTAGTTGTTAAAAATATATTAGTATTTTATATAAAATTTGAATACTTATAGATAGCCCAATTTAGAGATATGTACTATTGAAGTTTGAAATAAATCTTCCTTAAGGTTAATGAAGGATTTAATATATATTGCTATATTTTGGAGATTTTAGAGTACTTGAGACTTGTATATTTGATATAATGGCCTTTTTAGAGACAATTTTATATAAATTTTGAATTTTTATCTATCTTGATATTTGATTGAAAAATTAGTGACAACCAAAAGTCCAATGCTTTCTTGAGGCAAACTCATTCTATCTCGATAGTGCTATCAATGCTCTCTTTTTTAGAGTTTTGGAAGATTTTTTTTCCACTAAGTTATATAGTAAAAAAAACTTATTTATAACTACTAATTTAATCCTATATTTAAGATGATTTTATAAATTTTTGGCTTAAAATTTTTAAGAGTGTATATGTTCATGTTACAAGACTATGTACAAAAAATTTGTGGCATTAGGTATGAGGGTAAAATTCACCCTTCTATCCAAGTTACAAAATGGCCTCACTTAAGAGTTGCTTGTAATTGGTGGTGTGAAGTGAAGGGAGCAAATAGCAAGAACAACAAGAATAACAACTACAAATAAGGAAAATAAATGATATCAAGCAAGTACACAATTCAAAACTATATCACACTTTGTTCACTGTATGTTTAGCTAATAAAAGATAAAAGATAAAAGATATATTTTTGAATAGATAATTTTTTTATCTTTTTAATGATGTCAAAAATATATAAATCTGAATTATTATGAATAAGTTATGATAATCTAAGAATAGAAGGTAAATAATAGAAAAATTAAGTGGAAATTTTTTATCTCAAGGATAACTTGCTTAAGAGATCATGAATTTGAACCTCACTAAGACTCACAAGTGGTGTATAAGGATCTCTTAGAGAGGCCATGAGGCCTTAGTCTTATCCTCCTACCTACATCCAAGGTGCCACAATCCATATAAGACTTGTGCACCTCCCTTTCTATAAGGACTATACTAGCTGCTAGTCCTCTTATTTTCTACTAGTAAAACTCATTTTTTTACATTTTTGACTTAACCATGGTGTTCAAAAATATCCTATTAGT
Organism: Physcomitrellopsis africana; assembly: GCA_036785485.1. Classification (NCBI taxonomy): domain Eukaryota; kingdom Viridiplantae; phylum Streptophyta; class Bryopsida; order Funariales; family Funariaceae; genus Physcomitrellopsis; species Physcomitrellopsis africana. The sequence goes on along the minus strand of JAWRVF010000605.1, from coordinate 4,057 downwards.
CTAGGAATCTTATATGGCCTTCAAAACTTGCTCCATTTCTTCATAATGGCTTCTAAAGGAATAAAACTCATTTTTACCAAAATCTTCAAAATTGTTCTAAAAATTCCTTGAAAATTCTAAATAAATTCTAAAAGTTCCTATAATATTTCTAAGATGATAATTTCAATTTAAAACTATTTTATTCTACCTTGGTGATTTCTTATAATAATAAAATCAATTTAAATCAATTAAAAATCTTATTTTCTACATAAGTAACTAAAAAGACATGAGCTTTATTTTTCATGCTTCTTCTATCTACTAAGTAATATTTATATATTTTTAGTAAGTCGTACATAGAGATAGAAGGTCAATGTAGACATTGGTCTCAATAACTAAATGCTAATTCTTATAATTAAAAGAAAATACTAAATCAACTAAGATAATTACCTCCAAGACTTACTAGGATTCCATTTTTTTCTCATTAATAATATTTTTCTTTATTTAGTATCATCCAAACATGTCTTCACTTTACAATTATAGTTTTTGTATTCTAAATATATTGATTTATTCTAAAATAACTAATGAGTCAATTTAATGATTCAGATTAGGATTTTGGATTTATAAAGATATGAAAAAAATAATGCTTAGGTGTCTCTAAACTAGGATTTTAAGCACCTGCTAGGATTTTTAAGATATCGGATAATTGAAAGCAAATCTATAATTGATTATTTTTTTAGTGAAGCTTAAAAATATTATCTACATTTTGCTTCAAATAATACCTTCAAATAATACTCCAATTCTTTATAATGGCTCCCAAGGTAGTAAAACTTATTTTTATCAAAGTCTTCAAATTTATTTTAAAAATTCCTAAAAAATTCTAAATAAATTCTAAATAAATTCTAAATAAATTCTAAAAATTCTTATAATACTTTTTAGATGATAATTTTAATTTCAAATTATTTTATTCTACCATGGTGCTTTTTTATAATATTAAAATCAATTTAAATCAATTAAAAATCTTATTTTCTACATAAGTAACTAAAAAGATATGAAGTTTATTTTTTATGCTTCTTCTATCGATTAAGTAATATTTATATATTTTTAATAAGTAGTACATAGAGATAGAAGGCCAATATAGAAATTGGTCTCAATAGCTAAATGCTAATTTTTATAATTAAAAAAATACTAAATCAATTAAAATAATTGCCTCCAAGACTTACTAGGATCCTATTTTTTCTCACTAATGCTATTCTCCTTCATTTAGTATCATTTAAACACATCTTTACTTTATAATTATAGTTTTGGTACTCTAAATGTATATTTTTATCCTAAAACAACTAATGAGTTAATTTGATGACTCACAGGGTATCTAAATATGATAAAAACCACAATCTCTTAAGAATCTCCTTATTTCAATTATATTCTTATATGGCTTCATACTTGAAATTGCATCAACCTTCTCTAGATTAAATTTCCTCTAATAAGAACCACACAGATGCCTAACCACAATTATCTCATCAACTCCAAAACTTGATTTTTTAAGAGATGGAGTTAGGTTTATCTCTTCAAATCTGGTCAATATGTGATTAATATCATGAATGTGTTTCTTCAAAAATATCCTATATCCATCTTCATCTAATTTTGTATCCATATTTTTAATATTTTAATCTTTAATTGGAATATCATCTATAAAAAATAAAAAATAAATCTTATCCAAAATATAATTTCTTAAAATCTAGTACATAGTACTTTGCATATATGCCATAGAGTTAGTAATATCCTATAATAAAGTATACATGTGCATCAATTTCAATAGAATCTTTATTATTGTAATATCTTTATTTTTTTTAGCTAGTTAAAACTAGTCATATCATGAATACAAATCTCTAATAGAATAGATAGAGTGGCCTGCAAATACCTCAATCACCTCATTTATAATTAATCCAATATCCATATTCCTAATGATAACTTTATTAGCTGGTTGCATATTTTGAATAAATCTTAATACACTAGGCTTTTTAATTATAATATACTAATGTTTGGAATAAGATATAGTAGAGGATTTAAGAATCCCTATTTTTATCTTTTCTTTTAGTAAATCTATCAACTTTGGAAATAAAATTCTTGGCATAGGGATTGGCCTCAAATCCCATGGCACATGAGGCATCATAAAAATAATCATAGGTGTAATCATATTTGGATCAATACAACTAATTTCTTTTGATATAAGAACAAAAGCCTTACTATTTCTAGATATCATCTCTAAAAACTTCATCTTCTCTCCTTCAATCAAGAATTCACTTCTTATAAACTTTAACTTATCCAATGATTCCTGAGTAAATTTATAATCAATCTTTTAAAGTATCCTAAGATTTGGTTTTCTTGGTACTTCCTCAATATATTTTAAAATATTAGAAGTCAATTAAAAAGTAATTAATTTTAATTTTCTTAGCCACAATCTTGTATTTAATATTAATTCCTATTTTTTATTTAAATCTATAAACTTTAACTATCTTCAGTCTTGAAGCAGATTTTTTAACTGCCTCATACAATTTCCTTGAATATAAATCTAGAATTATTCTATTAAATTCATTCAAATCTTCTTCAAACATCAAGCCTTCCAAGTTCTTTAAAATATTATTTAAATCTTCTTTTAAACCTTTCTCATTAATCATCCCAAAAATAAATTCATTATTTGAAATCAAATCTATCTTTTTTAACTTTTTTGATTTTTTTTTTCTACACCTTTGATATTCACAATCCAAATCTTCAATTCTTAAAAACTTCAAAAGTCCAAAAATTTTATAATCGAAAAATATTTTTTTAAATCTATCTATATTAAAAGTATAAAATTAGAATACTTATCTATATTCTTGGACTCTCCATCCTCAAAGATGTTCTTCAAAAGTCCAAAAAATCATCACTAGACTTCAAACAAGTCTCTTCTAATTGTTCCTTATTTCTCTCATTATTGGTTATTACAATTAAAAACTATACTAATATCTTTTTATCACAATTCTTGATCCTTGTATAATATGAGCCATCATCTAGTACCTTAGTCTCTATTCTTATAGCTGTAATGTATGGCTGTCTCAAAATCATAAGATAAGCATCAAAATCTTACACAAAGAAATTTTGCTTTACCTCCACATTTCCAATTTTTATCCTAATTATTGAATATGCTCCATACAATTCATTTTTTTCATTATTTGTAGTTTTTATCATCCATACATAATTGGTATTAATAGGTCACATTCTCCTTTTATAAATAGTCTTAGAAATTATATTGATTTCAGATCCATGATCAATTAATGCCAAATAATATTCTTTACTATCATTTAGCCTCACGATGACTTTTGTAATAGCCATAGTTCAATATACTTAAGAAAATACAGGCTTCTTTTCAATTCCTATTCTATCATAATTACAAACTAAGGTTTTCACTTGCTCACTTTCTTTACTTTTAGCTTTTTCAACTCCACATCCAATTATTTTAATTTTCTTCATATACATCTTTATGGTGGAAGTACTATAAGCATTAGGTTTCTTAAATCCCTTTTCCTTGCTAAATTCCTTTTCATTTTTAAATACATTTATATCACCAATAAAAAAAGTTTATGCCCCTGATTTTGTGCATCTCTTTCTTTGCTATCACTAGGCAAGATAAATACTTATACTTCCTTCTCTTCCTTTGTTTCTATTGTGCCTTCTAAAGCCTTCATCATCATTATTTCAGATGTCATTTGTCTCTTCAATTTAATGATATTAATGACAAGCTCATGAAATTCTTTCTTGATTGTATTGAGAATCTTTTTTAAGGAAAATTCAATTTTTGTATCTAAATTCTTCTCTTCAAAGATATCTTTCATATCAATAGAAGATTCAATATCAGACTTCAATTTTAAAGTTGGATTTTTAGTCTTATTCCTTTTAAAGTCTTCTTTCTCATTTTCCTTTTCATATTTTTCTCTAGATAATGAGGTGTTTTCACTTAGATAGAATATAGAGGGCCTTAATTCCATTAGAATGGCAGTTTGCTTCTTTTTATTCTTATTTGCCAATCTTTGGTTGTGTCTTT